>CM065688.1:59572285-59657285 GCA_017654935.2 Phymorhynchus buccinoides | reverse complement strand
CTTTACTCAGACATTCAATGTTGACTTGGCAGATCCCCACTGTAAGGTCTGCTCTTTACTCAAGACATTCAGTGTTGACTTGGCAGATCACCACTGTAAGGTCATCTGCTCTTTACTCAGACATGTTGAGTTGGCAGATCCCCACTGTAAGGTCTTCTGCTCTTTACTCAGACATTCAATGTTGACTTGGCAGATCACCACTGTAAGGTTTTCTGCTCTTTACTCAGACATGTTGAGTTGGCAGATCACCACTGTAAGGTCTGCTCTTTACTCAGACATTCAATGTTGACTTGGCAGATCACCACTGTAAGGTCTGCTCTTTACTCAAGACATTCAGTGTTGACTTGGCAGATCACCACTGTAAGGTCTTCTGCTCTTTACTCAGACATGTTGAGTTGGCAGATCCCCACTGTAAGGTCTTCTGCTCTTTACTCAGACATTCAATGTTGACTTGGCAGATCACCACTGTAAGGTTTTCTGCTCTTTACTCAGACATGTTGAGTTGGCAGATCACCACTGTAAGGTCTGCTCTTTACTCAGACATTCAATGTTGACTTGGCAGATCACCACTGTAAGGTCTTCTGCTCTTTACTCAGACATTCAATGTTGACTTGGCAGATCACCACTGTAAGATCTTCTGCTCTTTACTCAGACATTCAATGTTGACTTGGCAGATCACTGTAAGGTCTTCTGCTCTTTACTCAGACATTCAATGTTGACTTGGCAGATCACCACTGTAAGGTCTGCTCTTTACTCAGACATTCAATGTTGACTTGGCAGATCACCACTGTAAGGTCTTCTGCTCTTTACTCAGACATTCAATGTTGACTTGGCAGATCACCACTGTAAGGTCTTCTGCTCTTTACTCAGACATTCAATGTTGACTTGGCAGATCACCACTGTAAGGTCTTCTGCTCTTTACTCAGACATTCAATGTTGACTTGGCAGATCACCACTGTAAGGTCTTCTGCTCTTTACTCAGACATTCAATGTTGACTTGGCAGATCACCACTGTAAGGTCTTCTGCTCTTTACTCAGACATTCAATGTTGACTTGGCAGATCACTGTAAGGTCTTCTGCTCTTTACTCAGACATTCAATGTTGACTTGGCAGATCCCCACTGTAAGGTCTTCTGCTCTTTACTCAGACATTCAATGTTGACTTGGCAGATCCCCACTGTAAGGTCTGCTCTTTACTCAGACATTCAATGTTGACTTGGCAGATCACCACTGTAAGGTCTTCTGCTCTTTACTCAGACATTCAATGTTGACTTGGCAGATCACCACTGTAAGGTCGTCTGCTCTTTACTCAGACATTCAATGTTGACTTGGCAGATCACCACTGTAAGATCGTCTGCTCTTTACTCAGACATTCAATGTTGACTTGGCAGATCACCACTGTAAGGTCTTCTGCTCTTTACTCAGACATTCAATGTTGACTTGGCAGATCACCACTGTAAGGACTTCTGCTCTTTACTCAGACATGTTGACTTGGCAGATCACCACTGTAAGGTCTTCTGCTCTTTACTCAGACATGTTGACTTGGCAGATCACCACTGTAAGGTTGTCTGCTCTTTACTCAGACATGTTGACTTGGCAGATCACCACTGTAAGGTCGTCTGCTCTTTACTCAGACATGTTGACTTGGCAGATCACCACTGTAAGGTCGTCTGCTCTTTACTCAGACATTCGCACTCAGGAGGTGGTGAGGGGTCGCAGCATCAACCTTGCCTTGTCTGTGCGGGGTCGTGAGGCCCTGCGGAGGATAGGACTGGAGGAGCAGATGGTGCAGAAGGGCATCCCCATGTACGCCCGCATGATTCACGGCACAGATGGAAAGCTCAGACCCATTCCGTACGGCAAGGGGAAACAGGTCAGTGACATAAAGTAAAAAAGACATCCTACTCTACACTTGTTTTGTCTCTGTTTTAAAATTAGGACAAGTATCTCTAACTTACATGTACACAGTAAAGGATTGTTCAATACTTACTGTTGAACATTATTATTGTCGTGAAAGTATTCACTTTCGCTGTCAGCATCAGTATCAGTCAATCACTTACCAGTAACCCCTTTACTGCCAGCCCCATGTCCTTTAGGGGCAGTGTGATGTCATTGATGATGTCATAACTTTTTATGTCACAAGACTCAAATGTTACCTTTTGTTCTTGAAGGGTCAAGCGGGATATATCCAAACCCTTTTCTCAGGTTGAGTCTGACAGATGTTTTTATAATAAAAAGAAAGATACTTTTTCAGTTATTTTCTGGTGGTGAAGGAGTTAACCCTTTCACCGCCAGCCATTTTTTCAGCATAAATGTTCCATTAATCTTACCTGGGTAGAAAAAAAAGCATCTGCAATATTGTAAATTCCTCTGTGGCATGTATAAAGTAAGGCCTATCCTTACCTCCCAACATTAAGAACATAGGGTTTGGGGATAACAGACCCTGGTTTGATGCCTTTTAGTGACATGGGTGTTAAATCATTGTGGTGCAAAAATGCGACGTTGGCGGTGAAAGGGTTAAATGCGCATCATTTGTTGTTGACAGTTATCAAAATGTCAGTTGTATTGATATAAAAGATGGTCACTTTAAGAAGTTAGACATCCGAGTTATACAATTTGCAGAAATTTGACATTGAAGAAAGGGTTTTGTCCCTTTGATTCTGCAGATTCACTTTTAAACAAAATCAGCAAACTAAACAGAGAAAGATCCACCATTGACACTATATACTTTGAATATGACTGTGTCAAAAGAAGACAGAAATATGCCCTATTCAGAATATTGATATTTTGGTGGTTGTTAGTGCTAGCTATTTCTGGATTTTGCTCAAAAGCATGTTGTGGGACTGTTGTGGTGCTTTCTCATACACCGTCACATTTATTTGTTTCAGAATATCATGTCTGTGGACAGACGATTGCTCAACGAAGTGCTTTTAGATGGTACGGTTTGACAGTATTGAAAATGAAGACAATTATGATTATGTTGATGTTGATGATGATGATGTTGATGATGATGATGTTGATAATGCTGATGTTGGTGATGATGATGATGATGATGTTGATGATGATGATGTTGATAATGCTGATGTTGGTGATGATGATGATGATGTTGATAATGCTGATGTTGGTGATGATGATGATGATGTTGATAATGCTGATGTTGGTGATACGTGATGATGATGATAGTGATGATGATGATGATGTTGATAATGCTGATGTTGGTGATACGTGATGATGATAATGAAAATTTCAAGAGCCATCACAACTTCATTGTGATAATGCATTTGAAAATGATTTACATGCCCGAGTCAGACACGGACAGCAATGGACAGATAAATGCACGCACACATGCGCACGCATGCGCGCGCGCGCACACACACACACACACACACACACACACACAGTGACACACACACACACACGCACGCACACACACACACACACACAGTGACACACACACACACACACACACACACACACACAGTGACACACAGTGACACACACACACACACACACACACACACACACACACACACACACACACCACACACACACGCACACACACACACACACACACATGCACACACACCCCATTGCAGAAAATAGGGTTTAAAATTCAATGATTGCAGACTTAAATGATATACATTGTTAAACTTAAAGAATGTTTAAACAAAAGTCTGCCGTTTCCTCTCCTGTTCCCTAACCTGGATCAGTCCTTGCTTGAACAATCTACCAGTGGTTTGGATGCATGCATTTCCATTGCATGAAAGAAAGAAACTTTCTTTTGTTTTACTTTTTTAACAATTTTTGGGGAAAATACACACAACAAGTGTCCATAGTTTTGATTTTGGGGTTTAACACTTTCACCGCCAGCCATATTTCAGCCAAAAATTGCTATTAAATTTACCTGGGTAGAGAACAAAATCCATCTACAGTATTGGGGATTCTTCTGTGACATATATAAAATAAGGTCTTTCCTTACTTCCCAAAACTAAGACAATAGGGTCTTTGGATAATAGACTCCAATTTGATGCCTTTTAGTGACATATGTGTTATACTGTGGTGCTAAAATGCGACATTGGCGGTGAAAGGGTTAAACTATAATGACATTTTTTTCCAATTGAGAGCAAATATTTGCATTCCATTTTGTGTGCTCACAACAAATTAAGATTGAGCTGTATATACTTTGGTGGAGGCTTGCGACTGTGTTTGTGCTGTCTTTTTTCCCCTCAATGAGACAGTTTTTGATTAAATGACAATAAAACTGTGCTGTGTCATCAGCGGCTGAGCAGTACCCCAATGTGACCACCCACTTCAACCACAAGCTGGTCAGATGTGACTTTGACACCGGGGACATCACCTTTCTACAGTCAGTAACATGCAATACACTTACAGTTTCTTTTCATATTCCCTTTTCAGTTTCTTTTAAACTTAGCTTCTCTAAGGCCCCAGAACTGACTGTTGTCAAGACCAAATAATGTTTGTTTTTTCCTTTCATTCAAACAAGTATTGTTCCCTCTAATTGTGACCATGATCAGGGAAAGAGATTACAGGTCGCTGTCTGGAATTAAACTAACGTAGCTTAAATGTTTTGTCAATTTTGATGTGTTGGGCTTACCATCATCTGACAAAGCTGTAAAAACATGAACATAAAAAGACTGATAATGATTTGATATAATGTTCTTCTCTTCATTTCTTTATCAGTCGCTGAGGCAATTTTCTGATGCGTCATGCTGCCATTATGCGCTGCTGTACGACACTTTCTGTCTGTTGAAGCCACGAAAACTCTTATTTCTGCCTTTATTCTTTCCCGCATTGACTATTGCAACTCTCTTCTCTGTGGCTGTCCTCAGTATCTCCTGCAACGTGTTCAAAAACTGCAAAACAGTGCAGCACGCCTCACTCTCAAGATTCCACGCTCCGATCATATAGCACCTCATCTTCGTAACTTGCACTGGCTTCCAGTAGAGGCTAGAATCAAGTACATGTATAAAATAGCCTGCCTTTGTTTCGGTGCTGTTCACTCTTCTGGTCCTGTCTATCTCTCCGAACTAGTAACTGTCTACACACCTGCTCGTTCCCTATGTTCTTCCTCTGACTGCTGCACATTCAAGGTTCCTCGGGTCCACACGAAATCTTTTGGTGAACGATCCTTCTACTATTTAGCACCTCACTTGTGGAATTCCCTCCCACAACATGTCCGCTCATCTGACTCTATCTCCGCCTTTCGCTCTGCCCTTAAAACTCACTTGTTTCGGACATATTATGATTGATTAGCTTGTGTGTGAGGTGAGGGGGGGGGGGGGGGGGCGTTTCATTGCAGAAATCTTGTAAAAAATGTATTTACAATTATTTTATAATTTGTATTTTGTATGTAGAATGTCTACGTCTTGTAAACTTTAAATGCTTGTAAATGAGGTAGAAGGGTATTTTTGTTTTTGCAAAATTTGTCTGTTATATTAGTCATGTAATTGGTATGTTGATGGCAGTATGATTTTATTTTAAGTTGCAGTATTGTATCCAAACTTGATTGAGAATGTGAATGTGGTCTATGTTTCTTCTTAGAATTTTCAGATTGTACTTATTTTACTCTTGTATAATTAATTGTGTGTGAGTGTGTGCGTGCTTGTATGTGTGCGTGCGTGCGTTCATGTGTGTGTGTGTTTGTGCATGTATGTGTGTGTGCGTGCCTGCATGCATGCAGGCGTGCGTGTGTGTGTGTGTGTGTGCGCGCGCGGTGTGTGTGTGTGTGTGTGTGCGTGTGTGCATCGTATGTGTGTGTGTGAGGAAGTAAGAGAACATTGCATGCAATCATCGTGTTTATTTTACTTTCTAATGATTCATTATTTGTTTGCCTTTAATGTTCTTGTTATCAATGTAAATCACACTGAGCCCATGTGAGAAAGAGCGCTATATAAATTCCCATTATTATTATTATTATTATTATTAAATAAGAAATAGTAAGGCCCAGCATCTCCACCTTTGGTTAGAGAAAATCTTTGTAAGAATTTCTAAAACAAAGGCAGGAGAATGGACCAGTAAGGCAAAAAGATACTAGATGACAGTAAACAAAGGAAAAGGCAGAGTCGTAGAGAGTGACAGATTAGAGGAAGATACAAGCACAGAACTTCCGGAAGGTGGGGGAACTATTTGGTATTGGTATTTGGTATATTCTATTTGTACTGAACGAACCCCTGGTATCCCCACGGGGAGAGACTCGTGGATGGGGAGGGGTCGTCCAGCTCCCTGTATGGAGGCACAAGGCATCCACCCACTGCCCCAGTAATTTGACATGGAATTCCTAAAACCTTGTACAACTTATGACAGTATGTTTCCCGCACTGCAAGATGCTTTACAAAAATGTAGATGATTATGGATACTTTGGATTGGGATGATCTAATGCTGGCGGTGTGTGTTAAAACAGACTGTTTTTGAGAAGATACTGTGTTTAAATGGACCATAAGGCGATAACTGTTTTCCTGACTAACACCCTGCACCTTGTAATATGACTATTATTAATAAGAAATTATATTGTACAAAAGTATTTTGTGTGTGTAAAATATGGGGGTTGCACCTTATAACATGTGTGTAAATAAGGTGATTTAAAGGAGTGGAAAGTACACAGCATGACACATTCGTGGCCATGGTTGGTCTCAACCACACATTCTAAAACATTCTTATGTGTAAGTTCTGTCCTTATAGCACACAAAAACAAAACATGGTAATGTATTTTTTCAGCAATATTCTGATGACTTGCCTTTTTACAGCGACGGTCAGGAAGTGAAGCGGAGGGTGGATCTGATCGTGGGCAGTGACGGGGCGTACTCAGTGGTGCGTCAGCAGATGATGAAGCGACCTGAGCTGCGATTCAACTTCCAGCAGGACTACATCCCCCACGGCTACATGGAGCTGAACATCCCCCCTACAGAGGACAACCAGGTGCAGTGTTCATTGTGACGCGCATACAGGGTGTCTCATATAGAACGCAACCCACAAAACTGGACATAACAAAGATTGATAATCAAGCAATCATTTTGTTTTTCGGTTTTTGAAAGGAGAGTCAGTGCATGAAAGATCCCAACAGTTTGTTTTCCCCAGATTTGTCCATGTGCTCCAGAAGTTAACAGTTTCCATGCTACCCATTTTCAGAGAAAAAAAAGCCCATTATGAGGTCCAAAAATGCTTTCGTAATTTCAATGTTTTTTGTTTGAAGTTTCAATTTCTATGGTATCTGTTCATTCATATGTGGGTATTTGTTCATTCATATGTGGGCATCTGTTCATTCATATGTGGGCATCTGTATCATTCATTCATTCATATGTGGGTATCTGTTCATTCATATGTGGGTATCTGTTCATTCATATGTGGGCATCTGTATCATTCATTCATTCATATGTGGGTATCTGTTCATTCATATGTGGGTATCTGTTCATTCATATGTGGGTCTATGTTCATTCATATGTGGGTATCTGTTCATTCATATGTGGATATCTGTTCATTCATATGTGGGTATCTGTTCATTCATATGTGGGCATCTGTTCATTCATATGTGGGTATCTGTTCATTCATATGTGAGTATCTGTTCATTCATATGTGGGCATCTGTTCATTCATATGTGGGTATCTGTTCATTCATATGTGGGTATCTGTTCATTCATATGTGGGTATCTGTTCATTCATATGTGGGTATCTGTTCATTCATATGTGGGTATCTGTTCATTCATATGTGGGTATCTGTTCATTCATATGTGGGTATCTGTTCATTCATATGTGGATATCTGTTCATTCATATGTGGGTATCTGTTCATTCATATGTGGGCATCTGTATCATTCATTCATTCATATGTGGGTATCTGTTCATTCATATGTGGGTATTTGTTCATTCATATGTGGGTATCTGTTCATTCATATGTGGGTATCTGTTCATTCATATGTGGGCATCTGTATCATTCATTCATTCATATGTGGGTATCTGTTCATTCATATGTGGGCATCTGTTCATTCATATGTGGGTATTTGTTCATTCATATGTGGGTATCTGTTCATTCATTCATTCATATGTGGGCATCTGTTCATTCATATGTGGGCATCTGTTCATTCATATGTGGGTATCTGTTCATTCATATGTGGGCATCTGTTCATTCATATGTGGGTATCTGTTCATTCATATGTGGGTATCTGTTCATTCATATGTGGGTATCTGTTCATTCATATGTGGGTATCTGTTCATTCATATGTGAGTATTTGTTCATTCATATGTGAGTATCTGTTCATTCATATGTGGGTATCTGTTCATTCATATGTGGGTATCTGTTCATTCATATGTGGGTATCTGTTCATTCATATGTGGGTATATGTTCATTCATATGTGGGTATCTGTTCATTCATATGTGGATATCTGTTCATTCATATGTGGGTATTTGTTCATTCATATGTGAGTATCTGTTCATTCATTCATTCATATGTGGGCATCTGTTCATTCATATGTGGGTATTTGTTCATTCATATGTGAGTATCTGTTCATTCATTCATTCATATGTGGGTATCTGTTCATTCATATGTGGGTATTTGTTCATTCATATGTGGGTATCTGTTCATTCATATGTGGGTATCTGTTCATTCATATGTGAGTATCTGTTCATTCATATGTGGGTATCTGTTCATTCATTCATTCATATGTGGGTATCTGTTCATTCATTCATTCATATGTGGGCATCTGTTCATTCATATGTGGGTATTTGTTCATTCATATGTGAGTATCTGTTCATTCATTCATTCATATGTGGGTATCTGTTCATTCATATGTGGGTATTTGTTCATTCATATGTGGGTATCTGTTCATTCATATGTGGGTATCTGTTCATTCATATGTGGGTATTTGTTCATTCATATGTGAGTATCTGTTCATTCATTCATTCATATGTGGGTATCTGTTCATTCATATGTGGGTATCTGTTCATTCATATGTGGGCATCTGTTCATTCATATGTGGATATCTGTTCATTCATATGTGGGCATCTGTTCATTCATATGTGGGTATCTGTTCATTCATATGTGGATATGTTCATTCATATGTGGGTATCTGTTCATTCATATGTGGATATCTGTTCATTCATATGTGGGCATCTGTTCATTCATATGTGGGCATCTGTTCATTCATATGTGGGTATGTGTTCATTCATATGTGGGTATCTGTTCATTCATTCATTCATATGTGGGCATCTGTTCATTCATATGTGGGTATCTGTTCATTCATATGTGAGTATTTGTTCATTCATATGTGGATATCTGTTCATTCATTCATTCATATGTGGGCATCTGTTCATTCATATGTGAGTATCTGTTCATTCATATGTGGGCATCTGTTCATTCATATGTGGGCATCTGTTCATTCATATGTGGGTATCTGTTCATTCATATGTGGGTATCTGTTCATTCATATGTGGGTATCTGTTCATTCATTCATTCATATGTGGGCATCTGTTCATTCATATGTGGGTATCTGTTCATTCATATGTGGGCATCTGTTCATTCATATGTGAGTATCTGTTCATTCATATGTGAGTATCTGTTCATTCATATGTGGGTATGTGTTCATTCATATGTGGGTATCTGTTCATTCATATGTGGGTATGTGTTCATTCATATGTGGGTATCTGTTCATTCATATGTGGGTATCTGTTCATTCATATGTGGGCATCTGTTCATTCATATGTGGGTATCTGTTCATTCATATGTGGGGATCTGTTCATTCATATGTGGGTATCCATTCATTCATTCATATGTGGGCATCTGTTCATTCATATGTGGGTATCTGTTCATTCATATGTGGGTATCTGTTCATTCATATGTGGGTATCTGTTCATTCATATGTGGGCATCTGTTCATTCATATGTGGGTATCTGTTCATTCATTCATTCATATGTGGGCATCTGTTCATTCATATGTGGGGATCTGTTCATTCATATGTGGGTATCCATTCATTCATTCATATGTGGGCATCTGTTCATTCATATGTGGGTATCTGTTCATTCATATGTGGGCATCTGTTCATTCATATGTGGGTATCTGTTCATTCATATGTGGGTATCTGTTCATTCATATGTGGGTATCTGTTCATTCATATGTGGGTATCTGTTCATTCATATGTGGGTATCTGTTCATTCATATGTGGGCATCTGTTCATTCATTCATTCATATGTGGGCTCAAAAAGTTGGGATATATTGTACAGTCTTGCATTTCAATGTTCAGAGCAAAAAAGACAGTCATTAAAAAAGCAACCCAGTTTGCAAACAATTGACATTTTCCGCGAAAGTGATTTTACCCCTTAAAAAGTGACTTTTCTAAAAATGGGTTACTATGGGAACTGCCATTTTGTGGAGTTCACTGAGGCATTTTGGAAAGACAAACTGTTCCAAGTTTTCATGCATTGAATCTTCTTCATAAACCTGGAAAATCGAATTGATAGCATTATTATTAGAAATTCCATTGACGATTTTCTGGATTGCAATTTGTTGAGTCACCCTGTGTGCATCTCTGTCGCTCCAATCTGTCATATGAGGCGCTGGATTTCAGGCCAGGGGGCGCTACATGTCGCTCCAAACTGTCATATGAGACGCTGGATTTCAGGCCAGGGGGCGCTACATGTCGCTCCAAACTGTCATCTGAGGTAGATTTCAGGCCAGGGGGCGCTACATGTCGCTCCAAACTGTCATCTGAGGTGGATTTCAGGCCAGGGGGCGCTACATGTCTCTCCAAACTGTCATCTGAGGTGGATTTCAGGCCAGGGGGCGCTACATGTCGCTCCAAACTCAACTCAACTCAACTCAACTTTTATTTTGTCCTCATAAAAACAAGGATGATTTTCCTGCGGACACGTCAAATGTGCACACAAGAAACCAAACAATTTATAAAAGAACAAAATAAATTGTAATGACATGCTTTAAAAGATTATTTCGCACTTCACACGCCCCCCTCACTTTAACAACTGCACGCCGCTTGCGCGCTCACTTTCATACAACCCTCCACCTTCCCACCAACATCCCACCTCATCACAGGGCTTTGGCAATAAAACATTATAGACCCTTTTTAAACAATCAAACCAAAACATGTCTCTCTCTATGACTCTCTCTCCCCCTCTCTCCCTTCTCCTGTCCCTCCCTCCTCCCTCTTCTCTCCTCTTCTCGCTCCATCCCCTCCCCCCGTCTCTCCCTCACCCTCTCCCACCATCTACCCCCTTTCTCCAAACCCACCCTTCTCCTCCGCAATAATACAATGACCCAAATGAATACAATTGTACGTACACATGCCTAATAAAAGATAACAGAATGAAACATTAGTTACACTAAAAGCAATCACAGTCATCAATATATTTATCGGCATAAAACACAGCAGAAAAGCTAAATACAAACTGAATTAAATACAAAAATATAAGAAAATAATGATGTATAAAATCATTAATCACTTTTTCCCCTGCACACTGAAGTCACCCCCACCCCCACCCTACCCCCTTCACACACACACACACACACACACACACACACACACACACACACACACACACACACATTAAAATTGAGCATATGACTATTATAAGATGAAAATGATTTTAAAATAAATAAGTAAAATACAAAAGCATATCCCCACAGATCAATATATAAGTGCATAGATAAGAAAGATTTTAAACTGAATCAATATATTATTTATTTTATTTTTTTTAATTGTCAACTAGGCCTAGCTGACCACAGTGCATGCATTGGGTCAAGTGAGCACATGTAGGCTACATATATAGGTCATTCTCAGAAACATGTGCTGTTTTTGTGACATAGAGTATAGACCTTGAAAAATAAATGTCATTGGAAATTTATGCCTTTTTGTCATGCATTAGAGTACTTTAGCATAAACCTTATTCTGTTGAAAAAATTATGATTGATCAATTTGTTTTCTTGTATTTGATGAATAAATATTCTATTTTTAGCCATGTCACGGTTGTGACATGGAGACCAAAAGTAGTATAAAGAAGTTTTCAGATAGAATACCAAACAAAAAACACTCTAAAATGTCTTTATATGCATTTATAAAACAAACCCAACAATTAGAAGTGTGACAATCAGTGACAAAGTACATTTTTAGCTCATTTTTTAATGTCACTCTAAGACAGTTTTGTATGCTCGGATTCAAAGTTTATTTTTTAGCCAAATAACCACAGCAAGCACCACAAATTAGAGTTAACTTTAACCACACAATCATATTCATAACACAAAGCAATTGTCTGTACACAATAATGGAAGTTATTGCATTTTAATACTTAATTTAAGTAATATGTTATGGTTGTGACATGGAATCCATTATGGTTGTGACATGGAATCCGTTATGGTTGTGACATGGAATCTGTTATGGTTGTGACATGGAATCCGTTATGGTTGTGACATGGAATCCAACATTTGAAAACTGAATATAAACAACTGTAAACATGGTAAAATGAATAAAAAGCAAAAGAACTGGCAATAGAACAATGCAATTAACACAGATGTAACATTTGAAGCCTCTTAACAAGTATATATGTAACACATTTATCAGTTCTGTTTTAGGTTAGTGACGGTTGTGACACGGAAACCGTGACGGTTGTGACATGGAATCCAATATTTGAAAACTGAATTTAATAAATATAACTAAGGATGGGAAAATTAGTAAAAAGCAAAAGAAATGGCAATTGGACAATGCAGTTAACATGAAATTTAACAATTGAATCCTCTTAACAAGTATATGTAACTTTTTTTATTAGTTCTGTTTAAGTTGTGACATGGAAACCGTTACAGTTGTGACGTGGAATCCAACATTTTAAAACTGAATATCGACAACTGTAAATATGGCAAAAATTAGTAAAAAGCAAAAGAACTGCAAGAGAACAATGCAATTAACACAAATTTATAACATTTGAAGCCTCTTAGCACATATATGTAACACTTTTATTAGTTCTGTTTTAGGTTGGTGATGGTTGCGACGTGGAACCTAAAGGGACATCAGAAACATGCCCCCAAAATCAGTAAAAAACACTGTTTTACATTAATTTAAGCATCACCTATGAGGTAAAATTAATTTTAAGCACACTGTGTGCAATCAAAAAAGAAAAAAAAGAAGGTCTCATCCACCTTGAGTCATGCAGCCATCAGCAACTGTGACGGTTGTGACATCAAGGAAAAGGGTGGAAGCCAACGTATGCCAGTCGGGGATGGCATCACTGTGTGCTTCTAGCGGGAAAAGCTGCATGCCAGAGATGTTTTAGGTCAAGGCCAAGTGCCCTGCATCCAAATCTTGGTGGGTAAGAGGTAGGTCTCAGAATTATCAGAAGTTTCTGTCCTTCGGTTGTGACAGTGTAAAGTGGAAACCATGATGAGTCTTCTGGCATAAATAATTATAAAGAAGATAGGAACAGCAGCACTTCTAAATGAACGTGTCCAAATGTTGCAGTTTGTTTTCTTTCATCGCTGTGATGGGGACATATGGAGACGGGGACACATAGAGACAAAAGTGATGACACATAGAGACAAGGACACAGTGATAAAATTGGTGAGACATAGAGATAGGGACACATAGAGACGGAAGCACAAAGCTTCAAAATTGGTGGTGCAACATAGAGATGGGGCCACAATGATACACAACCTTGCCTGCAGCTGTTTTGCGCACAAGGCAGTGAACTGGAATATAATTATTGATTTTACACAGAAACGTTTTGAGGGCTTTGATGTGAATAGTGCCATGATAAAACAACAGCAACATTATATCGGAAGGATTGTTGGTATGATCATGTTGATTTTGAATCAACTTTAATGTTAAGCCTTGCATGTGACTGCATCTCTAGTACGTACAACAAGAACAACTACTATTGATACAACTACTACAACTACTTCTACTACTTCTAGAGCTAATCCAGCTAAAAAAACAACAGCTACTGTTTGTTTTTTCTGCTGCACAATGACTTCCACTAGTACAATTACTGCTGATACTATCACTACTACTACTGCTACTGCTACTATCACCACTATTACTACTACTGCTACTGCTGCTACATGTACTACTAATAAACTCTACTACTACTACTACTACTACTACTACTACTACTACTACTACTACTACTACTACTACTACTACTACTACTAGTGCTATTAGTATTACTACAGCAGCTATGGACCCCAATTTCGCTTCCCATCCCCCACCCTAAGAGTTGTACATATTTATTTTTTGACAAATTTAAAAACCTATCAGTTTGTACTAGAAAATATCAGATTGCCGTATTATTTCGTCACGAATTTCTGATTATTTAGGCAAAAGTGTATGCACACATTACTCAGAACCTAAAGTTCGAGTGGTTCCGTTCTAAATTTTCTGTAGAACTTAAAATGTATGAAGTTGAATTTTGGTTTCTGTTTTCAGTCTGCCACAGAAATAAATTATTTACCGTACACAGCTTAGGAATTAATTCACAATGATACTTGCTGTGCAGATTGGTAGCAATGACATACAAGCTTGCGATTGGCAATGTTTTGGTGTGTGCGTTTTGTTTGTTTGTTTTTTAGTTTAACACAAGTATGATCTACTACAGTACCCTTACAGTTACAGCTGACTTCAGAACCAGTTCTTGAGTGTTGGTTATTAGAGTGAAAAGTATGGCCTTGACAAAGCTTGAAGTTAGCACTTTGGGGTTTTTTGTGGGGGGGGGTTTCTCAGAATCCTAACTCACAGCCACACCCCAATTTGTCCTGTCGTACACCCAGAAACCAGAATTCCAAAGGGAGCAAATGATTTAGCTCTTCAAGGGGCAACCACCAGAGGAGACACTGCACCGCTGCTGAATCACTTCAGGTGGAGTTCAGTGGAGCCTGTTCTGATCTGAAAGTTTGCACTTTTGTTATTTGTTTTCTTCTTCTTCTGCATTCCCAGGCCATATGGCGATTTCGGAGAAGCTCAAAGGAGAACAGAAAACAAAGGGAAATGGCAGAGTCAAAGTGAGTGACAGACTAGAGGAATTTACAAGCATAGAACGTCCAGAAGGTGGGGGAACTATTAGTACAAAAGACCCAACAAGGAGAGACTCTCGGAGAGGGTGGGGTCGTCCAGCTTCAGGTGTGGAGGCGCGAGGCATCCACCAGACATCAGAACTGTCAGAAATGTTGAACATTTCAGAGGATGAAGAATTGCTGGCAGAGGATGTGTTTCTGGTGCCAGAGGTTTGGCCGTTTTCATGAGTGTGATCTTAACCCTTTCACCGCCAATGTCACATTTATGCACCACAAGTTTAACATCCATGTCACTAAAAGGCATCAAATCAGGGCCCGTTATCTGAAGACCTTATTTTCTTAACCCTTTCACCGCCAATGTCACATTTATTCACCACAAGTTTAACACCCATGTCACTAAAAGGCATCAAATCAGGGCCTGTTATCTGAAGACCTTATTTTCTTATTTTTGGGAGGTAAGGATAGGCCTAATGTTATACATGCCGCATAGGAATTCCCAATATTGCATTTATTTATTTTTCTAGCCAGTTAAGTTTATGGTATTTATTTGGCCGAAAAATGGCTGGCGGTGAAAGTGTTAAATGTGAGTCATTCTAAAATAATTTCTGACCAAACTATACCATTTTGATGATGTTGGGGCCTGGTTTCAGTGTTGTTCCTCCACAGTCTGGGGCCTTGAATGTGAAAGTCATTCTAAAATGATTTCTGACCAAACTATGCCATTTTGATGATGTTGGGGCCTGGTTTCAGTGTTGTTCCTCCACAGTCTGGGGCCTTGAATGTGAAAGTCATTCTAAAATGATTTCTGACCAAACTATGCCATTTTGATGATGTTGGGGCCTGGTTTCAGTGTTGTTCCTCCACAGTCTGGGGCCTGGTTTCAGTGATGTTCCTCCACAGTGTGGGGCCTTGATTCAGTGTTGTTCCTCCACAGTGTGGGGCCTTGATTCAGTGATGTTCCTCCACAGTCTGGGGCCTTGATTCAGTGATGTTCCTCCACAGTCTGGGGCCTTGAATGTGAAAGTCATTCTAAAATGATTTCTGACCAAACTATGCCATTTTGATGATGTTGGGGCCTGGTTTCAGTGTTGTTCCTCCACAGTCTGGGGCCTGGTTTCAGTGATGTTCCTCCACAGTGTGGGGCCTTGATTCAGTGTTGTTCCTCCACAGTGTGGGGCCTTGATTCAGTGATGTTCCTCCACAGTCTGGGGCCTTGATTCAGTGATGTTCCTCCACAGTCTGGGGCCTTGAATGTGAAAGTCATTCTAAAATGATTTCTGACCAAACTATGCCATTTTGATGATGTTGGGGCCTGGTTTCAGTGTTGTTCCTCCACAGTCTGGGGCCTTGAATGTGAAAGTCATTCTAAAATGATTTCTGACCAAACTATGCCATTGTGATGATGTTGGGGCCTGGTTTCAGTGTTGTTCCTCCACAGTCTGGGGCCTGGTTTCAGTGATGTTCCTCCACAGTGTGGGGCCTTGATTCAGTGTTGTTCCTCCACAGTGTGGGGCCTTGATTCAGTGATGTTCCTCCACAGTCTGGGGCCTTGATTCAGTGATGTTCCTCCACAGTCTGGGGCCTTGAATGTGAAAGTCATTCTAAAATGATTTCTGACCAAACTATGCCATTTTGATGATGTTGGGGCCTGGTTTCAGTGTTGTTCCTCCACAGTCTGGGGCCTTGAATGTGAAAGTCATTCTAAAATGATTTCTGACCAAACTATGCCATTTTGATGATGTTGGGGCCTGGTTTCAGTGTTGTTCCTCCACAGTCTGGGGCCTTGAATGTGAAAGTCATTCTAAAATGATTTCTGACCAAACTATGCCATTTTGAT
Source organism: Phymorhynchus buccinoides (assembly GCA_017654935.2). Lineage (NCBI taxonomy): Eukaryota > Metazoa > Mollusca > Gastropoda > Neogastropoda > Raphitomidae > Phymorhynchus > Phymorhynchus buccinoides. Next base: position 59,640,435 of record CM065688.1, on the reverse strand, counting down.
GATGTTGGGGCCTGGTTTCAGTGTTGTTCCTCCACAGTCTGGGGCCTGGTTTCAGTGATGTTCCTCCACAGTGTGGGGCCTTGATTCAGTGTTGTTCCTCCACAGTGTGGGGCCTTGATTCAGTGATGTTCCTCCACAGTCTGGGGCCTTGATTCAGTGATGTTCCTCCACAGTCTGGGGCCTTGAATGTGAAAGTCATTCTAAAATGATTTCTGACCAAACTATGCCATTTTGATGATGTTGGGGCCTGGTTTCAGTGTTGTTCCTCCACAGTCTGGGGCCTTGAATGTGAAAGTCATTCTAAAATGATTTCTGACCAAACTATGCCATTGTGATGATGTTGGGGCCTGGTTTCAGTGTTGTTCCTCCACAGTCTGGGGCCTGGTTTCAGTGATGTTCCTCCACAGTGTGGGGCCTTGATTCAGTGTTGTTCCTCCACAGTGTGGGGCCTTGATTCAGTGATGTTCCTCCACAGTCTGGGGCCTTGATTCAGTGATGTTCCTCCACAGTCTGGGGCCTTGAATGTGAAAGTCATTCTAAAATGATTTCTGACCAAACTATGCCATTTTGATGATGTTGGGGCCTGGTTTCAGTGTTGTTCCTCCACAGTCTGGGGCCTTGAATGTGAAAGTCATTCTAAAATGATTTCTGACCAAACTATGCCATTTTGATGATGTTGGGGCCTGGTTTCAGTGTTGTTCCTCCACAGTCTGGGGCCTTGAATGTGAAAGTCATTCTAAAATGATTTCTGACCAAACTATGCCATTTTGATGATGTTGGGGCCTGGTTTCAGTGTTGTTCCTCCACAGTCTGGGGCCTGGTTTCAGTGATGTTCCTCCACAGTGTGGGGCCTTGATTCAGTGTTGTTCCTCCACAGTGTGGGGCCTTGATTCAGTGATGTTCCTCCACAGTCTGGGGCCTTGATTCAGTGTTGTTCCTCCACAGTCTGGGGCCTTGAATGTGAAAGTCATTCTAAAATGATTTCTGACCAAACTATACCATTTTGATGATGTTGGGGCCTGGTTTCAGTGATGTTCCTCCACAGTCTGGGGCCTGGTTTCAGTGATGTTCCTCCACAGTGTGGGGCCTTGATTCAGTGTTGTTCCTCCACAGTGTGGGGCCTTGATTCAGTGATGTTCCTCCACAGTCTGGGGCCTTGATTCAGTGATGTTCCTCCACAGTCTGGGGCCTTGATTCAGTGATGTTCCTCCACAATGTGGGGCCTTGATTCATGGTCCTTTGGCTGCAGTTTTCAGAGCACTGGACTTCAGCCAGTTCTGATGCCTGATCCACCCTCTGCCCCGTTGTTGATATTCTACAGTTTTTATTCCTTCTCTTCAATCACTGCACAGTTCCTGCCTTCAGCCTCTTTCATCCCATCAACAGCAGTATGCATGCACATGTATTTTGTGTCAAGTGTAGAGTGGCACAGTGGTAGCGCATTCGCTTCGTGTCGAGTAAACCCGTGTTCGAACCTGGGTACAGGTGATTTTTCCTCTCACTCTGCACTAGGCCGTACGGTCTGAATATGGAGTCTTTCGGATGAGACGATAAACCGAGGTCCCATGTGCCCATGCACTTGGCACACGTTAAACCCAGTGGCAACGAAAAAGTTGTCATTTGGTCAAAACTTAGGCCCCCTCCCCCTTTCCTTCCTCATCAGTCACACAAAAATCACACACACAAAAAAATTGGGTGGTGCGCTCTGGCTGCGACGCGCTCTCCAGGTGGGAGCAACACGAATTTCACAGAGACGCCTCTGTGACTAGAAAGTACCTAATACCTAATAATGAAATTAGTGAAAATATAAAAAAACCCAGCTCATCATAGATAATAGAGTGGAAAAAACCCCAAGAAGAAAATAGAAAAAAAAAACCTGACTTAAATATAACACATTATACATGAGCCAGTCTGTTAGAAATGTTTGTACGAATGGTGAGTGAAAAGCGCATTGAGTTGCTTAGCAAGATTATGCGCTATATAAGCATTATTAATTATTATTATTTTATTATTGCTAGCAGTACATGGTAGTCCCCAGAGAGATGGTTTACTGCCCCGTTGTTGGTTTTGACGTTGCTTGGTTGGTTTGATCCTTGCAGTTCGCCATGGGGGTGAACTACCTGCACATCTGGCCGCGCCACCAGTTCATGATGATCGCGCTGCCCAACCTGGACAAGTCATACACCACCACCATGTTCATGCCCTTCGCCATCTTCCAGTCCTTGAAGACAGAGGACCAGCTCATGGCCTTCTTCAGGGACACCTTCCCCGATTCCCTGCCCCTGCTGGGAGAGTGAGTTTGTTATATCTTGGTTCATCTTAAGGCAAACTATTACATCTACATTTTCATGTCAATGCTGAGGACCAGCTCATGGCCTTCTTCAGGGACACCTTCCCTGATTCCCTGCCCCTGCTGGGAGAGTGAGTTATATTTTGGTTCATCTTAAGGCAAACTATTACATCTACATTTTCATGTCAATGCTGAGGACCGGCTCATGGCCTTCTTCAGGGACACCTTCCCTGATTCCCTGCCCCTGCTGGGAGAGTGAGTTTCACTGCATGGATGAAACGACATTGCAGGAAAAGCAGGATTCCTGATGTGGGCGTTGTTATTTTTCAGGAAATCCTGAATCTGCAATATTTTATTGAAGAATAATTACTCTGGAATGAGAAAAATAAACTTGTTTTATTATTTAAAAGAACGGAAACTGTCTCTAAATGCTCTGATTGTATCAGTAAAAGTGTTCAAAAAGGCCTTCAGCTTTGCCCCCTGACCCCCACAAGTGACATCGCCCCTTGACCCCCACAAATGACTTCTCCCCCTGACCCCCATAAGTGACTTCTTCCCCTGACCCCCACAAGTGACTTCTCCCCCTGACCCCCACAAATGACTTTGCCCCCTGACCCCCACAAATGACTTCTCCCCTGACCCCCACAAATGACTTCTCCCCTGACCCCCACAAATGACTTCTCCCCTGACCCCCACAAATGACTTCTCCCCTGACCCCCACAAATGACTTCTCCCCTGACCCCCACAAATGACTTCTCCCCTGACCCCCACAAATGACTTCTCCCCTGACCCCCACAAATGACTTCTCCCCTGACCCCCACAAATGACTTCTCCCCTGACCCCCACAAATGACTTCTCCCCTGACCCCCACAAATGACTTCTCCCCTGACCCCCACAAATGACTTCTCCCCTGACCCCCACAAATGACTTCTCCCCTGACCCCCACAAATGACTTCTCCCCTGACCCCCACAAATGACTTCTCCCCTGACCCCCACAAATGACTTCTCCCCTGACCCCCACAAATGACTTCTCCCCTGACCCCCACAAATGACTTCTCCCCTGACCCCCACAAATGACTTCTCCCCTGACCCCCACAAATGACTTCTCCCCTGACCCCCACAAATGACTTCTCCCCTGACCCCCACAAATGACTTCTCCCCTGACCCCCACAAATGACTTCTCCCCTGACCCCCACAAATGACTTCGCCCCCTGACCCCCACAAACGACTTCTCCCCCTGACCCCCACAAATGATTTCGCCCCCTGACCCCCACAAACGACTTCTCCCCTGACCCCCACAAATGATTTCGCCCCCTGACCCCCCACAAACGACTTCTCCCCCTGACCCCCACAAACGACTTCTCCCCCTGGGAGAGTGAATGTGTTTCATAAAGTAGACTTTATCCGCTATGTTGGGCCATATGAAGGCAACATAATGCACACAGACATCTTTCAGTCCGCCCAGACATGAGAGCAACTGTTCAGCTTCTGTACGGGAGAATTGTCTGGACTCCTTGCCATTACTGAGCGATTGAGTAGATTCCCTAATATATTGAGCAACATTAATGAAAATTTGTCAAGCTTAAAACATGCTTGCTTAAGTCAGACTCGGACCATTTTGCAACAGCTGTTGCTTAAGACCCCCCCTACCTCCCCCCCCCCCCCCCCCCCCTACCTCCCCCCCTACCTCCCCCCCCTGCCTCCCTCCCCCTACCTCCCCCCCCTACCTCCCCAATGGATCTTCAAAACCCAATTGCCGAAGGCATGGACAAAAGTTGTCATCCATATCCCAAATCATTGTTGATGTAACTTTGTAAAAATGTTCATGTCATATTACTTTATTAGTGTTATTATTAATAATAATTATAATAATATTAATAATAATAATGATTATTTATATAGCGCCTATTCTCTGATTTAGGGCTCTAAGCGCTTTACATATTTAATACAAATACAACATAGAATATACATTATCTTATACAATCAGAACATGACGAAAGTACATGCTTTACATAGGTAGAACATAGAGAAGTACATATATACAAAGGCACACAAACTCATATCTTGAAAAAGGTACACAACTTACAGAACATTTAAAAAAGTACATATCTTACACAAATGCAACAATAACACCGACACACGCACGCACGCACATATGCAAGCACGCGCACACACACACACACGCACACACGCACGCACACGCACACGCACACACACACACACACTCAATGTAGCCCTGCTCTATATAGAACATTTCAGTCAATATAATCAAACTCAATTTAAAAAAAAACCCACACAGAACAGTTGATTACAATATGAACCAAACCTTGCAATGTTGCAATAGGTCGATCCAAAGGACATCGTTCGGTCCTTGCACATTATGCCCTGTCCCAATTGGAGTAGAGGGGTAGACCTGCACCATCGCTTCATATAAATCTGATTCGTCCACTACTATGTGTGGCACTTTTTGTTTGACTTGTTTTTCAGCGAGAGTTGATGTTCAGTTCTTCACGTCCGATGCAACGTCGACGCCCCATGTTTGTTGTACTGCAGTAAATGCTGTCGCCTTTTCTGTCTTTTGACAGATCAATCCTAACCTTGTTGATATCTTACCTTGGATTGCCGGGGATGAAAAATGTCAGAGGATTTGATTCTAAACCGACAACTGCCCTGGTGTTCTGTGTGTCTAATTCTTTGCAGTGTGTTATATTATTCTAAAGAATGGCAACCTTGTCCTCTTTTAAAGACCCACTCCCTTCCTTTCCCGTGTAATTCAGTTGGTTTGTGTCGTTTTCAGGGACAATTTAAAGAAGACCTTCTTTCAAAGCAAGGCCCTTCCTCTCGTCACAGTAAAGGTAAGTCACTGTTGCACACCCGTTTACTCCACTCTTTTCCAGTAGTATTCTACTCAGTTTGGATCTCTACTACTCTTCAAAATTGAAGATAATGCTAGATTCTACTCATTTTCAGTGAACATTGTTTGATGGTTTAATGAATAAAACTGCCCATGTTGCACCCACACTACTCATGTCAGCTATCCAGACTACTCCAGACTTGTATAGGGAGTAAACAGGTCTGCTGTTGCTACAAATGTCTGAACATTTGGAGTATTTATATAGGGCCCATCCTATTAAGCAGATATAGAAGAAAGAGTTAGTAGTTATTTTGTGCATACGTTTTTTTTTAATACAAGAAATTGTTTTTTGAAAATGTGCTTCCCATCTGCCCTGTGCTTAAATGGCTTTTATCATTGGTTGACATTAGCGTGTAATTAGTAACTAGTCAGTTGCGCCTTGTTGGAAAATCGTCAATGGGAGACTTAGTGGGATTTTTTTCACGCCAGGTGGCGTGACACTCGAGAGGGGCTTATCACGCTATATTCTTAGTTGGGCGTAGTGAGAGAGAGAGAGAGGGTTGAACTCCTCTCTATCTCTCGCTCTCTCTTTATCCCCAACTAAGAATATAGAGGGGATTAGCCCCACTCGAGTGTCACGTCACCTGGCGTGAAAAAATCCCACTAAGTCTCCCATTGCACCTCTCCAGATTTCTTCGTGGATTGTGCCTGTGAGTACGGATTCGGCAACATCATTTAATAATATTAAATCCCTGAAAGGGCCTCACTGGTACAAGGATTGCTTGGGACCATTGATATAAAACTGTTTTTGGAAACCTATTTTTATTATTTTATTTTGGTATTTGGTGCGTGGCGTGTGTGGGTCTGAGTGTGCATACGTGCGTGCGCAGTGGGGGGGGGGGGGGGGGGGGGGGGGGGGGGGGGGGGATCTTGTGTGTGTGATCAAACCATTTACATATATGTGACCCAACACCATGAAAGGGACATTAAGTCGCTGGGCTAGTTTCTCACATCAGGCTTGGAAAGTCAAAAATCTCATTTTTTGTCAATTTTGAGTTATGGGTATTTTTGTGTTCTCTAACATCTTATCTTTCATATCTATAAAGATTCATCTTTAATATGGTCTCTAAATAGTCTTATTATAAGTGTTTTAAAACGAGTAGGCCAATGCATTTTCTTTAGCTAAGCTAGACTTTAGACTGTGTTTTCTCAAAATGACCGACACTCATCCTACTAACTGTAAATGCTCATAACTCTGGAACGGAAAAAGATACAAGAATGGTCCTTGTATCATTAGAAAGAGAATTGTCTGAAGTTTTCAACTGTATACTTTTCTCAGAATGGTGTTTGACACTTAATGTCCCTTTCGTGGTGCTGGGTCACATATATTCAGGTGTGGAAAAGGACACATGATTTGTACTGGACACAACGTGTTGAGAATAAAGAGACCTCTGGAAAAAGTCAAGCTTGAATTTTTTTTGTGGTCAGCTGTTGTACATATATATTATATATATTGCCTGGTATGTTGTTCAGTGCTCCCCGTACCACGTGGGAGGTGGGGCAGTGCTGGTGGGGGATGCGGCCCACGCCATGGTTCCTTTTTACGGCCAGGGCATGAACTGTGTAAGTGACGCTTTGCAGTGAGGTGGTATTGTTTTCAGATCTGTCTGCGGTTTCACATAGAAAGCTGCACACTTTTTGCCGCACCCTTCTTCTACTTGTTGCTGAGTGTGACTGTGAATTTTGGAATCACTTCACACCTCTGTTACGAAAATGAAAAAATGAAATAAAATGGCACCCACTTGATTTCTGTAATCTCTTGTGCTGTGTGCTAAGCAACTTGACAAGTACAGTCCTTCGGATGAGACTTAAAACCGAGGTCCCGTGTGCGAACGCATGCACAAAGATCTTGCGCACACGTTAAAGCCCATTCCACTAATCGGTAGGAGTAGGCCATGTTGTGCCGGTGGGATGGATGACACGAACTCACATAGCATGCATCCTGTGCGCCAACTGCAGTCTAAATGAAGACTTTGGGCGTGGGGCAGGATAAACATCCCCAATAGGAAGAAGAAGAAGAAGTAAGCACAACATGTCGCAACAATGCTGAGCCATAGCTTTAGAAATGGTGGATAACAATAACATTACTATGACGAAATTCTGCTTAACATCCCCCGGTCTGGAACAGACACATATGGGACATTAGTAGATATAAAGATGGTGGGAATGATCCTGGAGGCAATGCCCGGAGGCAGTGCAACACTAGGAAAGTCCTGAATGTTTAGCAATACAGATGTGTATGCCGAATAAAATTACTATAATACATGATTGTGTTTTCTTTAAAATATAAACAGAACCAAACTACTAAAAAATTGTTGACTGGAAGTACACATTTTGTTGTTGTATAAAGTTAGTCCTGTTGGGTTTTGGAAGAAGGGTGTGGGTTGTAGGGTAGTTATATGCGTTGTTGTATCAAATTGCTTTGTATTGATTTTTGCATTTTCTTCTAATCCTTTGCATTCTCTAGTTTATACAGGACCTGACCAAAGAAATATTCATTTTGACATCTTAATCCTGAATAAACGGACAAAGGGGGGGGAATAGTTTTTTCTCCTGTATTTGGGGCTGTGCTTCTCTCCCCTTAGTTATCAAAGATAGTAAAAGAAAAAATAGACCCATTTAGTCTGAATGCTGTGTATTGGCACAGAACGTATTGGTTGACACAGACAGACACACTGTAGACACACACACACACACACACACACACACACACACACACGCACGCACGCACACGCACACACACACAAGCACCAGAACTGCTGCCATCGGGGCGCAGATACAGAACCCTCAAGCTCAAAACTAGAGCACAAAAATCATGTTGTCCCGCAGTCCATCCATCTTTTAAATACTTCAATCTTTTGTTCAGTCCACCCCCCACCACCCACTCCACCCCAGTGTGCGTGTGTGTGTGTATGTGTTGTGTATGAATAAACTTTATGTGTGTGTATTTTCACAGGGGTTTGAGGACTGCATTGTTCTGGATGAAATGCTGGACAAATACAACAATGACTTTGGTGAGTTGCCACTGTGTGTGTGTGTGTGTGTGTGTGTGTGTGTGTGTGCATTTGAACATTTGCACACATGTGCAAGTTGCATATGTGTTTGTGGTTTTATAGCACTTGTGTGTTCTTGGTAAACACTGAAAATTGGGAGAAACTGCAGAATTGAGGAAAACTGTTAAAGAGATCAGTTAAAAATAAACTGATTGATTGAAAATGTCTCACTTTACTAAGCTTCATGTGCTTAGTAGATATGTACTGTTTTCTTTGGTTTGAAATTGTTGATTCAATAGAATGTTTGTTGTTTTAAATTAACAGATTGTTGATTCAATAGAATGTTTGTGTTTATTACCCAGAATGTTGATTCAATAGAATGTTTGTGTTTATTACCCAGAATGTTGATTCAATAGAATGTTTGTGTTTATTATGCAGATTGTTGATTCAATACAATGTGTGTTTATCACCCAGCCCAGGCCCTTGCCGCCTACACAGAGCACAGACACCCTGACGCCAAAGCCATGTGTGATCTGGCTCTGTACAACTATGTGGAGGTGAGCGGGTATTTCTGCTTGTTCTTAATGTGTCGGACCTGGTTATGCTACACGCTGTGAGTATCGTAGCATTCTACGCAATTTGAACCTCTGATACACTTCACGATGGACAGTAAGGGTACATACACATACATGCAGAGATTCCGTGCAGAAACCCCTGCGCAATCCGTAAATAAGTAAAAGAAAGAAGGGAAAATATTTGCATACGTGTCCGTATTTCCCCGTAAATTTGTACCCTTCTTTCTTTTTACTTATTTATGGATTTCCGTACGGAACTTTCGCATCTAATGTGAGCCTGCCCTTATAGTGCTCTTTAATTCTTCTGCTTAATTCTACATGTTTTCAGTGAACTTTCTTTGATGATTTTAATGCATAGGACCACACCTAGTTCACACCTAGACTACACTTTTCAGCTACCCAGACAACTCGGGGCTTGCGTAAGGGGTGACAAGGTCTTCTCTGTGTATGCGTGTGTGTGTGTGTGTGTATGCGTGTGTGTGTGTGTGTGTGTGTGTGTGTGTGTGTGTTTGCATGCATGAGAGTGAGGGACACTTGACTCTGTTTAATGTCATTAACAAAATGTTGAGAGAGAGATTATGAGTTGTAGGTACACCTAATTTGCTCCCAAGATTTATTAGCAAAGTTCTGAATAAGTCTTTCAAAAAATTACTGTTTTCCTTTGTAAGAATTATTTCTCTAATCTTTTTCCCGCGAAACTGTAGACATTAAGTTTTTCTACTTTAGTTCTTTATATTGCATTTTTCAACTAAAGTCAGATTTTTTTTTATAGTTTAGGTGTGACTTATCATTGGATTGATGAGATCCTTCATGATTTGATTGGTTGTTGGTTTCAGATGCGGTCATCGGTGAACTCGAAGGTGTTTCTGCTGAGGAAGAAACTGGACAACTTCCTGAACTTGATGTTTCCAAAATTCTGGATTCCTCTGTACACCTCTGTGAGTTGAGAGACAGAGAGAGACAGACAGACAGACAGAGAGACAGACAGACAGAGAGACAGACAGAGAGAGAGAGAATTTAACTCTTCTTCTAGCACCATGGGCAAAGACACTCCCACCAAATGCAAAGACATTCACTGACAAGCACCCTGCCATGTGTTTGTCTACTTTAGGAGCTTATGTCTGTGATTTGCCCGTTAAAGCAACGCATGTGCACTTGAAAAAATAGTTACTCCCTTCTTGTTGGTTGAGATGCAACGTACAACCAAGATCATGAAACAATAGTTACTCCCTTCTTGTTGGTTGAGATGCAACGTACAACCAAGATCATGAAACAATAGTTACTCCCCACTTGTTGGTTGAGATGCAATGTACAACCAAGATCATGAAACAATAGTTACTCCCTCCTTGTTGGTTGAGATGCAACGTACAACCAAGATAATGAAACAATAGTTACTCCCTTCTTGTTGGTTGAGATGCAACGTACAACCAAGATCATAAAACAATAGTTACTCCCTTCTTGTTGGTTGAGATGCAACATACAACCAAGATCATGAAACAATAGTTACTCCCTTCTTGTTGGTTGAGATGCAACATACAACCAAGATCATGAAACAATAGTTACTCCCTTCTTGTTGGTTGAGATGGGACGTACAACCAAGATCATAAAAACCATGGTGCTGGAAGCGTTAAACTGACACTAAACAGTGAAAATATCGTAACTCTTACCCTCGTGTGCTTGTCTCATTTTAAAGTCTATTATCTATTTTTGTTTTCTTATGGCACTGCTATGGGGTTTTCTTTAGGTCTTGGCGTGCCCTCATCTTGCCATGTAGAGAGCTTCAGTCTCAAGTCGCATTTACGTTTTTGACTGAAAATGGTTTGCAGGTAGATTGGCGCTTGAGTGAAAAGTCAGGTTATTTTGTTTGTAGTATGCATGTGCAAGTGTGGTTGATGTGTGTGTGTGTGCATGTGCACATGTGCGTGCAGGCATGTGATCGTTAGTGCGTGTGTGTGTGTGGGTGTGTGTGAGCTAGCGCACATGTGCGTGCATGTCTGGAAATTGGGGGAAAAAAGCTATTCATATTTGTTCCGTGTCTCACAATTCATGTTTGTAAAGTCCTGTATCGGTCTAGAAATAACTCGGTACGAAAATGTTCATAAAACATAATTAAATGGCAAAAGGAATTCCGGTTGTTGGCGTCAATCTGCCAAAATTGTCACGAGAGATCACCCTCCTGACTGCTTCAAGGCAAAATGAATACCACCTGTATCCAGAGTTATTTCCTTGTGTTTGGTTGAGATCATCAGTGATAGGTTATAACTTATATTCTACAGTCAAACCTCTATTATAAGACCCTCCATTAAAAGACCTCCTCTCATTTAAGACTGATTTCTTTGGCACGGATGTAATGTAGCTTACTATAATTTATGCATAAAACCAACCAACACCCCTCCAATTTAAGACCGATTTTTCCTGACTTCTTGGAAGTCTTAAAATAGAGCCTTGCCTGTACTTTTTGTAAGCAAGGGGTGGAAATGACGTACATACATACATGGTGTGATGGTGTGCAGGTCTCCTTTGTTGTAGCCAAGGGGTGGAAATGAGGTACATACATACATACATGGTGTGATGGTGTGCAGGTCTCCTTTGTTGTAGCCAAGGGGTGGAAATGAGGTACATACATACATACATGGTGTGATGGTGTGCAGGTCTCCTTTGTTGTAGCCAAGGGGTGGAAATGAGGTACATACATACATACATGGTGTGATGGTGTGCAGGTCTCCTTTGTTGTAGCCAAGGGGTGGAAATGAGGTACATACATACATACATGGTGTGATGGTGTGCAGGTCTTCTTTGTTGTAGCCAAGGGGTGGAAATGACGTACATACATACATGGTGTGATGGTGGAAATGACACGTACATACATGGTGTGATGGTGGAAATGACACGTACATACATGGTGTGCTGGTGTGCAGGTCTCCTTTTCAAGGATGCGATACAACCAGTGCATCGCCAACAGAGCCTGGCAAGACAAGGTCAGTTGATTCCAGGAACCAGCGTTTGTAAGAGAGATGGTGCAAGGGGGATTGAGCGGATGCTGGGGGTGGGGGAGGGGAGGGAGGGAGGGAGGGGGGATGAATAAGAGGAGGGGGGTGGGCAGGGAGTTAGTTAACATTATTTGGCTGGCTGTTAACTTTGCTATAGATTGAATGTTTTCCCATTTTTTTCTTAGTGTTTTGTTTGCCACCAGAAAAGGCAGTGCATGTGTGTGTACCATATTAATGGACGTGCCATTTTATTTATGAACAAAAAATACTATAGGTTGCTCTGCCAAAATGTTAGAATTTTATGCATTTCTTGTTGTAAGTAACATTTTTAAAAAGTTGAACATTTGGTGTATGTTTTTTTTTAGCAGGCTCATGTACGTAAGCATATTTCATAAGTCTTTATTGTCCTTTGTACAAATCACATGGATCATTGCCTTCCACCATGTAAAATAAGATAAAATACATCAAAATAAAAGTCAGAATTATTCATTAAAACATGAAACAGAAACTCACATTAAACAAACATGTTTTCAGTCCAAACGATGTACAGAAACATTATAAAAACAAAAAATAAACACAGTGGTTGTTGCGCAGCTGTGGGATGGAGGGGCAAAGACAAAGGCATTTCACAACTAACTCTCATTTCTTTCTTGTTCTCTCCCCCTGCAGGTTCTGAGCAACATACTGTGGGGGGCAGGGGGCGCTATCGCTCTAGGAGTGCTGGCCGCCGTTTATGTGCAGGGGGGGGTCGCCGGGGTCAATGGTTCCATTCCACAGCTGCTGTCACAGCTCAGCGAAAGAGCTTCGGCCTGGATGCAGAAAGTGTCCTTGTAACAGCTTGCACAGTTTGGGGTCCCAGAATGATTGTTGGCTCGTGATTTTATAATTAAGACGAATAATTAGTACAACCCACCAAACCAGCACTGTTGATAGGAGCAAAGGTTTGGGTTCCAGTCTAATTGGTGTCCTATGTTTTTATGATGATGAAAAACCCCACCTGACCAAGCTTTGATGATTCATGTATGACCAAAGATATATTGTGATACATTTGCGTTGGTTCTAAGACCCCCTAAAAGGTTATGAAATGGTATTGTGAGTATGACTAATGTTTTTGGTGTATCCATATTTATTCCCATAGGAGTGATTGAATGACAGAATTTGTTTAAATTTTACCACAAAAAAACCCTGTTTAAAATGCTGATAAAGATGTGTCTTTCTCTGTGTGTGGTATTGCTTGTGTATAAAATCAATTCTGAATTTAAATGCTAAGCATTAACCATGTAAGCAGTAAACACTAGCTCTGATTATTCAGACTTTGAGCTGTGAATCCCCATTAGAGGGTAACTTCATGAGTCTTTTACCTTTGATTCACTGACGTACCATATTTCTAGACAATAAGGCACACCCCCCAAATTTGACACAAAATTCAGATTTTGTTCTTCTATTTTCATACTACATTATCATATGAGGTGCAGGGGTCTTATGTCTGGGGGGAAAAGTATCGCCTTATAGTCAGAAACAAATTGTTTTAAATTTATTTTGCTTAAGGAGACAATTAAGTCAAACTTATTCTCAAGGTGTTCTCCCTCTTATGGGGATAAGATTAATGATGATTACCTTGCTAGAGCTTTGCTGATAGATGTGATGGAGCTGACAAAGTGACATGACTTATGCATATAGCTGAAAAACATGGTTTAAATCGCATTCCATTGTTTCATGTCAAGTGAAGAAAGATACCATTTTGCATTTACTTAATTTACTGGACTAGTCCATTATCCAGACTAGTCCATTGTTTATGCTAGTTGATTATTTTGGATAGTTGTGGCATAAATGAGCGGCTTAGCTGGCCGATGTCACTGCCAGGGGACGGCCAACTCAATAGGGTCTAATCCTAGTGATTTTCTTAGTTGGGGATTAAGAGAGAGAGAGAGAGAGAGAGGGACGGACTCCTCTCCCTCTCTCTCTTTATCTCTATCCCCAACTAAGGATATTACCATATTTTTCGGATCATTAGGTGCTGCTGTGCATAAGGCAAATAGGGCAATTTTCAAGAAAAACCTAAAAAAATTAAAGTAAAAGGCGCCCTCGTTTATAGCGAAAGAAAGTAAAACTTTGAAGCCCGTATGCATCCTGTAAATGCTTACCAACCGCCATTACTGCTGTCATAAACGAGAGTTGGCTCCCCTTTCAAATAATCGAACTTCCGTTTGAGCTGCTTCCTGTTGTTGTGTTTGGACAATTCTTCATGAAAACTGATAGAATTATGGCATTTTAAGCTCTACAACGATGCTTTTTACATCTAATGAAGGGCTTTGGCATCTGTTTGGACGGTATCTCGTACGATAATGGGGATTTTGTAGCATTTTAACGTGAGTATTCATCGTATCGGCGACTCATGACCACTTTCGATGTCTGACTCACAGTAGACTGTACTGAGCACGGCAATCGTTGCCTCTCTTCTCACGATTTTGTTCACTAATAGGGCGCCCTCATTTATTAGCCACATAGGTCGAAATTGGAGACAAAATATCGCCTTATAACCCGAAAAATTACGTTACTAGGATTAGACCCTATTAAGTTGGTTGCCACATGGCCGTGACATTGGTGAGCTAAGTTGACCATTCCATGGGCTGTGTTGGAGTATCTATCGTTTTATTTGTAAACTTTTATGTTGTGGAACGGATTTGTGTGTACTGTGAATTTTTTAAAGATGCTCTTTTAAGCTGATGATGATAATGATGATGGTGATAATTGATGTTGATGATAACGAGGTCTGTTGAGCATTGATTTACATGCTTTGCTTGAAAGGCTTACTTTTAGATTTGAGAAGCCCACTTAACAGTAAGATTGCATTGGTTATATTGATCTGATTCTTAATATACATTTTAAATGCTGTAGTGGTGAATGATTGAAGTGGTTAACTGTTTATTACTTATGATTGTGCATTTACAGATAATATTTATACATGAATTATGTATTTTACATTTAAATTGATTTATAGCTACTTACTTTTTATTTGCATTTTTAAGTCATTTCGTTTGCTGAATTTGAATGATGATTTACAATTGTAAAAAAATGATGATTACTTTACAGGCCATTTTCACAGACAAATTATTCAAAACAATGCTTTAAAGTCTTTGTTTTTTCGTCTATAACAGACAGTTTTTAGTCCAACTTGTGCCTTTTATATGCCATTATTAATCAAACTTTGTTTTACCATAAAGTTGTGCAAAAACTATTTGATCTTGCTGATGATTTTATTGTATTGATTTTATTTCTTTTCTTTTGTATTCTACCCTGCAGTTTTCTGTGCTCTTCTGCAGCGTATCTGTGTTTGCTATGCCGTGCAATGATTGATGCCAGGATTTTATAAGGATCTCCTGCCAATTTCCATGAAAGTGTTCATCGTGTTTGTAAATCCAAATAAGATGCACCTTTTTCTTATGAACACAACTCAAACAAATATTGACCTTTACTGACTATTTTGTCATATAACTTCCTCGGAGCACCTGGCAAGGATTTACCGCCCTTTTCTCGCCAATCTTTGAAAACTCCCGCGGATCAGAGCTCTGTGTGAGATGACTTCACCAAGTCAGTCGGTCCAATCAAGTCCACAGAAGTGCACGAAATGGTCGGTAAAGGTACAAATTGTGTGTTGTGTTAAAAGAAAGATGTGCGATCTTATTCTGGCAAGATTATCTCCTATTGTACCTGTGTGTGTGTGTGCATGCATGTGTGTGTGTGAATCTTGAATCTTGTGTGGGAAAATATTGTTCACAAATACTTCGTATGTCTATCGATGATCTGTCCTTAACGAAGGTAAATGTGGATTCTTCCGTTTGTAATTATACACATCTGTCAGTGTCACACTAACAGTAAGTCACATAACTTTATAATTCAGTAATTGCATCAGATAATTTCAAAGTACTTGTTGAACTGTATTAAGTTCTAATCTGTGCTTTTGGCAGACTTTTTTTTCTAGCATAAGGGTAGTGTCCCTTACTTAGCCTTAATTAACTCACTAATTGTGCCTTAATTTATCAGGCAGCCAGTTGGAGTGGAGTGACCATCAGCATAATTGTGTGCTGACATGTACCATATGTTCTCTGGTCAAAGTCAGAAGGTACCATAAAGTACCCCCATATTTTACACCCAAATCAGATGTTGTTATTCTATTTTCTTACTCTGTGATTGTCCGTATTATAAGGCACAGGGGGTGCAGTCTGGACAAAGAGTAGCGCCTTATAGTCAGAACTCCTCCGAAGTCGGAGTGTGGCTGCCCACGTTGTGGGGAAATCAAAAACGATCATGCACGTAATGTTCTCATTTGCACCATGTAGTGTTCAAGCGCTTCAGCTGTTGGGATGATCCCTGGAGTATTTTAGCCAGGGCATGACGCCAACGATGACAATAGTCAGAACGATGTGGTTCTTTAAAGGGCACTCTCATTGTTGTGCTCATTGTCATAATTATCAGGTGACCGTTCTCCATTGCCTCTCCCATCTTTGTTCTGTCCGCCCAGTAAATTTAGATTTATACTTCACCCATGTTTGCTTGCCTGTTGGGGGTTGGTTTTATTTTTCGTCAAAAGTTGCCTTCGTTTGGTAGAAAAAAGGAGGAACGTGTAGAGGGAGGGGGTGTGAGGGTGTGTGTGTGGGGGGGGGGGGGGGGGGTGTGGGGGGGGGGGGGGGTATAGCAGGAAAGGTGAAGGAAGGGCCTTAAAAGAAGTGAACAGATTTGAAATAAGGAAATATAACGTTGAAATTGTAATCCACTGTTAGTTCGATCAGGGGTGTCTTTTTTCATGCTTCGTAATTATAATTTTGTTTAATGGCAGTTTAAAATTTAATTTTAGTTTTTAGAGAATTGCATGGTCTTGACTATGGACGTGCTTAATTTATTTTGATTTTGATCATGCTTGAAGCATAAAAATTGCGTATGATGATTTGTTTTAGACAACCATTGTCAGTATTTTACTTTGGAGACCCCCTTCAAGCTTCCTCCCTGTTTGCTATCAAAACAATACACACCACAATCATGGTCATGATCACAATATGGACACAGCAACGAAGAAGCTATTTATACATGATTATTTCATTAAAATAACCTTGGCTTAATTATTTGATTTACATGTTTAATTTTTCTGTTCATGGGCTAAACACGGGTTTGCATTTATGCAGAAAAGCATTAAAATCTCAAACACGAATACTCTGTGGTTTGTTTTATATGTATGTGTGCAGGTGTGTGACTGTGTGTGTGTGTTGCCTGTGCGTGCCTCTCTATGTGTGTGTGTATGTGCCAGTGCGTGCCTCTGTGTGTGTGTGTGAGAAAGAAAGAGAGAGAGAGCATTTCACAATATCAATTTTATTTTTGTAATGACTTCGATCTCGCTCTGTGCAATTTGACACACTATAGACACTTTTAGTTCAGGTTTAGTGAGTTAAAAAGGAACACTGCCTGTTCTTGTTTCTCTTCACTACATTGGCCACAGTGAAAGAGCGTTTATCACTAACTATTGAAGGCTTCTTGCTCTGTGTTCAAGCTTTATCCTGTAGTAAAGTGGGCTGCACAGTCAGTCATGTTCTACAGTAGTGGCACATCATGGTACAGCTTGGTCTTCTGGGGAATGCTATGACTCAAACCAGGGGGCATTTCTAATGAAAATGAACGTCACTAAGTTCAAAAGGTTGTTGCGCACCACTCGTTTTTTTGCAGAATTGTAGCCATTTTTACGCTTATACCCCTCTATCTCCCCTATCAAGGTCACCCATGACACCTATTCACGACGGGTACAGCGGGGCATACCCAGAAACCTCCCTGGAAAAAAGGAACCAAGTGTACCTAATATACCCATCTATCACACTACACTGAACACAGCAAGTGTACCCAATATACCCATCTATCACACTACATTGTACACAGCAAGTGTACCCAATATACCCATCACACTACATTGAACACAAGAAGTGTACCCAATATACCCACCACACTACATTGAACACAGCAAGTGTACCCAATATACCCATCACACACTACACTGAACACAAGAAGTGTACCCAATATACCCACCACACTACATTGAACACAGCAAGTGTACCCAATATACCCACCACACTACATTGAACACAGCAAGTGTACCCAATATACCCATCACACTACATTGAACACAGGAAGTGTACCCAATATACCCACCACACTACATTGAACACAGCAAGTGTACCCAATATACCCATCACACTACATTGAACACAGCAAGTGTACCCAATATACCCATCACACTACATTGAACACAGGAAGTGTACCCAATATACCCACCACACTACATTGAGCACAGCAAGTGTACCCAATATACCCATCTATCACACTACACTGAACACATGAAGTGTACCCAATATACCCATCTACACACTACACTGAACACAGCAAGTGTACCCAATATACCCATCACACTACACTGAACACAGCAAGTGTACCCAATATACCCATCACACTACATTGAACACAAGAAGTGTACCCAATATACCCACCACACTACATTGAACACAGCAAGTGTACCCAATATACCCATCTATCACACTACATTGAACACAGCAAGTGTACCCAATATACCCATCACACTACATTGAACACAGCAAGTGTACCCAATATACCTATCACACTACATTGAACACAGCAAGTGTACCCAATATACCCATCACACACTACATTGAACACAGCAAGTGTACCCAATATACCCATCACACTACATTGAACACAGGAAGTGTACCCAATATACCCACCACACTACATTGAGCACAGCAAGTGTACCCAATATACCCATCTATCACACTACATTGAACACAGCAAGTGTACCCAATATACCCATCTACACACTACACTGAACACTGCAAGTGTACCCAATATACCCATCACACTACACTGAACACAGCAAGTGTACCCAATATACCCATCACACTACATTGAACACAAGAAGTGTACCCAATATACCTATCACACTACATTGAACACAGCAAGTGTACCCAATATACCTATCACACTACATTGAACACAGCAAGTGTACCCAATATACCTATCACACTACATTGAACACAGCAAGTGTACCCAATATACCCATCTATCACACTACATTGAACACAGCAAGTGTACCCAATATACCCATCACACTACATTGAACACAGCAAGTGTACCCAATATACCCATCACACTACATTGAACACAGCAAGTGTACCCAATATACCTATCACACTACATTGAACACAGCAAGTGTACCCAATATACCCATCACACTACATTGAACACAGCAAGTGTACCCAATATACCCACCACACTACATTGAACACAGCAAGTGTACCCAATATACCCATCACACTACATTGAACACAAGAAGTGTACCCAATATACCCATCACACTACATTGAACACAAGAAGTGTACCCAATATACCCATCACACTACACTGAACACAGCAAGTGTACCCAATATACCCATCACACTACATTGAACACAGCAAGTGTACCCAATATACCCACCACACTACATTGAACACAGCAAGTGTACCCAATATACCCACCACACTACATTGAACACAGCAAGTGTACCCAATATACCCACCACACTACATTGAACACAGCAAGTGTACCCAATATACCCATCACACTACATTGAACACAGCAAGTGTACCCAATATACCCATCCACACTACATTGAACACAGCAAGTGTACCCAATATACCCATCACACTACATTGAACACAGCAAGTGTACCCAATATACCCACCACACTACATTGAACACAGCAAGTGTACCCAATATACCCACCACACTACATTGAACACAGGAAGTGTACCCAATATACCCACCACACTACATTGAACACAGCAAGTGTACCCAATATACCCACCACACCACATTGAACACAGCAAGTGTACCCAATATACCCACCACACTACATTGAACACAGCAAGTGTACCCAATATACCCACCACACTACATTGAACACAGCAAGTGTACCCAATATACCCACCACACTACATTGAACACAGCAAGTGTACCCAATATACCCACCACACTACATTGAACACAGCAAGTGTACCCAATATACCCACCACACTACACTGAACACAGCAAGTGTACCCAATATGCCCATCACACTACATTGAACACAGGAAGTGTACCCAATATACCCACCACACTACACTGAACACAGCAAGTGTACCCAATATACCCACCACACTACATTGAACACAGCAAGTGTACCCAATATACCCACCACACCACATTGAACACAGCAAGTGTACCCAATATACCCATCACACTACACTGAAGGATGGAAGTTCAGTTTAACGTCGCGTATCGGCTTTCGCCATGTACGACGGGCTGAACAAACAAACCAGGGTATAAACAAAAATTTATATTCCTGAATCACTGTCTTAGCCAAAAGGCAGAGAAGCGATCAGAATATTAATCAAACTACACTGAACACAGGAAGTGTACCCAATATACCCACCACACTACATTGAACACAGCAAGTGTACCCAATATACCCACCACACCACATTGAACACAGCAAGTGTACCCAATATACCCACCACACCACATTGAACACAGCAAGTGTACCCAATATACCCACCACACGACATTGAACACAGCAAGTGTACCCAATATACCCATCAAATGCCCTCAAATTGAAAACGAAACATCATTTTAAAGAGCAGCCTCAATTTGAAGTTGGGGGCATTTGTATGTGGGTCACACCTACCCAGGAAAAAACCAAGGGACTTAATCGTGGTGGGTCAGTGTGTCTCTAAGCACGCTTTTCTGTCGAAACGTTAAACAAAAGTTGACATCGTAGACGGCAGATAATTTGTTCCAAATATTATGAAATTTAGTTATTTGTTGAACACCTTTAGAAAATCCAAACTTGTTAAACTCGCAAAGTTTGTCCACATCCTATAAGTATCTTTATTTTCTAAAACTTTAAGAAACAATTAACACACGAAAGAAAGCTTGCTTGTGTGTATTTGGAGATCAAACCACTGCTCTGTTATTAATCTTATTGTATTTTATTTTGAAATTGTATCTAGGTAGCTCGTTGCTTACATCATTTGTTATTTGAAATCTTGTTTCTTTGATCTTTCGTTGTTGCTTGAATACCTGTTGTACTGGGTGTTTTTTACATTTCACCGGCGTCTGCCTTTTGTAGTCATTGTTGCTCAGGTGTATTAGCTTAAATGCTGTGTAGCTTAACAACAGTTTTAGTTTAGTTTTTCTTTGTGTTTTTTTTTAAAGTTTTTGTCATCGTTTCTTTGTTTGTTTTCTTGTTATTGTTGTCGTTTTTTGCTTAGATTTTAATCTAACTTACTAGTTCTGCAAACCATTCAATTACCAAACAAAACTACAAAGCCATAAAAAACCCCCACCAAAACATGACCAAACAAGCGTAAGTAAGACCAAGTCGTTTTGGATTGAATACCACCACTCCCCTTGTTTTGTGGTGGTGGTTTTTTCCCCCAAATCGCTACCGACAACAAAACGTGTGTTATCTGTTAGAAGGTACCATCATTCTTCTCTGGTGAAAGCCAGAAGGTACTATCATTCTTCTCAGGTGAAAGTCAGAAGGTACTATCATTCTTCTCAGGTGAAAGTCAGAAGGTACTATCATTCTTCTCAGGTGAAAGCCAGAAGGTACTATCATTCTTCTCTGGTGAAAGCCAGAAGGTACTATCATTCTTCTCAGGTGAAAGCCAGAAGGTACTATCATTCTTCTCAGGTGAAAGTCAGAAGGTACTATCATTCTTCTCAGGTGAAAGCCAGAAGGTACTATCATTCTTCTCAGGTGAAAGCCAGAAGGTACTATCATTCTTCTCAGGTGAAAGCCAGAAGGTACTATCATTCTTCTCAGGTGAAAGCCAGAAGGTACTATCATTCTTCTTTCAGGTCAAAGTCAGAAGGTACTATCATTCTTCTCTGGTGAAAGCCAGAAGGTACTATCATTCTTCTCTGGTAAAAGTCAGAAGGTACTATCATTCTTCTCGGGTGTAAGTCAGAAGGTACTATCATTCTTCTCTGGTGAAAGTCAGAAGGTACTATCATTCTTCTGGGGTGAAAGTCAGAAGGTACTATCATTCTTCTCCGGGTGAAAGCCAGAAGGTACTATCATTCTTCTCGTGTGAAAGCCAGAAGGTACTATCATTCCTCTCGTGTGAAAGTCAGAAGGTACTATCATTCTTCTCGGGTGAAAGCCAGAAGGTACTATCATTCTTCTCTGGTGAAAGCCAGAAGGTACTATCATTCTTCTCTGGTCAAACCCAGAAGGTATTATCGTTCTTCTGGGGTCAAAGTCAGAAGGTACTATCATTCTTCTCAGGTGAAAGCCAGAAGGTACTATCCTTCTTTTCGGGTCAAAGCCAGAAGGTACTATCATTCTTCTCTGGTGAAAGCCAGAAGGTACTATCATTCTTCTCAGGTGAAAGCCAGAAGGTACTATCATTCTTCTCTGGCGAAAGCCAGAAGGTACTATCATTCTTCTCTAGTAAAAGTCAGAAGGTACTATCATTCTTCTCTGGTAAAAGTCAGAAGGTACTATCATTCTTCTCCGGGTAAAGCCAGAAGGTACTATCATTCTTCTCTAGTAAAAGTCAGAAGGTACTATCATTCTTCTCTGGTGCCAGAAGGTACTATCATTCTTCTCTGGTAAAAGCCAGAAGGTACTATCATTCTTCTCTGGTGAAAGCCAGAAGGTACTATCATTCTTCTCGGGTGAAAGCCAGAAGGTACTATCATTCTTCTCTAGTAAAAGTCAGAAGGTACTATCATTCTTCTCTGGTGAAAGTCAGAAGGTACTATCATTCTTCTCTGGTGAAAATCAGAAGGTACTATCATTCTTCTCTAGTAAAAGTCAGAAGGTACTATCATTCTTCTCTGATGAAAGCCAGAAGGTACTATCATTCTTCTCTGGTGAAAATCAGAAGGTACTATCATTCTTCTCTGGTGAAAATCAGAAGGTACTATCATTCTTCTCCGGGTAAAGCCAGAAGGTACTATCATTCTTCTCTGGTGAAAGCCAGAAGGTACTATCATTCTTCTCTGGTGAAAGCCAGAAGGTACTATCATTCTTCTCTGGTGAAAGTCAGAAGGTACTATCATTCTTCTCTGATGAAAGCCAGAAGGTACTATCATTCTTCTCTGGTGAAAGCCAGAAGGTACTATCATTCTTCTCTGGTGAAAGCCAGAAGGTACTATCATTCTTCTCGGGTCAAAGCCAGAAGGTACTATCATTCTTCTCGGGTCAAAGCCAGAAGGCACTATCATAAAGGGAATACAGAGGAATGATAGTATCTTCTGGTACATAACCATGAAAACGCTGTGCTCTCCTTTCCTGCTTCGCCTGGCCTCATAGTGTGTCACTGTGTCACTCTGAAACGCTGTGTTCTCCTTTCTTGCTTCACCTGGCCTCATAGTGTGTCACTGTGTCACTCTGAAACGCTGTGCTCTCCTTTCCTGCTTCGCCTGGCCTCATAGTGTGTCACTGTGTCACTCTGAAACGCTGTGTTCTCCTTTCTTGCTTCACCTGGCCTCGTAGTGTGTCACTGTGTCACTCTGAAACGCTGTGCTCTCCTTTCCTGCTTCACCTGGCCTCGTAGTGTGTCACTGTGTCACTCTGAAACGTTGTCGCGCGACTGTCGTTCCTGTTCTCTGGAGGGTCAGCCACACTGCATAGGATTCCATCCCACTGCGATCCGATTGGGACGAGGCCTGTCAGGCATGATTCTCGCGAATTGCCACTGTTTAAATGAATCTGATGAAATCCGACAAATTATGTTCACTAGATTGGTCCGAATCTTAATATCTGGGGTTTTGTGTCAGACATTTGATTTGATTCGCGTACGTATTGGGGTCTATCTACAGTGAGCGAAAATAGTGCAATAATTGTGCCACCCCCCTGCATTTCTCGGTTAATTCCATGTTTCCGTTTTTGCCTTTCTTACCAAACATAAAGCTGTATTTTAGGAACATTTTCAGCTAATTATCTTTTTGGAATAATAACCCTATCCCTAACCCTAGCCCTAACCCTAACCATACCCCCCTCCCCCCTCCTATAAGAGGGGAAAACGCAATGAACCACGACTGTGACAAATGTGCGGTGTACTGCAGTACATATGGGGGGGGGGGGGGGGGGGGGGGGTAGGGTTAGGGTTATTATTCCAAAAAGATAATTAGCTGAAAAGTTTCCTGAAATACAGCTATATGTTTGGTAAGAAAGGCAAACACGGAAAAATGGAATTAACCGAGAAATGCAGGAGGGGGGGGGGCTTTACCTTTGCCGAATATTTTGTAGGCGGAAGTATTTCACGTGAATCACGACTCACAGACAGCGTCACAATCGAATCGCAGTGAATCGAATCGTATGCGTTGTAGCCGCCCCTTTTCACTTACCGTTTCCATTTGCACGTGCGCGAGACAGGTCGCGCGAGGGAAGCGCCTCGGGTATTGGAAAACAATGGAGACTGTCTCTTGTAAAACGATCCATAAGTCATGCAGAATTTTTTTCTTCTAGAAATCAAGCCAACAACAATTTTTTTTCAAAGCTCTTTGGAAAAAACAAACACACACAAACAAAGTTCTACTGCGGCAGAAAACGAAGCTCGGTTTTGTTGGTTACGAAACGAACGCGGTTTATACCTTCATTTTGACTTTGTGAATTGATGGCTAATGTGCTCAGTAACTCAAAGAGCTTTATTTCATATTTTGCACCAACAACCGCAACGACAATGACATCATTCGCTAAAAATTCACCAAGATTTCTAGACTTGATTTCACGTGACAACGTCAAATAGATTATTAATAGGTGCCACATATGAGCTTTATTTGTTGTTGTTTTATTATTGTTTGAAATTGTAGATGTACCCTAATAGCACGCTGTATTCTCCGGTCAACCAGAAACTCCCCTATCAAGATGGAAGTTCAGTTTAACGTCGCGTATCAGCTTTCGCCATGTACGACGGGCTGAACAAACCAACCATGGTATAAACAAAAATTTATGTTCCTGAATCACTGTCTTAGCCAAAAGGCCGAGAAGCGATCAGAATATAATTCTCCCCTATCAAGATGTATAGCGTCATACTTATACTATACTTGTAGCGGTACTATAGCCAATGAGGTTTAACCGAGGCGTATCTGTATTGTTAAAAATTCGGGACTTTACTGATGTTGCACTGCCTCCGGGCATTGCCTCCAGTATCGTTCCCACCATCTTTGTATTTACAAATGTCCCACATGCGTCTGTTCCAGACCGAGAGGACGTAAAACACCATTTTCATTCATTCATTCAAGATGTATAGCGGCTTATATTCTGAATTGGTTTTTCGGATGAAACGAGAAAACCCGAGGTCCCGTGCACTCACGCAGTTTGCGCACGTTTAAAGACCCACCACGTCACGTGTCAAAATCATGGTTTTCACGTGTTTCCCCTCTTATAGCTGGTAATAAATCTTAAGAAATCTTCCTAGCATAAGAGGGAATGTGACGCGTGACGTGGGGGGTCTTTAATAACTCAGTGGCAAGAAAGAGATTGTCAATTTGTCGAAATTTACACCATCCCCTTCCCCTTCCCCTTCAGGTTCCCCTTCAGTCACACATAAATAAAGGCATGCGAAAAAAACAACCACACGTATTGAGCGACGCTGTATAAGAGGCAACGCGCTCTCCAGGACTATTTCCTTGATCTATTGGCATCACTATTTGAATCGTAGAACAAACAACAACAACAACAAATGTTTGAGCAATTTTAATTTAAAAAACAACAAAAAACTTCGCCTTTGAACGTAAAATGCTGAGCATCAGTCTTTGCCAGCATCAATAAGTTTCCCTTTTTGGCTCACGTCGTTTTTTAAAACAAAGTGAGTCTATAGTATCGTACATGTTCGGTTGTGTGTCTGTGTGTATGTGTGTGTGTATGTGTGTGTGTGTGTGTGTGTGTGTGTGTGTGTGTGTGTTGCGTCCGTGGCCCCGACCTTTAACCTTAACTCAAACCTTAACGTTGTCATTTTCTCTAAACATATAAGGCGTTAGAGGGTTAAAGTTAGCAGGATACTTGATTTTGACGTGAGCCTTCAAGTCACGACGATCAAAGCAGTCAGATACATTAATAAAGAACAAAATAAAGATAATCATTTGTTGCAGAGATTACTGTTGTGCAACCTTTAACCTTGACTCAGTCACACTCTTCAAACTAAAGAAGACTCTCACTCTCCACTGAAACTTTAACGTTGTCATTTTCTCAAAAAACCATAAGATGTTAGAGGGTTAAAGTTAGCAGGATACTTGATTTTGACGTGAGCCTTCAAGTCATGGCGATCAAAGCAGTCAGATACATCGTAAGGAACAAAAGAAAGAAAATCATTTGTTGCAGAGATTACTGTAACTGTTGTGTTGTACCGAGTAGGAGATATGTGACGTAAGTGTCCCGCGCGACCCCTCTTTCTTTATCTACCCCCCTTCCCCCCCCCCCCCCCCCCCCCCCCCCCCTCCTTTTCTTTTCTTTACTTGGCCGCCACGTTAATTGCCACCCACCATCTAAAGAACGCCGAATAAGGCAATTATTTCTTTGAAGCAAGACCTATCTACCCATAACCAGAAAGTGACAACCACGGTTATCTCCCTTTGTAAGACACCGCGTCCTTACCCGTGACAACCGAGGTTATCTCCCTTTGAAGATGGTTTTGCTTTTCCGAGCACGAGAAGGATTTTGAATGTCGGCACGTGATAAGGATGTAATAGGCACGTGATTGTTCGGTACATTTAGAACAGCAATCTTGTGACGTGTGGACTGTAATACACCAATAGCAGGCTTTCATTGTTTGAAAGTGAAGGCTATAATTGGAGTGGTGAGAAAAAGTTGTCACACAAGATGCTGAAACGTAGCTAGAGCAACACTCACAACCAGTCATCATAAGCCCACTAGTAAGTATTATTGATGGCAGGTGATTGAGATCTGGTTTGTTTGACTCTAGTTTTGATCTAGATCCTATGTTCAATGATGAATAAGGAGTAGATAGATATGTTATAGAAAAGAAGTGGTAAACATTCTATTCTATTTATGTGCACTGATTATTTGTGTGTGTGTGTTTTTTTGACTTGAACACTTTTGGTACCAGAACCGGAGTTTATGCCTACTAACCCTTTTGTCTATTTTTAGTAGGAAACCTATGGGCCGCAATCTTGCACTATTTTTAGTAGGAAACCTATGGGCCGCAATCTTGCACTTTATGATACCATTCCTTTCCAGGTGTTGGATGGAGAATGATGTTGTCTTGATCACCTTTTATGTTTTACTGATCTCAGTTTGTTAACTGAAATTCAGTTTATTTATTAACTACATGTAGTGCTATTGTACAAGGGAAGCCTTCAAGCCGGTTGGGATTCACTAATTCCCTGCCGACTGAAGCCCCTTGTCTCTAAGCCATAGAGATCTACATCCACCTTCTCCTGTGATTATCAGCAGGGCATCGTGGGCCGGAAGATCATCCCGGACTCCACCACACACCAAGACGGGACTGTCGCCAAGACGACCCGCACCCAGAATCCGCGAGGAGACCACGCCTGAACCGTGCCATCCCGCGAAGCCGTAATCGGAACGACTGGGAGCTACTCTCACCTGACGAGCAAGCCCAGAACTTGAAACAGCTAAGTCCACCTGACTGCGCCAATCATTTGAACTTTCCTACGGTCACTAAAGATAATTAGTAACCCTTCCGGCATGGGGCGAACCTTATAGAAAGACAAAAGTCTCGTGAATCCTTTCGGATTTCATTGTTTTTTTATCCATATTTTGTTTTGGCGCCATTGAGCTGCTTTATTATTATTGTTGCATAATCTTATGCAGATTTTGGGAGTAAATAAAATACAAGTGTCAAATAATCCTGAACCCTTTGGTCAGACTGATGAGAGTGGGAGTCTTGTAATTTCATGTAAAACCCTACTTCTCTCTGTCTGCCATTTAGAGCAATTCAACCACTTGTATTTCTTACAACCATACGAGCCAGAACCCGGGCACAAATATAAATTTATTAGATGAAAAGGGGCCGGGAAAGTTGCTCATCTCCCATACCCTAGAGAAGTGGGCTAAAGGCAAATTTTCTAAAGTCTTCCCTAGGGACTTAGCCTTTTAACCCATTACCTCGTCACAAGATACATACTGGAAAGAAGACTCTCCATTAGATATACAAAAACGCTCTGTAAAAAGAAACACAAGACTTCAGGTGTGTACAAATAGGTACATTTTAACGTCGTCAACTTATATTTTCTGTAACAAATGGATGTACCGAGTGTGTGCGTTGACGGCCAGGTTGTTTAGCTTTATTTGCGCCTTTGAGTAACGGTTGTTCGTGTTCAACTGCACATCATCTCTGCGCATAACTTAGCCTACTGCACTTCCGGCAACAAGGCCTAGGCCTAGAGTCCATGCCTTACCTCATAATCAAGACGACGTACTTAACATTTAGCCCACATTCATTTCAGTCTTGAAAAAAAATATACGGAAAATCCAGGGTTCGTCGATTTCACTGCCTTCGACGTACGAATCCTTTGTTAGGCCTAGACGATTGATCACCACGAGCAAAGACTGTACAGGGGAAGATAAACATGGATGAGCTTGCTGGCTGTGACCTTGACCTTTGCTTTGTGGCAGAGGGGGGGGGGGGGGGGGGGGGGGGGGGGGGGGGGGGGGGGGTGGGGGGGGGGGGGGGGGGGGGGGGAAAAGGGGGGGGGGGGGGGGGGGGGGGGGGGGGGGGGGGGGAGGGTTGGGGGGGGGGGGGGGGGGGGGGGGGGGGAGGGGAGGGGGGGGGGGGGGGGGGGGGAAATTAACGAAACGAAAATAAAATATTAGGACTAATATAAAATATCTTACAGAAATGTAGATGATGTGGAACAAGTTTTCATCGCATGAACAATCAGTTTAAAACAGTAACAGATCACGCAACTTCAATTATTAATTTTCTAAGAGTAAGAGGCTTAGACCCACAGGCAAAGACTAGGCCTACTACAGGTGTCCGTAGACCCCCCTTACCCCGGCGGGGGGGTGGGGGAATTGGTCACTATGTTTTTTCTGAAAGCTTGGTCAATATGCTTTTCAATTTTACTTGTTTGCCAAAAATAAAAATAGGGCTCCACTATGTTACATGCGCATACATATAATTAAATTTTAAAGAAAGGGGTAGGGGTGCATAGAAATAATTTTAATTTACACAGTAAAATAAAAATTAATTCTGTTTTCAGATGCACAAGTGTCTACATAACAATATTCTCTCTATACAGGCATGGGAATTGTCATGGGAATTCCCATGCCTGCTATAGTAATAAAAATCAGACGTGAGCCTTGCAGGCTTTGCCTCTTGTTTGGTAGATGTTTGTAAGAGTTTCGTTCCCTTAAGACAGCACAAATCAATGAAGTGTGATTGGAAAGTTATGTATTCTCTTATGAGTTTTGATGCATTTATCCCACTGTCACACACACACACACACACACACACACACGCACACGCACACGCACGCACACACACGCACACGCACACGCACAAGCACACACACGCACACACACACACACGCACGCACGCACGCACGCACGCACACGCAAGCACACACACGTACACACACACACACACACACACACACACACACACACACACACATCGTTCCCATTTTCTAGGACACTGTCACTTACAGAGTATCACGTGCTGAATAGCATGGCCTCTGGTTCAGGCGACAGCAATCATGCCACGCGCTTCCAGAAACCGGAGAATTTAGTAGTATGAGATCTCGAGAGAGAGAGAGACAGCTAGCCGACAATGGTGTGACACAGGGCGCTTTAACAACGCTCCGCTAACATGGAAACCCCTCGCTCGCTTCACTAGGGGCGAGGCTCTAACAGACTACTGCCATTTGAATCAACTCTTGCTTCCAGTTTTGTGGGTTTGTTTGTCAGCTTATAACACAGTTAAATGGATTGGGTTGAAATTCAAATCGAAAATTGTCCCTTGTTAATGTTTGGTTGGGTTAAAGATGAATGAGTGTTAGTTGGGTTTTTTAAATTGTGGAATGTATCTGATGTAAATTAAAAAGAAATCAAAACCCACACAAGGGTGAAATGAGTGCGAGCGAACCATTCAAATCCTTGTCATTTTGATTGGATGAAGTTTTGCGGTGCATTCTTCATAGTTTGAGGGATCGCAACATATTGCGATTGTGCACAAACGTGTGAACTAGTTCATACCCGGTGTAAGTTCGTACTTTGGTCTTTTTGTACATTCAGAGTGTGTTTTCAAGAAAGGTTTTTTGGGGTTAGAATTTTTCATACTTTGCTTCTTCTTTTTTCCAGAGAACGCTTTCGCATCAAAGGTGTGCATCAAACCGTTATTGTCTGTCCCAGAAAGTGACATTTGCTTTCACGATATGTTATCAATCATCAACGATAGATAGTGTTCTACACCAGGACAGAATGTACTTGTAAAACTGTGCAAAACATGACAGTGCGTTGTTCAACCAAAAATAGTGGTGAATGATCTTCACGCTCTGTTCTCTGGATGTTTTTGGATTGTGCGTGTGTTATCTTTTCCTTTTCTTTTCCTTTTTTTTTCATTTTTCAAAATATACCTGATAGTCTTTGGCATTTGCTGGATAGTTTGTTTGCACAACTTGTCAACAAAGTTTAGCACCAACGGCGCTTCACATTCTGCCATGACAAAGGTAAGTTTTGTTCTGGTTGCTATAGCAACCAGGTGCGATCGAGGGATTCGTCACGTTAATGGGATGCTTAGTTTGTCCCGTGGGAATGAGGCAACACCAAAAAAGAAAAAGAAAGTGCAGTTATTGGAGGGGGCAACATTTCTCAAACGATGATGAATTATATATTACTTCTGGGACTTTATTTCGCGGATTTTTTGTTTGGTTGGATGGTGGTTTTTTTTAAATTTTTATCAAGCACGCAATATGCCTTTCCAATCACTATCGGTTGTAGTTTGGAACACCACCCCCCCCCCCCCCCCCATCCCCACCCCACCCATGCTTACGACTCTCAAAATCAAAATCTGGTTCTTTCAGTTTCGTGGCAATACTCCTAGGCTGATCCTATCCCTATCCCTTTCCTGAGAACGGTAGAATGTTGTTTCTTTTTTTATGCGAACATTTGGGATGTCTAAACTAGAACATAGCCGAAGCCCGTGTCACATATGTTCATACTGAATAGCGAACATCTGGGATGTCTAAACTAGAACATAGCCGAAGCCCGTGTCACATATGTTCATACTGAATAGCGAACATTTGGGATGTCTAAGCTAGAACATAGCCGAAGCCCGTGTCACATATGTTCATACTGAATAGCGAACATTTGGGATGTCTAAACTAGAACATAGCCGAAGCCCGTGTCACATATGTTCATACTGAATAGCGAACATTTGGGATGTCTAAACTAGAACATAGCCGAAGCCCGTGTCACATATGTTCATACTGAATAGCGAACATTTGGGATGTCTAAACTAGAACATAGCCGAAGCCCGTGTCACATATGTTCATACTGAATAGCGAACATCTGGGATGTCTAAACTAGAACATAGCCGAAGCCCGTGTCACATATGTTCATACTGAATAGCGAACATTTGGGATGTCTAAGCTAGAACATAGCCGAAGCCCGTGTCACATATGTTCATACTGAATAGCGAACATTTGGGATGTCTAAACTAGAACATAGCCGAAGCCCGTGTCACATATGTTCATACTGAATAGCGAACATCTGGGATGTCTAAACTAGAACATAGCCGAAGCCCGTGTCACATATGTTCATACTGAATAGCGAACATTTGGGATGTCTAAACTAGAACATAGCCGAAGCCCGTGTCACATATGTTCATACTGAATAGCGAACATTTGGGATGTCTAAACTAGAACATAGCCGAAGCCCGTGTCACATATGTTCATACTGAATAGCGGACAAGACAAGAAAAACAAACCATTTTGCAAACAAGATTTATCTTAACCCCTTCCCTGCCCAGTTCCGTGTCTTCTACGTGGTGTGTGATGTCATTGATGATGTCATATTTTTGATGTCATAGTCCTGGAATGATGCTTTTTTGCTTAGACAGGTCAGGAAAAAAAAATATCTAGACCATTATTTCAGATTGAGTCTAACAGTAGGTATATCTACAAAAACGGTCAAAGTTCAAGGTAGCCAAAAACCAAATGCATATTTATAAACAAACCCGTAACAGAAACTCACATGCAAAATTTCAGTTAAATCTCTTCAATAGTTTATAAAATAATTGCTTATAAATATCCAATATTTTGCGCTATTTTGGAAAAGTGCAAAAACGGCTGTTTTTGAAGTCGCATATCTCAAAGATTAATTACTTTTGAAAGTTGAAACTTGTATTTTGTAATAGTAGGCAACATATACGACATGCCTATTTTTTTTTCTGTGTAATGAAAATGTGCAGTTTAGAATATACAGAGGTGCAAAAATGGCTAAAAACCGCTATTTTCGCTTTTGTCCAATAGGCAAATTTCAGAACAACTGACACTAACATGACAATATTTCTAAAACTACTGGACCGACAGCAAAAAAACTGGTATGCAGGGATTTAGCATGAACTAAAGAATACGAAAACGTTAACAGTTGTGGAAAATAAACAAACTGTAACTCACACACACAACTAATATTAGCCCTGGTGCTAAAAAGTACCTTAGATTAGTACCACTGCAACCATCACAGTTCCTTGTTCCATACAATATTCCAACATCAAGCGGTTTTCCTGTCTCCAGAACAACACATCTTTTGAATGTTTGTACTTCAGAACTGCTGACCGTCTCCACAGTGTCTTGCAAGATGATGTATTGTCCTTTGCCCCACTATTGTGGGATAGGAGTATGTTTGTTGCGGTCTATTTGATTTTGTTCTTTTCTTGTCTGTGTTTGTCTGTCTGTCCCAAGCATGCTGCTGAACAAAGTCGCTTCATATGTTGTGAAATGATGTATTACCAAGACAAAAAGACATTCATTGGCTAATTTACAATCACGCTGACCTTGACCTTGAAATTATACCTTGAAAACTTGATTCTTTTGGTCTGATGGCCATAATGTTTAAGTCGTTGGAGATACAGTTTTGAAACTTGGTATGTGGATATATTGGCTTAAGGGCCTTCATAATATTGGGTAGTGGTTATCTTGTTGACCTTTGACCTTGACCTCAGATTTATTCTTTTTTTTAAACTCCATATCTTTAAAAAAAATGCAGTCAAAAATGTCACGCTTGGTAGATTAGTAGACTGACTCAATGTAATGCGTGCTGGTCTCTGAACTTGACTTTTGACCTCGTCATTTAAAAAAATTATATAGCCCCAAAACCATTGGGCATACACCCACATATCCACATATATTATTGGTCAGTATGACCCCGACCTTCGACCTTGTGGCTGTAGTCAGCGACTCATAGGTCATGTATCTATATAATCACATAAATTCTTAATAGGTACCACCCAAGGATTGTACCTGGAGTCACTTTGTATCTTGTTGATCTTGACCTTGAACTTTGACCTATGGCTGTAGTCTTTGTAGTATTCGTAGTACACACATACAACCCTATATATTCCAAATCAGTAACACCCAAGGCATCCAGTGGGAACATTTTGAAGCTTAGTGACCTTGGGCAAGTTTAAGGTCAAAGTCAGAACAGAGCAGTGACCATTTAGCCAACGTTCCTATAACCATGAATCCTTAATCGGCATCTCTTGAAAGGATGCAAAAAGGCCAGGAAGTAAGATATGGTGTCATGGGCAATGGGATAACGGTCATTTTCCTTTTCGGTCCCATCAGTTTGGAATTCCTTACCATGCGAAATTCGCCATATCCAATCCTAAGCATCTTTCAAATCAGCTCTCAAAACCCACCTAGTCAAACTACATCACAACCTTTAGGCCACGTTACTTCTCGATTATATCCCACCCACCCCGTCCCACACACCCCTTATGTTAGTTGACTGTCTGCGTCAGCTTTGTTGCGAGAGAGAGAGAGAGAGAGAGAGAGAGAGAGAGAGAGAGAGAGAGAGAGAGAGAGAGAGAGAGAGAGAGAGAGAGAGAGAGAGAATGTTGAGGCTTCATTCAACAGTTTGTTTCATTATGTATTGTTGTTTTGGGTGGGGTGAGTGGTAGTGATGGTAATGGTGTGTGTGTGTGTGAGTGAGTGTATGTGTGGTGTGTGTGTGTGTGTGTTGTTGTGTGTGTGTGTGTGTGTGTGTGTGTGTGTGTGTGTGTGTGTGTGTGTGTGTGTGTGTGTGTGTGTGTGTGTGTGTGTGTGTGTGTGTGTGTGTGTGTTGTGTGTGTGTGTGTGAGAGAGAGCGTGTGTGTAGCTTTGATTCATAACGTCAGTTCCTCTCATTATTTTAACAACTGTCCTCTCTCTCTCTCTCTCTCTCTCTCTCTCTCTCTCTCTCTCTCTCTCTCTCTCTCTCTCTCTCTCCTCTCTCTCTCGCGTCTCTCTCTCTGTGTGTGCGTATGTGTGCTTGTGTGTGTGTCTGTATCTGTGAAAGGGATATTATATGAATACATTTTCTTTTAATCTATTTTACATTAAATCTATTTTTTCTTGTTGGTTTTAAACCCGTGAGTGTGGTGAATACGAGTATGTCTTAATTTGCTTTTATGAGCGTGTTTGTCTATTTTTGAATGTTTGTGAACCTTGTGTGTACCTATATGTATACTTTACTTTTGCGGTTATTGTGAATGTGTAAATTGAAAATTGATTTTTTTTAATGTAATCTGATTGTAAATTGTTATTTTATGATGTATGTATTTTATCTATATTTAGTTAAATATGTACATATTTGTGTGAGTGTGCGCGCGTGCGTGTGTGTGTGTGTATGTGAATATGAAGGATAGTGGGGAGGTATGTAAGCGGTTGTTTTTTAGTAATGTGAATAATTTTAGTGCAATTGTAAAGCGCGTAGAGCTTAAAGGTGAAGCGCTATATACATTTTCTTAAATAATAACAACACAAAAATTAAAAAACAAGAAATTCAACAAAGACATGTAATCGCTTACACACATACAAATAGGCATACACATACACCCCCCCCCCCCACCCCCCACCCCCCCTGCTAAGCGCATATAGCTCCACATTTGGTGGAGGGGTGCGCTATATAAATGCTTCACTGCTATTATTATTACTATTATTTCTGCCGCCGTTCAGCGACAGTTTGGCACTTTTTCCCCCAATGATCCTGCTAGGAGGGTGTGCATTCTGTGTACGTGTGTGTTTCTGTGCAGGGCCGGACCTAAGTGTTTAAGGGGTGGGGGCTAATTTATCGAAGGTGCGAAGCACCAAGACCCCTAGGGGGGTCCGGGGGCATGCTCCCCCGGAAAAAATTTAAATCCGAGAAGCAAAATAGTGCAATCTGGGCATGAAAAAGGACTAATGCCATTACTGTTCATACCCCTATTGAAACATGTTTTGAACCATGAAGTACCTATCAACTGGTGGTGCTAATAAGTGCTAGGTATAGCCCGCTAGGAAATTTAGCTGCCGTTCAGCGACATGAATTGTTGTTGTGGTTTGTTTGGGGGGTTTTTGGAAGCAGGGGGGGGGGGGTTTCCGATTCTCAGCACTGGCATTTTTTAAATTATTTTATTTTTTTAGTTGTATCCATTAGCGATAGTTTCATTTGTACTTTAAAATTTTATTGGCAACACTTGTACTTCAGACACCTTTGTTTTAGTTTGCAATGCATGTGTAGTTATAATACTGGATAAAATCATGTGTGTGAGTGCATGCATGCATGGGTGTGTGAGTGTGTGCGTGCATATTTTTTGTTTCTATTTAAAAACATTTTTGTGTGTGTGTTCACACAAATACACCATCGTGTAGGCACTCTCATAATACAGGACACATGCATACATGCATACTAAATCCCACACATCGTGTAAAACTGCAATATGCCTAAGTGTGCAAGCGTGCCATAAGGCTGAATAAAGCATAACAATACTACTACACAACAGAACTAATGTGCTGTGCGCACGACTATAATCAAACTGACTGAACATTTTACTTCAACATAAATTTTTCAACCAACACACATGCGCGCGCGCGCACACGCACACACACACACACACACACACACACACACATAGTCTCTCTCTCTCTTTCTCTTGTACACACACGCTGTTCTGTTTCTCTTTCATACACACACGCGCGCGCGCGTGCGCACCCACATACACACACAAAGCGAGAGAGAGGCTTTTTGCTCGCTCGCACGCACACACATATCCACGTGTCCTCCCCCCCCCCCCCCCCCCCCCCGGCCCGCCCGTCCGTGCGCACACACACAGAGTGACACACACAGATACACACGCGCGCACGCACACGCACACGCACACGCACGCACACACACACACACAGAGTCTCACAGTCACAGGCCTACTTCGTCTACCTGATTCATAAACAAATCATACCAACACATAAGTGGTTTCAGACCCTATGCATATTTACTACCACAACATTATCTGATCTCTACTTATTTATTTGTCTGTCTGTTTGTTTGTTTGTGTATTTAATTGATTTTTATTTCGTTTTATTTTCTTCTTTACCCGAGACCAGGGATGTATAGGAGACAAAATATTATTGAGCTGAGCCAGAACTATATATAGGCCCTACAGACGTAAGTCCCTAGTTCCGTTTCTTGACTAGCCAGTAGATCTAGACCAAGTAAAAAACTGTTTCAAAGTATATAAAATCAACTCTGACACACTACAAAAAAATGGCGAAAAACGTGAGTATTCTGTTAATTGTTTCAGTGACAAGAGCGGGTCCATACCTCAAAAACACCTACAAATCTTGATGATTATCAGACCAAGCATAGGCCTACAGGGAATCTCCGAATGTTTTATAGATCTAGTCTACTTGCTTTGCTTCCCATACATTTATTGTATTAAAAAAAAAAGAAACTTCCATATTCTTGTTGTTATTAACTCCGCGAAACTCCACAGAACAAATCTAGATCAAAATAATTATATTTGTTTCAGTAAATAACGAATGAACAAGAGGCAAAGCCTGCAAGGCTCACGTCTGATTTTTATTACTATAGCAGGCATGGGAATTCCCATGACAATTCCCATGCCTGTATACACAGTAAAATAAAATTATTTCTATGCACCCCTACCCCTTTCTTTAAAATTTAATTATATGTATGCGCATGTAACATAGTGGAGCCCTATTTTTATTTTTGGCAAACAAGTAAAATTGAAAAGCATATTGACCAAGCTTTCAGAAAAAACATAGTGACCAATCCCCCCACCCCCCCGCCGGGGTAAGGGGGGTCTACGGACACCTGTAGTAGGCCTAGTCTTTGCCTGTGGGTCTAAGCCTCTTACTCTTAGAAAATTAATAATTGAAGTTGCGTGATCTGTTACTGTTTTAAACTGATTGTTCATGCGATGAAAACTTGTTCCACATCATCTACATTTCTGTAAGATATTTTATATTAGTCCTAATATTTTATTTTCGTTTCGTTAATTCCCCCCCCCCCCCCCCCCCCTCTGCCACAAAGCAAAGGTCAAGGTCACAGCCAGCAAGCTCATCCATGTTTATCTTCCCCTGTACAGTCTTTGCTACATGGTGATCAATCGTCTAGGCCTAACAAAGGATTCGTACGTCGAAGGCAGTGAAATCGACGAACCCTGGATTTTCCGTATTTTTTTTTTCAAGACTGAAATGAATGTGGGCTAAATGTTAAGTACGTCGTCTTGATTATGAGGTAAGGCATGGACTCTAGGCCTAGGCCTTGTTGCCGGAAGTGCAGTAGGCTAAGTTATGCGCAGAGATGATGCGCAAATGAACACGAACAACCGTTACTCAAAGGCGCAAATAAAGCTAAACAACCGGGCCGTCAACGCACACACTCGGTACATCCATTTGTTACAGAAAATATAAGTTGACGACGTTAAAATGTACCTATTTGTACACACCTGAAGTCTTGTGTTTCTTTTTAAAGAGCGTTTTTGTATATCTAATGGAGAGTCTTCTTTCCAGTATGTATCTCCTACTCGGTACAACACAACAGTTACTAATACAGTGAGTTACAGTAATCTCTGCAACAAATGATTTTCTTTCTTTTGTTCCTTACCGATGTATCTGACTGCTTTGATCGCCATGACTTGAAGGCTCACGTCAAAATCAAGTATCCTGCTAACTTTAACCCTCTAACATCTTATGTTTTTTTGAGAAAATGACAACGTTAAAGTTTCAGTGGAGAGTGAGAGTCTTCTTTAGTTTGAAGAGTGTGACTGAGTCAAGGTTAAAGGTTGCACAACAGTAATCTCTGCAACAAATGATTATCTTTATTTTGTTCTTTATCAATGTATCTGACTGCTTTGATCGTCGTGACTTGAAGGCTCACGTCAAAATCAAGTATCCTGCTAACTTTAACCCTCTAACGCCTTATATGTTTAGAGAAAATGACAACGTTAAGGTTTGAGTTAAGGTTAAAGGTCGGGGCCACGGACGCAACACACACACACACATACACACACACATACACACATACACACAACCGAACATGTACGATACTATAGACTCACTTTGTTTTAAAAAACGACGTGAGCCAAAAAGCATTTACTGGCCGAGTCTGAGACTCTAATCACTGAAAAAGGCCTCCATCGAACGTCAGCCAAAATGGCAAGCTCTGAATGCGGTCTACCACCTTTTGCTTCAAACAGCGTTTTCGCTTACAATGGTGGTTAGTCATGCAGTACATCGTTTAAAAGAGGAAAAAATGAACTTTTTAAGCATGTGCTCATCAAAATGAATTCTTTCGAAATGAATCTTCGATTGGCTTTGAAACACATTGCTATGTTTTGAATCCTTGATCTTGCGGTCTTAATCGACCCCTATCTCTTTGACATGAACATCGACTAATAGCGGAAAGCGTTAAGTTTCTGTTGGTGTAACGGATATTTCCATTGGTCCACAAGC
Organism: Phymorhynchus buccinoides; assembly: GCA_017654935.2. Classification (NCBI taxonomy): domain Eukaryota; kingdom Metazoa; phylum Mollusca; class Gastropoda; order Neogastropoda; family Raphitomidae; genus Phymorhynchus; species Phymorhynchus buccinoides. The sequence continues at coordinate 59,601,669 of CM065688.1, read as the reverse complement.
GAAAACGCTAAACCCGTTTGTCAAGAGAAGCCGTTTCTAGTACGGGCATAGCGAGCGTCAAAACTTTGGTCATGCCGTGATTTTTATCGTCACCTCCATCTCCTGTCATCGCTAGTTGTTCAAAGTAACCAACATTCTTCCACACAAAATCCCCATCGACGTAAGCAGCAAAGATTGTTTTATTTATCGACATGTGTTTCTTTGGCATGTATGGAGTACTCAGTAAGAAATCAGAAGTTGAAAAGTAGTGAAATTTGTAGCAGTCGGACAGTGTTTCACAGCGTCATTAGAGACGTGGCCCTAGTAACAGGTCTCTTTAATTAACATTTTATGATAAGAAAATGGATAATGTATCTGTTTTCCTCTGGCAGTGAGGGGGTTAAAGCTACATTCAAAAAGGGCTTCTTCTGAAAATGGGGTACCATGATGGAAACGTTTAATTTATGGAGCAGACAAACAAATCTTGGAAAAAATAAATTATTGTGATTTCTCATGCAATGGATCTTCTTTCCAAATCCAAAACATCGAAAAGATATCTTGTCAATTATTTTTTTTATTGCCAATTTAGTGGGTTGCATTTTAATGAGACACCCTGTGCGACCTTCCTCAACGCCACCCGTCCTCACGTCCTTTTAAGCGAAAGAGTGCGGAAGTACCCTGGGCAAGGCTTCTCCGCTGTAAAACTAAATTCCATCGCAACTCTCCAGAATAGAAAAGCGCTTTTTTCCGTGCTATTTGGCAGTCATGGTCGGATACAACTAACTGGGAAAAAAGGATATAAGTAACTGGCACACACACACACACACACGCACACGCACACGCGCACACGCACACGCACGCACGCACGCACACACACACACACACACACACACACACACACACACACTACTGTGTATGATAACACGCATGCATCACTGCAGGGCTGCTCTCGTGTTGATAGGGCAGGCGTGGCCTGTGCGTCGCTGACTCCCATCAGCACCTTTGGGTTTGTCTGTTTTAACCCTTTCGCCGCCAGCAGTCTTTAAGCTAACATTTTAGTATTAAACTGACATGGGTAGAGAAAAGATTTTGTCTTAATATTGTGGATTCCTCTGTGACATGTTTAAAATAAGGCCTATCCTTACCTCTAAAAATGAAGAACCCCAGATCACTGAATAGCAGATCCTGATTTCAAGGCTTTTAGTGACATGGGTGTTAAATCATTGTGGTGCAAAAATGCAACATTGGCGGTGAAAGGGTTAAAGGCATGGTCGGATGAGGTTAAAGGGGTCGACCCGCTCCATGCAATTCAATCCAACTGCGATCCGACTGTGACATTTGTGAGGCAGGATTCCCGTGAAATTCTACTGTCTAAAAGATATCTGATGAAATCCTACTAGCTTTGTTTCCTATATAATGATGTGTGCATCCCCCCTGACAAGAATCCGATGAAATATCTGTGTTTTGGTATCGGACATTCTAAGTGATTTGTGAATTCGGGTCTACATGAATATAGTGAACGGAAACTGTAGAATGTTTGTTTAGACGGAAGTATTTCACGTGAATCATGACTCACAGACATCGTCACAATCGGATCGCAGTTGGATTAAAGCGTATGCGTAGGGTCGGCAACACACGCTCTGTGTATGACAATAATAATCATCATCATCATGAGGAAAATGTATATAGCGCCCATCCTACTATATGTAGGCTACACAGAATTGAAATGGAATAAAAACATGAAACAACCAATAACATGAGCAGACAACACAGGTGAAGTGAACTCAAGTCAACAGTTTATTTCCAGATGGGAACATTGTATAAGCAAATGACATGCTTTTTGTTTTTTCAACAAGCCATCCGTAAAAAAAAATATTATGTAAAGAAAAAGATAAGAAAAAGAACTAAGAATTTCAAAGTAGTGAACAAGAAAAGGAAAACGAAACAAAACAAAACACAAATGTGTGTGTGTGTGTGTGTGTGTGTGTGTGTGTGTGTGTGTGTGTGTGTGTGTGTGTGTGTGTGTGTGTGTGTGTGTGTGTGTGTGTGTGTGTGTGTGTGTGTGTGTGTGTTATGCAACTAAGTGAATATTTCCATCTATACGCCAGCTCGCACTTTACGTTCAGTTTCTGACCCTCTTTCTCTCTAGATCCCTAGGTATAAGCTTTCAACTGTTGGTCGGCGCTCTTTTGCTGTCTCAGGACCGACCTCCTGGAACAAACTTCCTCTCTCCCTCCGTCAGCGACTGACCCTCTCTGCTTTCAAAGCTAACATCAAAACCCACCTGTTCCCCCGACATTAAAGCTCCGCTCTCTTTCTCTTCTCTCTCTTGCCATTAGGTCTGTTTCTGCTGTATTCCATTTATGTCATATGTGTGTTCGCTTTGTATTGCATTTTTGTTTGAATGCGCTATGAATGCTAACGTGTGTGTGCGCTTTGATTTGGTTTCTATCAAGATTCAGCGCCGTATAGATAATACTGTATGTTGTTGTTGTTGTTGTTGTGTGTGTTGTTGATGAAGTTGTTTTTCTCCCCATCAGATTCGTGATCCGTTAGACCATTGCACCCCCCCCCCCCTCCCACACACACACACACAACCCCTCCAAAAAGAAACAAAACAACATTCTAGAACCAGCGAGTATGTTACGCATATTTAGAAACGCTTGGTTAGTGTTATTGTTGCTATGGTAACTACTGATGACCCACGCACTTCCTGTCTCTCTAGTACTCTTACACAATGATACCTAACAGGATGATGAGAAGCGGAAGGTGTGTGTGCTGGAGGGGGAGAGATGAAAGGACTATACAGGAATTATATTAAGGTGTGGAAGAAGGATGAATGATGTATCCAATGATGATGATGGTGGCTGTTCCCTCAAATCTGATGACCAACGGGAAGGAAGCCTCCCCCCTCCACCCTCTACCCCCCCCCTCATACACACACACCACCTACACCCAGCCACACGCACACGTACACATACACGCTCACACACACATTCACACACACACTACAGGCTTATGCAACCAAGTGAATATTGATACACAAAACATCAGCATGTTTTTTAAGACGTTTTCAACGGTGCACTTTAGCACCTCCCGTCATTTCATTCAATATTTAGCAGCCACAAGAATATGTGGCGATGCGGCGGCAGTATTTGGGGAAAGAAATGAGATTGACTACCTCGACCCAAAATGTCCCATGGCTGGACTGATCTTCTTCTTCTTCGCTGTGCGTGGCCACAATCATCACGTGGATTATTTGGCCACGGAACCGGGGACGCTCAACCACTCTTGCCGGAAGAAAGGGCCTCAAGTAGGCCAGAGAAGAAATTATTGAGAGAGAGAGAGAGAGAGAGAGAGAGAGAGAGGGGGGGGGAAGCTGGTTGTCAGATGGTTAGTCCGTTGACCCCAGAATGGGACCAACGGAGATGGAGGTGGCAGCGGGCGGGTGTCCAAGCAGATGCTCTTAGACCCTGGCTGTGAAACACTCTGGGGGTTTTGCTTTCACTGCTGCTGTTGGTAGCTCATTCCACTCCTTTATTGTTCTGGGGGAAAATGCCCTCTGGCGATATTGAGTTCGGCACTGGGGGACAGGGAGCTGTTGGGGGTAACCTCTACGTTGTCGTTATAACAACGGTAATTAAGCATCGCTTCAACCTCCACACCACAACCCTTTTCAACCAAAAACCGACGATGACAAACAAGTATTACTCTCGACAGATCTGCCTTGTAGGTTTACACAGTCGGTGTCGCGTGAAATTCCTCCCGCTTCCTCTTTCGAATTGTTTGCTGTTTGGGGAAATATTCGCATCTGAACACATTTAGAGGGGTCTGGCGGCCCGTATAGGAAGAGCAGGGGATTCATCACTAAATATTGAGAAGTCAGTGAGATATTTTTTTCTGACATGTAATAGGCCTATTCATTATTTTCGTCTGCATTGGTGGTTGCTGACATCGTCCGACATTTTGGAAAAATGCGAAAGTTGTGGCATGGGTCTGTACATCAATTTATCGGCAAAGATGTCGATTAGCACCCTCCCATTCAGTTTATCGGTTCTTTCTGTGTAGATTGAGCACATCTCTATTTAAAAACAAAAAAGTTATCGTTACGGTTGTGACGCATATATGCATATATGAGTGTATGCGTGAGCAGGAGAGATTGTGTTCGGCTAGAGGGGGAGGGGGGAAGAGTGTGTGCGAGCATGTGTCTGTGAGTGTGAGTGCTTTGTGTATGCGCGCGCGCGCGCGCGCGCGCGCGCGCGTGTGTGTGTGTGTGTATATGTGTGTGCGTGTGTGTGCGCGTGTTTGTAGGGGAAGACGGGGTAAAAGCGCATGGGCGGGTAAGAAGCCCACCCCAATTATCTCATGAAATAAAGAAAATTTCAGTCACATTTGCCCATGAGACGAATGCTAGACATTAACGCTCGTCTCATGGGCAAAATGAGACTGAAATTTGCTTCATTTCATGAGATAATTGGGGTGGGCTTCTTACCCGCCCATGCGCTTTTTACCCCGTCTTCCCCTACAAGTGTATGTTTGAGTAAGTTTGTTTGAGTTTCAGTGAGAATGTGTTTTCTGTGTGTTTGATGAAATGTGCGTGGGTATGTGTGTGTATGTCTGTGTGCAAGAACGTGTTCACTCCCGTGCGTGCACGTACGTGCGTGTGTGTCTGTTTTGCGTGTGTGTCTGTTGTGCGTGTGTGTGTGCGTGTGTGAGTGTTTCAATGCTGAATGTAAAGCGCTTTGTGCTCGATAAAAAGCGCTATATAAATATCCGTTTATTATTATTATTATTATTATTATTATATTACGGTGACTGGGACTTATTTCACGGGAGAACTTATTTCTCGTGATACCGGTTCTGCTAGCCGCGTCGCTAAAGAGCGTTAATGTATTAAAGCAATCTTCTTTAGTGAAGAAGATTAAAGGGACAGCACTGCTGATCGAAAATTGTGTCCACCTTGTGGAGATAATGAATCTCAGGTAAGTTTCTTGGACAAAACAGTTCGCGCGAAGCGATCTCTTTCCGCTTAGTGGTGTAGGCAACGATTTTGTGAAAGTTTGTATAGTGATTCTTCACTTCCGGTCACAAAAAGAAATATGGCTGCCTTGTGGTGCTTGGATGCTTCACGTTCATTCACGTGCTTTAATATGTTGATGTCACTCTGCATTATACCAAATAACTCAACACAAATTAGTATTAAAAACAATATATTACAGAAACACTTTGTTGAATTTTTCTTTGCAATAACCATCAGGGTTGAGTAAATTTCTCCTCTGATAAGGTATGACTCTTTACAAACCCAAAATAAACAACATAGCATTTATTCTGGAGTCTCGTTCTCGAGCGATTTGAAGTCGATGTATCACGTGACTGTTCTCTGAAAACGAGGCGCAAGTAGTGTTTTAGAACGTTGCAAATTTTAGCAACAAACTTTTTAAAAAAAAGTTACGTGTGCTTTTGCTACAGAAAGGCTTGAAACGTTTTTGAGCGCTCTGGTTTGGGCAATGTGTATTAGCAGCAGCAGCAGTTGTGGTTGCTATGGAAACTGATGAAGCGACATTCGTCGATTAGAGAAGCAGGTGTGTTTGAGTTAGAGGTAGAGTGTTAGGTGGAGGGTGGGGGTGGGTACACAGGAAGGAGAGGAGGGGTGTTTGAGAGACAGAGACAGAGAGACAGAGAGAGACATGTACCGTCAGGCCAAAAGACAGGCAGACGATACACACAGACGCAGATAAAGACAGACACAAGGACACACAGAGACATAAATATACATACTGACACAGTTAGAGAGAGAGAGAGAGAGAGAGAGAGAGAGAGAGAGAGAGAGAGAGAGAGAGAGAGAGAGAGAGTATGAATACGAATGTTTTATTAATGATAAAATAGATAAGCTGCAATAGCTTCTTTGCACCAATCCCTCTCTCTCTCTCACTCACACCATGCATGAAGCAAAGAAACATTGACATAAAAACACGACATCAACAAATAATACAGGCAGATGAAAAACAAACATAGAGGACCATATTACAGATAACAAATTAAAGCAGACACAACGAAGAAAAGACGTGTTAGTTATAATAATGATACGTAGCGTTGCGGGACACAGTTAAATGTCATTTCGACTAGAGGGTTGAAAGTATGCTGAAACATTAAATATAAATTATATTGACATAATGTTGTGGCAATTGTTCAACTGTTTTGCTAAACTTAATCAAAGCTCACTCAGAAAATATACAGGTACTTTTACGTACAGTTACGGTTTTCATCATTTTATAGATAAGCTTGCTTCAAATATGATTATTGATGTATTATGGTGTTAATATTTACTACGTCATGGCTCAATTAATGTGACTGGTCGTCTAAATTGGACCTTTTTATAATATTTTTTATAAATTTCTGAAATAAAAATAGTTTGAAAAAAGATGGGCTTCAGACTATATAGAGTTTCAATGGTAAGATTTACAGTTAGGTTTGCAAGTGTAACATAATATAATATATTATGGTCGAGCTCGAGGCTTCATTTTGTTATGTAGCTCGACATACCCGGACTTCCTTTCTTAATATTGTATTATGAATTTAATAAACAACAACACCGATTTAAGCTTGTTCCTCTATTGATATTGTTGTGTAATTGTGTAGTTTATGGCAAAGCGGGTTACAAAGGTCACAAATAAGTTTACATTCATTACCTCTTGCCTCCGTGACTTTTATGTACCTAACCTCACCTAACCTAACCTAACCTAACCTAACCTAACCTAACCTAACCTAACCTAACCTAACCTAACCTAACCTAACCTAACCTAACCTAACCTAACCTAACCTAACCTAACCTAACCTCACCTAACCTCACCTAACCTAACCTAACCTAACCTAACCTAACCTAACCTAACCTAACCTAACCTCATGAAAATGGTTCTTTCAAATTTTAAACAATTAGGATGTGTTGTAGTGTGGCTGGGCCTCTGTCGTTTACATTCAATACAACATGTCTGTAGGTTAGGATGTGTTGTAGTGTGGCTGGGCCTCTGTCGTTTACATTCAATACAACATGTCTGTAGGTTGGGATGTGTTGTAGTGGCCTCTGTCGTTTACATTCAATAAAACATCGTCTGTAGGCTAGGATGTGTTGTAGTGTGGCTGGGCCTCTGTCGTGTACATTCAATACAACATGTCTGTAGGCTAGGATGTGTTGTAGTGTGGCTGGGCCTTTATCGTTTACATTTAATACAACATGTCTGTAGGTTATGATGTGTTGTAGTGTGGCTGGGCCTCTGTCGTCTACATTTAATACATGTCTGTAGGTTAGGATGTGTTGTAGTGTGGCTGGGCCTTTATCGTTTACATTCAACACAACATGTCTGTAGGCTAGGATGTGTTGTAGTGTGGCTGGGCCTTTATCGTTTACATTCAATACAACATGTCTGTAGGTTAGGATGTGTTGTAATGTGGCTGGGCCTCTGTCGTCTACATTCAATACAACATGTCTGTAGGTTAGGATGTGTTGTAGTGTGGCTGGGCCTCTGTCGTCTACATTCAATACAACATGTCTGTAGGTTAGGATGTGTTGTAGTGTGGCTGGGCCTCTGTCGTCTACATTCACTACAACATGTCTGTAGGTTAGGATGTGTTGTAGTGTGGCTGGGCCTCTATCGTTTACATTGAATACAACATGTCTGTAGGTTAGGATGTGTTGTAGTGTGGCTGGGCCTCTGTCGTTTACATTCAATACAACATGTCTGTAGGTTAGGATGTGTTGTAGTGTGGCTGGGCCTCTGTCGTTTACATTGAATACAACATGTCTGTAGGTTAGGATGTGTTGTAGTGTGGCTGGGCCTCTGTCGTTGACATTCAATACAACATGTCTGTAGGTTAGGATGTGTTGTAGTGTGGCTGGGCCTCTGTCATTTACATTCAATACAACATGACTGTAGGTTAGGATGTGTTGTAGTGTGGCTGGGCCTCTGTCGTTTACATTCAATACAACATGTCTGTAGGTTAGGATGTGTTGTAGTGTGACTGGGCCTCTGTCATCTACCTTCAATACAACATGTCTGTAGGTTAGGATGTGTTGTAGTGTGGCTGGGCCTCTGTCGTTTACATTTAATACAACATGTCTGTAGGTTAGGATGTGTTGTAGTGTGGCTGGGCCTCTGTCGTTGACATTCAATACAACATGTCTGTAGGTTAGGATGTGTTGTAGTGGCCTCTGTCGTTTACATTCAATACAACATGTCTGTAGGTTAGGATGTGTTGTAGTGTGGCTGGGCCTCTGTCGTTTACATTTAATACAACATGTCTGTAGGTTAGGATGTGTTGTAGTGGCCTCTGTCGTTTACATTCAATACAACATGTCTGTAGGTTAGGATGTGTTGTAGTGTGGCTGGGCCTCTGTCGTTTACATTTAATACAACATGTCTGTAGGTTAGGATGTGTTGTAGTGGCCTCTGTCGTTTACATTCAATACAACATGTCTGTAGGTTAGGATGTGTTGTAGTGTGGCTGGGCCTCTGTCGTTTACATTCAATACAACATGTCTGTAGGCTATGATGTGTTGTAGTGTGGCTGGGCCTCTGTCGTTTACATTCAATACAACATGTCTGTAGGTTAGGATGTGTTGTAGTGTGGCTGGGCCTCTGTCGTTTACATTCAATACAACATGTCTGTAGGTTAGGATGTGGTTGTAGTGTGGCTGGGCCTCTGTCGTTGACATTCAATACAACATGTCTGTAGGTTAGGATGTGTTGTAGTGTGGCTGGGCCTCTGTCGTTTACATTCAATACAACATGTCTGTAGGTTAGGATGTGTTGTAGTGTGGCTGGGCCTCTGTCGTTTACATTCAATACAACATGTCTGTAGGTTAGGATGTGTTGTAGTGTGGCTGGGCCTTTATCGTTTACATTTAATACAACATGTCTGTAGGTTAGGATGTGTTGTAGTGTGGCTGGGCCTCTGTCGTTTACATTCAATACAACATGTCTGTAGATTAGGATGCGTTGTAGTGTGGCTGGGCCTCTGTCGTTGACATTCAATACATGTCTGTAGGTTAGGATGTGTTGTAGTGTGGCTGGGCCTCTGTCGTTGACATTCAATACATGTCTGTAGGTTAGGATGTGTTGTAGTGTGGCTGGGCCTCTGTCGTTGACATTCAATACAACATGTCTGTAGGTTAGGATGTGTTGTAGTGTGGCTGGGCCTCTGTCGTTGACATTCAATACATGTCTGTAGGTTAGGATGTGTTGTAGTGTGGCTGGGCCTCTGTCGTTGACATTCAATACAACATGTCTGTAGGTTCAAAGAGAAGATAACAAGATTTCCTGCTTACGGATGGAGAGGGGCGTTTTCCCCCACCTTGCCATGTTTAAACCGCACGCCATTTTAAATGTTGGAGATGATCTTTGACGTCCGCTCGGCCGCAAGCAGCACATGGGAGACGAAACCATCAACCAACCACCACTACTGACGTGGATATGGGATTTAAACCAATGATTTTAAATGTTGCTGTCATGATTTGTACGCACCAGAAGCACATAATGACTCCAAGATAAACTGGGTCACCTTCATCAGTTCTGTAATGTGCCTCAGTAGCCATGGGTGTGTGAAGCCTACTCAGTGGAAGGCACTGGCAAGCCTTCCATCCTCTTTACTGCCAAAGGTCATTACTACACAATTATAAAACGGTACTACGATGAACTATAAATATTCTAAATAAATGCCAATTAATCCCATTCCTAACCACCAAAGCCCTAAGTGACTGATTAAAATGGAGTTATTAAACAGAGTTGATCACTGGCATTATTATTAATGGGCATTGGCCTTTGTAGCAATCGTTTTGGGATCTCATTCATAGGCTACTACTTGAACATTATTTTGCACCACTTCTTCCCTAGTATTTCTAGCATCAGGCAATTCGGCATCGGGCAGTAACTAGCACTGTAGGATTTCTGGAAAAGGTACAAAGAAGAGTCACTAAATTAATTAAGGCGTGCAAAAACATGTCTTATTATGAAAGATTAAATTGCTTGAATCTACACTTTCTTCAAGGAAGGAGGCTGAGAGGCGACCTAATACAAACCTACAACATTTTTAATGGGATAGATGACATATCTATGCATCTATACATTTGCGCCCCAACTGTCTGGAACTCCTTGCCTGTTCATCTCCGTCACAATTCAGCACTTCCCGCTTTCAAAACTCAAATTAAAACTCACTTGCTTCAAAGAGCTAACTTTTCACATTAATTAGATGATGATCGAATGAATGTGTATGTTAGCCCAATTGCGTGTGAATCAGTGAATGTGAGCGCCTTGAGTTTAATGCTAAAGAAAGGCGCTATATAAATACTATGTATTATTATTATTATTATTATTATTATTATATCTATTGAGACACTCTTCTCTGTTTCTACCTTTAAATCCACTAGGAATTACGAGGGAAAACCTTTTGTTGAATTTTGCTGAACTAACAAATGTAAGTTTTCATTTTCTCACAGAGTTGCTAACCATTGGAATAACCTTCACTCTATCACTAAATCTGCACAGAATGTTGACCAGTTCAAGAATCTTTTGGATGCAGTTCCAAAATTTAGAGATTTGTTTTTAATGATTATTACAATTGATCATATATTTTCAAAATGTAAGCATGCAATCAGACCGTTTACAAAGATGTAATAAAGAGGGGACGTTTTATAGGCCGCGAGGCCTAGGCTATGTAGCCTGTCCCTATCTACCTACCTACCTGTAAGATTCAAACAAAAACACAATGAGTGTGAAGTTCAAAGTTTAGGGATATTTTGTTTTTATCGGACTTTTCCGGAATGTTTGATGGTTTTTTTGTCTCATACATGTTAGATTCTGTTCTCTTCCCTCTGTGTAGGCATTGTTATTGTCATTAATTATGCGTGTATTCTTTGTCTTTGCTTAATCAAAAGCACAAAGGAATTGTAGGGCCACGTTTGTTATCCCCCACTGCAGGCATGTAGTTACAAGAGAGAGAGAGAGAGAGAGAGAGAGAGAGAGAGAGAGAGAGAGAGAGAGAACACTGAACACTGAACACTGAAAGATTTTAATTGCACATCGGCCATAGGCCAAAATACAATGCAAGGGGGGGGGGGGGGGGGAGTCAAAGGGTTAATATATGAAAAAGAAAACAAAATCTACATATTGGAAAATAGCTATCAAGCCAAAAAGGTAAATATACACAAACAAGCATCTTTAGTATTCGATCACTATTAGTAGCAACAATGAATGCATAATGTAATCCTGAAGTTAATATATTCAATGCAAAATAAGAACACCTTTTTCTTTAAAATAAGACATACATCTACAGTTTCTCTCTTTGCCTTCTACTAATGGCATGAAAAACATACCGAGAAACTTTATGTGTATGAATTTCATTAGATGCTTTCATAAGGATATGAAGAGGCAGATGTTCAACGTCTTTCAGAAATTTAGCCCTGAGGTCTTGATACTGAGGACATTTGAATAAGAAATGGGATTCATTTTCAATTTGATTTCTACAAGAAGGACAAAATCTATCTTGTTCAGCTGTGCTGTAACGGTAGTTATTGTTGTTTAACGGTAAAGCATTTAATCGCAGTTGCGTTATGGCTACACGAAAGCAGTATGTGTTCATATCCATAATATATCTTTCTTTTTCAAATATAATCTTGAAATTTCTATAATTTTCATATCTGTCACTGTCTGTGATGGCGCCAGACCATTCTTGAATGAACATATCAATGAGGCGTTGTTTAAATATACGCAGAAAACATTTTACATCACCAACTCCTTGTTGTAGCCAGATAAAATTAAAGCCTGTTTCACATAAAATTGTCCTTATCTTCGAAACCCAACATTGCTTACCGGATCTGTCTAATTCAAATAACATTAAATATGATTTGTACGGCAATCTATCAACATTCATTTGTAATAATTTAAACCAGTATCTTAAGGATGCAACATACGAGTTTATATAAAGTGGGTACCTGCCTAAATCTCCGTAAAGCATTTTGTTAGGTGTTCTAATTGGAACACAAAGAAACCTTTTACAAGCTGCCAGATGTACTTTTTCAATCTGTTCTAACCTATTTAGTCCCCAAATCTCAGATGCATAAAGAAGTATAGGTTGAATTTTTATATCAAAGATTTTAAAGAAGGCAGTTACAGTCATATCTTTATATTTGTTGAAAATTCTGTGTAATTGTATCATTGCTTTTTTACCTTTAGTTGTAATATGTAAAGTACCCCTTTTTGGGCTGATCATGGTCGTAAAGTTGAATCCTAAGTAACAGTAATCATTTACAACTTCTAATCTATCACCATTGTAGAACCATTTTTCATATTATCCTAAGAAGCCCCCCTTTCTAAAAACCATGACTTTGGTTTTGTTTATATTTACTGATAACTTCATATTACTGCAGCAGGTTTTTAGTACATTTAATTGATTTTGAAGGCCGCTAGGTGTGATAGACAAAAGAGCCACATCATCAGCAAATAATAAAATAAACAATTCTATTATATCCGGAAATAACCTAACCCCATGCTTACCCTTTTCGTTCATAAGGTTTGCTAACTGATTAATAAATATTGAAAATAGTGTTGGACTCATAACACATCCCTGTCTTACGCCAATGGGTGTTTCAAATATTTCAGAAATTTCATTATTTGCTCTTACACAAGATAGTAAACAGTGATACATAGCTTTGAGTGCTACTAAAAAAATTCCTTTAACGCCCTGTTTTATACATTGTAATAATTTATCATGTCGAACAGAGTCGAATGCTTTCTTAAATTCTACAAAAGCCACGTACAGTTTCCTACCTCTTTTACTCATACAGTTTTGAATTGTAGCATATAATGTAAATATCTGATCAACGGTTGAGTATTTTTTTCGGAATCCTGAGAGAGAGAGAGAGAGAGAGAGAGAGAGAGAGAGAGAGAGAGAGAGAGAGAGACAATTTGACAATTTGACAGTTTTATTGTCATCACCATAAAAGGTCTCATGACAAGGGGGTAAACAAAATATGTCAACTTAATAACAAATCAAGCATAGAAAACAATCATTACTTCAACAATGAAACATGAATTGTAGAAATGAAAAAGTGAAAAAATGAAAAATGAAATGTCATAGATCCTTCGTCTATATAAGCATGTAAACAACATCCCTTTCTTATCTTCCATTACCTCTCTCCCTCTATCTCTCCCTCCCCCCCTTCCCACACACACATGCATACACACACACACACACACACACACACACACACACACACACACACACACACACACACACACACACACACACACACAGACACGCACTCACTCACTCACTCACTTTGTTCACAAAAATAGGTTTAAGAAACTCATATAGGAATTCATGCATCAAGAAAAATAACTCGACCATCCAACTACAATTTTATACCAAGTATGTATCTCCCTTTCTTTCCTCTATCCCACTCTCTCTCTCTCTTTCTTATAACCATACGTCAAAATAATCCTGAGTAGCCAACATAAATCAATCATCATTGCTGGCATGCCTTTGCCTTATCTTCAAGGCTTCTGCAATAAACTTTGCAACAGATTTGATAACAGGAGAGAGAGAGAGAGAGAGAGAGAGAGAGAGAGAGAGAGAGAGAGAGAGAGAGAGAGAGAGAGAGAGAGTGAGAGAGAGACAGACAGACAGACAGACAGAGACAGACAGACCAACAGACAGATACAGAGAGATAGAGAGGGGGGGGGGGGCTTATGTGGGGGGTTAAAAACAAATAAAACCCTTTTCGTCACCAACTAAAGAGAAATAATTCAACTCAAGTGTGAACAATAAAACAAAGTTAACAGTCGAATGGGCACCATTTTGTAGAATGTCATGTCCTATGTACATTTCGTTATCCAAATGGAACCTAAGCTCTAAGATTCAAATGTCTCTATGTTCCCTGATCAAAGAAATAAAAGTCATCGGCTTTTAGCATCGGATTGCTTTGAAGGCCAATCCTGTGTTCTGTCAAAATGGCCACCAATAATCGGCCATCTTTGTAGCCCGGATGTTCGCTGTTTCGTGTCTTCAGGCAATGAAGAGTTGGCCTACTTTCAACACCATTGGTCTAAATGGTAGTAAGCTTATGTCCCTTTTATTTAGATTGCATTTGTCTGGCATGAAAGAGTTGTGCATCGATGGTAGAGACACATTACTATCCTGATGCGTATTTTCTTTTAGTTTCCGTTTCTTTTTATTGTCATAAGCGTATCCCAGTATCCAATAGATAAATAAATAAATAAATCAATCAACAACAACAACAGTTTCATCAACAGCAGCTACAACACCATTATCAACAAGAACGACAACTAGAAAGCATTCATATACGGCATATAACTCACTGACCTTACATAGGGGAAGACGGGGTAAAAAGCGCATGGGCGGGTAAGAAGCCCACCCCAATTATCTCATGAAATGAAGCAAATTTCAGTCTCATTTTGCCCATGAGACGAGCGTTAATGTCTAGCATTCGTCTCATGGGCAACTTTGACTGAAATTTTCTTTATTTCATGAGATAATTGGGGTGGGCGTCTTACCCGCCCATGCGCTTTTTACCCCGTCTTCCCCTAGCATTACATCTTCATAAAGTGAGAGTTTCTTAAAGATGGACCCTGACGGATGAGTTTTTGCAAGAAACACGTCGAGATCACAAGAAAGACAGCCTTTTCAAGGATCTGAACACTCACTTTGCTCTGGTTTCCTAGAAATTAAACCGTAAAAACGGCGATTCCTCCTTGGCGGAGATGCCGGAGAGAGTAACCATTTTGGATGGGGTGGGTGGAGGTCACTCATTGTGGTTGAAGCGTTTTCTTTTTTTGTAGTGCAGTAAAATAAAAATTGGAGCTATTTCCTTTGTTGTGAGCGAAACCCATAGATAAACTGTATAACATAAATTAAAATTTAAAAAACAGGCTTGAATTGCGAAAGTTTCGTGCAAACGATTTGGCGGCCATTAGAAAAGGGACGGCACACGCCTTCTCTTTCGGTGAAAGATTTGACTTCCAGCACCTCCGCCAAGGAGGAATCGCCGATTTGACGGTTTGATTTCTAGGAAACCAGAGCAAAGTGAGTGTTGCAATCTCTGTAAAGGGTGTTTTCCTGGTGATCTCGACGTGTTTCTTACAAAAACTCATCCGTCAGGGTGCCCCTTTGAAGAAACATTTACTCTAAAAGGGAGTAAAAAACAAACAACATTAAATAATCAACGACACATGGTCTCGCACAATATACAAAGCTTCGCCTTTTTGTTTATAGCCGTCTTTTTATTTGTGACGGAAGTAAGCTATAAATTGTTAAATGTTTGCGAGGGTAGTGCTATTTTACATTTCCAACAAATTCCTACGATCCTTTGAAGAAAAGGGTATCACGTGTCTTGAAATTCACCAACAAGAACAGTCCTTCAAATCGAATTTATTATATCACTCAAACTTGCGTTGTTGCTTCCGCAATTTCTATATAAAAATGCCATATCATATCCTGAAAAGGAAGTCTTTTAAAAATAATAAACACTCCCATTGTTCAGTGTAAGAAACTTAACCCCTTCACCGCAAACCATTTTTCAGCAAAAAATTCCATTAAAATCATCTGCAATATGGGGGATTCCTCTATGACATGTATAGCGTAAGGCCTATCCTTACCTCCCAAAATTAAGAAAACAGGGTCTTTGAATAACAGACCCTGGTTTGAGGCCTTTTCGTGACATGGGGGTTAAATCACTGTGGTGCTAAAATGCAACATTGGCGGTAAAAGGGTTAAACAATCTGAATGGCACGGGCCCTCACCCCAATTGGCATTCTTCAAGTTTCATGTTTCATTATACTTAGTCACGTCATTTGTCTTCCACATAAACTTGGTTTCATTTTTCTTTGGAATGGAAAGAAAACACCAATCTGATATGCTGTGCAAACAAGAAAACAAAGAGTACACAGAAGTATGCCGAAGCCTGCTGTAACTTGATTCTCTCTCTCTCTCTCTCTCTCTCTCTCTCTCTCTCTCTCTCTCTCTCTCTCTCTCTCTCTCTCTCTCTCTCTCTCTCTCTCTCTCTCTCTCTCTCTCTCTCTCTCTCTCTCTCTCTCTCCCTTTCTTTTCAATGTATATCTCTTTTTTTTTCTGCTCGTCATGTGTCATTTGTAAATTAGTATTTTTAGAATCACGAACGGGTTCCATCAATATTTAGCTCAGCAAACGTTCACATACATACACACACACGCACGCACGCATGCAAGCACGCACGCACGCACACGCACACACACACACACTGTCCGGGATGGCTTCTCTCTCCGGCATCTCCGCCGAGGGAGAGTCGCCGTTTTGACGGTTTGGTTTCTGGGGGACCGGAGCGAGGAGAGTGTTCCGATCCTTGGCGTGGCTGTCGTTTTGGTGGTCTGGGCGTGTTTCTTGCGAAAACTCGTCAGTCAGGGTCCACCTTTAATAGTTTTTATTTTTTTATTTTTTTATTTCATGTTCATTTTCTTGTTTATTTTTTGTGTTACAGATGGCTTAATGTAAAAAACCAAACCATTATTGCTAATTAAATGTTTCATCTGAAAATTAAAATTTTGACTTTGACTTAAGACGCACACACACATACACATACGCACGCACGCACGCACGCACGCACGCACGCACGCACGCACGCACGCACGCACACACACACACACACACACATACACACGCGCGCGCGCGCACACACACACATACGCACACGCGCGCGCGCGCACACACACACATACACACATGTGGAGTGGAGTGAGTTGACGAGTGGAGCAGGCTTCGAAGGTGTCTCTAAAACAAGTGGATATTATACAGTTTATAGACCGTGTGTGACAGTGATTTTTTGTGTTTGTGTGCATAAAGGTAGTGTAACTCTGACTGTGTAATTGTTTTGCTTTGATGGATCGCGGTTTTCGCATAAATTGATAATTAAGATTTAATACATAATTATGAAGGTGTAAAAATCGTCACAGGTCACCGTCCTACTTTTAGTACAAGTTGTGTGTTGCACGTGCGTGTATCAGCTGACTACCTCAGTGTTGACCTACATTCCTCAAATAAACAATGTAGCTAAAATCATGGCACGTGCGTAAACTCCGTGGGGAAGGTAACTGCCAACATGCGTGCGTGAATATATGTGTTAAGTTCTGTGCTTTTAATATACAAGATGACCGAGCAAATTTCGATATCAAAGCAACGTGAAAATGAAGAACTACAAAGTGGAAAGAAACTTATCCAAACAGCTGATGTTATACAGGAGCGGTTTTGGTGTAGCGAAGAAGAACTATGTGTATGGCGCAATGCCTTACTCTACCGTTACTCAGCCATCTCCGACAGCTCCGTCAGACTGTGTGTGACTGACTCTGACAAAAACGACCACGACTTAGACTTTCCAGCTCTATCTTGGATAACTGACCCAACAGCTGAACTAGCCAAAACTACTATCCGCCTTTTATGGAAAACCAAGAAACGGGTCATCATTACTTTATACTTTAAGTCGACTCAGAACTCTGGCACACTTCTCTGCCAGGGCAGAGACTGTCGTACATGGGATGAAGAGGAATGTGAGGGAATAAAACACCTTGTGTCCTCGTTTCTCAAGGACAAGGACGTTGACACCTTCACAACATCCCTCCTTCAAGTCCCTCTGACTTTCATCCATCCCCTTGGCCCTGTTTCCCTGACCACCCCTACCATTGACCCTCACCACAACCAGAAGGGAACGGCAGCCCTCCAGGACGAGTCAGAACATTCTGACCCCATTTCCCTTGTCCAGCCTGTCTCTGACCCGGCTGTTATCAACAACCAGGCGGACCATTCCGAGGCTGAGGCCGCTGCTGCTGCTGTTTCCTCCGCTCCTGCACAGCCCCCATCCCTTCTTCTAGTGCAGCATACTTTCATCCATCCCCTTAGCCCTGTTTCCCTGACCACCCCTACCATTGATCCTCACCACAACCAGAAGGGAACGGCGGTCCTCCAGGACGAGTCAGAACAGCCTGATCCCATTTCCCTTGTCCAGCCTGTCTCTGGCCCGGCTGCTATGAATGACCAGGCCGAACACTCTGAGGCTGAGGCCGCTGCTGCTGTTTCCTCTACTCCCGCACAGCCCCCACCCCAGCCCACATCTGATGCCGACCAGCCAACGGGTGAAGATGTCGCGCTCCGTCCGCCCGCCCTGCAGTTCAACAAACCCGTGGACGATGAGGGGAAATCCAAAGAGAAGTCCCCTGTCAGCAAACGCACCCGCCTTCAGTGCCGACGCTCCATCTTCAAAAGCGGTCCTGGTCACCCCAGTTCTACCCCATCCATCCATTTTAAACACAGACTAAACCAATTGGAGCAGACCGTGAACTCCATGTCAGTAATGGAGTTGTCTCCAGAAAACATCAACTCCGTGGCAGAGGACATCAAAACTGCTGCTAAAAATGAATTGAGAGTAAACATTAACGAGAAGTTTCAAACCATCTGTGACAAAATTGACGATCTGAAATCTATGGTCATCAAACTAGACACATCAAACAAACAATTGCAGAAAGAAAATAATAGTATAAAGACACAGCGCATGTGAAGAAAAACAACTCACACCTATCTTACAGTGCTGGCACACAAACAAATACGCATCCCACAAACACAAGCACACAAACAGAAACACATCCCACAAACTCAAGCACACAAACAGAATCACATCCCACAAACACAAGCACACAAACAGAATCCTATCCCATTGAGCAGCACAGCATTGCTAATCAAACAGACCCGCTGTGCTTTGCTCAATCTGTGGATTATAACGTGTCCAAAAAGGATGTCAGCGTGGACACAGCTTCCAAACTGGAGTATTGTGCTTCTGTGAATGACACCGCCGTGAATACAGTCACAGGCAGGGAGTATTGTGTTCCTGGGAGGGATAGCAGGGTTGATGCAGGTGCACATGGTGAGTACGCTAAGTCCTCTCAGTTAAGCTCTGCTGTGTCACAGGCTGCTGCTGACTGCAGCCCTGTATCCAATCGGGATAAAACTCCCCCTTGCCCTCCTCCCCCTTCTCCCTTTGGAGGTGACATTGATTGTGTGGAGTATAATGTATCCACCTCTAACCCCTTCGGTGTCCTCTCTGATGTACAGCAGTCTGTCTCTCACGCTCCTAATTCTTTATCAGAAGTCCTCAATGAAAGAGAGAAACGAAATCGGAGAGATAACGATGTTCACAAACCGTCCCCTCTAGAGACGCTGTGTCAGATGACAGTCACGGACAGAACATCCGTGCTGCTTGTTGGGGACTCGGTGTTTCGCTACATTAATCCAAGGCGTCTAGTTCCCAGAAATGAGCGCCCCCTAAAAATCTGTGTCCCAGGAATGTCTGTAGAAGATTTGTTGTCATGGCTCACGTCTCTGTCTGTGGCACCCAATGTCAGAGATGTTCTTATTCATGTTGGTGTCAACTCGTGCCCTTCAGGCCCAGTGTCTATAGATACGTGGTCTGAAGTCATTGTCCTATGTAAGCAAAAGTTCCCAGCGGCCCGTATCAGCATCAGTTCAATCCTTCCAGCAAAAGGGAATAATTCTTATAACAATTCCATGTTGCCATCTAACCGCCATCTAAATGAAGCTTGTGAAGGGCACAAGATCAATTATATTGATAATTATCCCACTTTTGCGGCAGACAAGTCATTGTATAGTGATTTCATTCATCCCAATGCTCGCGGCACTGCAAGACTCGCAGACAACTTGAAGTGTCTGTGGCGTAGGGAGTCTCACATCAGAAATACTGAACGTGGATTTGTCCGTTATGACTCCCGTAGCGCCCCTGAAGACAATAGACAACAGAGACAATTCGTCTCTCAAGACCCACGCTCGGCTAATGCTACATTTCCTAGATCTACAGGACACAGTAGTATTATGAACTATTACTCTCCCTCTCAATACTTTCCCCCTGTTTCTTCCCTTCAAGAATTCCCCTCCCTGCCTCAGAGAACTGACGTAAAGGTATTAGAAAGCAACAGCCCAATGGATGGCAATAGCGCCCTCCCTGTAAATGGGGCCCGCATCCCCCTCCTCTCCACACAGGTGGGCCACACTGACCCGTTGCCGGCTAATGGTGCCCACTATGCAAATGGGGCCCGAATCCCCCTCCTCTCCACACAGGTGGGCCACACCAACCCGTTGCCTGCTAATGGTGCCCACTCTGTCCCTCCATTCTATCACCAGAACCAGTCCGCCCCATTCCCTCATTATCAGGCGGATCCATCCAACAGACAGGGGTGTCCCCCGCTAAATAGGCCCCCTGCACCGAATAATCCATTCAGTCTTAATCCATTCCACCCTAATGCTGATGAACTATTAAGATTAGCCTCACACATTTTGAATCAAAGGAATTCGTTTGCTGCTTATCCTCAATCCGTTTAAATTGTGGTTAAGGAAACTAACAAGTCACACTCTCATGACTCAAGGTTTCCTAGTCTTATAATCAATGTGGCACCAACTAAGTTGTGTGTGTGTGCGCGTGTGTGCGTGTGTGCGTATGTGTGTGTGTGTGTGTGTGTGTGTGTGTGTGTGTGTGTGTGTGTGTGTGTGTGTGTGTGTGTGTGTGTGTGTGTGTGTGTGTGTGTGTGTGTGTGTGTGTGTGTGTGTGTGTGTGTGTGTGTGTGTGTGTGTGTGTGACTATATAATTATGCGCGTTTATATGTATGCTGTGTGGGCGAAGGCTACGTGTGTGTAAGCATACATGCGTACTTTTTCATGCCTGCGTACGTGTGTTTTGGGAAAGATCCATGATTTTGCCACCAAATAATGATGTCATTCTGCTTGTTGTTATTATCATACGAAAGCCGAGAATGCTAGGTTTTCTTTCTGTTTTTTTCTGTATCTAGTTCTAAGTACAAAAGTACCTAGAAGTTGGTTTTGTGTAGTTATACAAGTCCTAACTCCTTTTTTGTCTTTTACCTAATACATACATGACTTGTTGCGATCTATAGATACTATCAACATTGCATAATTATAATGTTACATGTCATCTGTTAGCTCACATGTGAGGTTACACGTATCCATGTACTACCTTCATACTGAAGTTCTTGTATAATTTTTTTATATTTTATTTACCTTTTATTTTAAAAAACCCCCACATGTTTTGCTCGAAGGGTTAATGTTTGTCGATGTTTTGAAGATCATATAAGGAAATAGAAAGACGGTGGTGAGTGTGTGTGTGTGTGTGTGTGGGGGGGGGGGGGGGGTCTGTGCGCGTATGTGCGTGCATGTATATGTGTGTAGGGTGGGGGCGCGTGCGTGCATGGGTAGGTAGGGATTGTGAGTGGAAGGTGAACGAGTGTGGCGATTTTGTTTTCTTCTCCACGGATTAACCGGACCAAAAAACTTGGATTGTGCTGCTGTGCCCTATATCGGTTAACAGTGTGAACTTGAAGCTATTGGGTTAGCTGGTTTTGTGTAGTTGATGCTTTTTTTTTCTTAGTTTGTTTTTCTTTCTATGTCACGTTTTTTTTCAGTGGCCAATTTCGTGATCGCTTCCTAAGTTGTGCCTTTACATCGGAATTTTGGAAATTACATTTTCTTGGTGAATATTCTTCTTATGTATATATCCCCTCTTTGTCTGAACCTAGTTTCAAACATATACGGTGCTAACTGTATGTGGATTTAGTGTGTGTGATTTCATATTTGCTGTGACATTATTGTGGATTTGTGTGTGATTGTAACCTATTGATTTTCTAAGCTTTGCTCTGTTATTCTTTTCGTTATACTGGTTAGGCTATATATACTATACCAGTGTCTAGTTATAATTTATCTAAATAGATTGATATTCCTTCGAAGTTGTATAGTAAAATAAGTGTTGGTATTGAATAACATTACTATACAAGAAATACTAGTGTGTATTTATGATTTTTGTTTGAAATCTATTAATAATAGTATTAACCATGCCTTCTACATTAGATACTTGGCCCACGCAGAACGGTTTAAGAGTAGGTTATTTAAACATTAACAGTGCACGCAATAAAACTGATGATATTGCATCGATGCTGCATAATAATGGACATAATTTTCATATCTTAGGTATTGCTGAATCCAGATTAACTGATTTTATTCCAAATTCTGATATTATGATGACTAACTATAATATAATTCGACTCGATCCACATTCTCCTAGATCAACAGGGTTACTTCTATATTGTGTTAATTCATTAAACTATAAAAGACTTCCTCACCTAGAAAACCACAATGTTGAATCTATATGGATAGAAGTTTATCTTAAACATCACAAACCTATTATGATCGGATTTCTGTATAGAAATCCGGCCGAAACTACTGAGTGGTACAATCATTTTAATTCAATGATGGACGCAGTAATATTTGAATCCAAAGAAGTAATTTTGTTAGGGGATTTCAATATAAATTTAGCATTATCAGGTACTAGATGGAGCCACTCTTATGTTACATACGGTTTAGAACAAATAATCGATCGCCCAACACGCATTACAGATACCACAGCTACTTTAATAGACCACATTTATGTCAACACGAAATCTAATATAATAGAAACATGTTCAGTCCTAACTGGTTGCAGCGACCATTCTGCTATTTGTTTAACATGGAAGAAAAAAGGTGTGAAAATTCCAAAGCCAGGTCATAAGGAAATTGTTTACAGATGCTTTACTCACTTTGATGAAAATGCCTTCATTGAGGACCTAATTAATTCTAACCTAGATTATGTGTATCAGATGAGAGACCCTAATGATGCAGTTGATTACTGGATCCGTACATTTATTTCTATATATGACAAACATGCTCCCTTTATTAAAAAAAAAGAGTGAAACATTCTATTAAGCCCCCTTGGATATCAAAAGAAATTGACAATGAAATATACAAAAGAGAAAGTTTATTATCATCAAAGGATAAGGGGGAAATCCAGCAACAAACAACCAAAGTAAACTCAATGAAGCGCAAAGCAAAAACCAAGTATTTTCGAGATTTAATCTCTTCATCACAAAATCCAAAATCAGTTTGGAAAGCTATTAACTTATTAACTAACGCTAACTCTAAGAATCAAAATCCAGTAAATGAAATATCTCCAGAAGACATTAACTCTCATTTTACTAACGTTGCTAATAAAATAATATTAAACGACAAATCCAATGAAAATGGTTTATCAGAACTGCAAGAATTCTGTCGATCAAAAAACATAACCTCAACTTTCTCTATACCGCCCATTTCAGTCAATGAAGTAGTATATGAACTTTTACACTTAAAACAATCTGGAAGTCGAGATTTAGATGGAATGGATGGCAAAATATTGAAAACCGTTTCATTTGCTATTGCAGACACCCTCACCTACTTGTACAACTTATGCATAGATAAAAATCAGTTTCCACTCAAATTTAAGCAAGCTAAAGTTATACCTTTATACAAATGTGGTGATCGATCTAACCCAGCTAACTACAGACCTATCTCCATTTTAAGCATATTATCTAAACCTCTTGAAAAGCACGTTAAAAAACATTTACATTCTCATTTACAATGTTATGATTTGATACATGAGAGTCAGTCTGGTTTTAGAGAAAACCACTCATGCCACACTGCTCTTATACAATTAGTAGACAGATGTCTCTCAAATGTAAATAACAATGAATTTACAGGTGCCTTATTCATAGACTTTGCTAAAGCATTTGATGTTATTAATCACACTCTTTTATTGAAAAAACTAATACATTACAATCTAACCAGCAGTGCTTTGCGTTTCATCGAGTCGTTTCTTTGTGATCGGCAACAGCTTGTTGAAATTAATTCATCGAGGTCAAAATTACTTCCTATTAAGTTTGGCGTTCCCCAAGGGTCAGTCTTAGGACCACTTTTTTTCTCTATATACATAAATGACTTGCCTTTGTGTGTTAAATGCTGCTGTGAAATGTTTGCTGATGACACCTCATTGCAATCTAATAATACCAATCCTTCTATATTAACAGAAAATGTGCAGGCTAATGTTAATAAATTAATTGAGTGGACGGAGTTGAACCACATGTCTCTTAACGCACAAAAAACAAAATGTATGTATGTAACCTCAAGACAAAAACGAACAAAGATGAATTCTGTGTTTCCTCCATTGTATGTCAAGGATAAAGTAATTGAAGAAGTTTCCTCCCATAAAGTGTTAGGGGTTATTATTGATAATGACTTATTGTGGGGTGATCACATTAATGACCTTGGTAAACGTATTTCCATAAGAATTTACCAATTATCAAAAATAAAGAATTTTTTGGATCTTCATTCAAGAAAACTTTTTTTTCATGGTCACATCTTACCTCTTATTAATTATGCATCCACTTTATGGGATAGTGCAAGTGAAAGTAATCTGAATTATATAACTCGCTTACATAAAAGAGCTTTAAAGCTAGTTTTACTTAAATCTAGTAGCCTGACTGTAAATGACTACAAACAACTAAACATCCTACCTTTTAAAGACAGGCTTTTCTATAACAAATGCCTATGTATGTTTAATGTCGTAAACGGAACTGCCCCGAAGAAAATTATAAGCTCTTTTAAAATAAATGAAAATCGACACACTCACATGCTTTCGTTTCCTAAACCCCGAAATGATCTATTCAAATCCAGCTTGACATACTCTGGAGGAAACACATGGAACAACTTGCCAGCATTCTTGAAATTATGTCCATCTAAATCTACTTTTAAAAGAACTTTAAAGAAGTATTTGATTGATAAATTGTAAAATTTTAATTTATTATTATGTATATTCGCATGTATATAAATATGTTAAAAAAAATGTTACTCTTCCTTCCCCCCCCCCCCCCCCTATCTTTTTCTTTTCTTTCCTTTTCTCTCCTAATTATGTTTTGTGCGCTCTCTCTCTCTCTCTCTCTCTCTCTCTCTCTCTCTCTCTCTCGTTTGATTTATATATATATTTATTTATTTTTATTTTTTTTACTTTTTATTTCTTTAAATTTATACTCATTTATGAATGTTCTCTGTGGGTTTTTTTTCTATTATTATGCATTTTCATGATGTTTGTATTTTTGTTGGAGGGCAGGATGAAAAAAAGCCTTGTTCACACACATACACACACAAACACACACACACACACACACACACACACACGCACACACACACACACACACGCACACACACACGCACACACACACACACACACAAACACACAAACACACACACACACACACACACACACACACACACACACACACATTATACCACACGAAGTCAGCCAGTTTCATAGCATGTCATAGACCATCAACTTCTCTCTCTTTCACGAGATGTCGGGGAATCCGATAGTTTCCATTCTAAGGACAAATACTGTGGTAAAAGCAGCAGGTAGTGAGAGGAAAATACGAACTCTTAGAAAACCATGGCCGTTCTGTTATGCCATTAACGCGTCATTAGTTCTCTCTCTCTCTCTCTCTCTCTCTCTCTCTCTCTCTCTCTCTCTCTCTCTCTCTCTCTCTCTCTCTCTCTCTCTCTCTCTCTCTCTCTCTCTCTCTCTCTCTCTCTCTCTCTCTCTCTCTCTCTCTCTCTCTCTCTCTCTCTCTCTCTCTCTCTCTCTCTCTCTCTCTCTCTCTCTCTCTCTCTCTCTCTCTCTCTCTCTCTCTCTCTCTCTCTCTCTCTCTCTCTCTCTCTCTCTCTCTCTCTCTCTCTCTCTCTCTCTCTCTCTCTCTCTCTCTCTCTCTCTCTCTCTCTCTCTCTCTCTCTCTCTCTCTCTCTCTCTCTCTCTCTCTCTCTCTCTCTCTCTCTCTCTCTCTCTCTCTCTCTCTCTCAGTTTCCTATGCACTTTAGCCGGTTTCACAGCTTAGGCTACCTCGGTCAGAAACAAAATCTCCAAAGGGACCGAATCACTCGTGTACTTTCAATCCAACTGCGATCCAACTGTGACGAGTTCTGTGGGGCACGATTCTGGTGAAATACTTCCCTCTAAATGATATCCGATGGAATTCTGCTAGGCCTATTTTCATACATTGTCCTCATGTAGACCCAAATACACGAATCTCTAAGATATAAAAATAAAGATTGGGTTTTTTTTTGCTGTCCCATCTTCTGGGCCGTACAGTGGCGTTGCTCCCTCGCCGCTCATTCCGAATCCCAATTCGCAGCCACACCCCGGCTTGTTCGAGTTGCAGAATCCGAGACAAGCAGTCCAAGGGGAGAGAATCTATATTAGGCCGTCAGGGGGCAACCAACCGAGGAGACACTGCACTGCTGCTGAGTCACTTCGGTGGAGTTCAGTGGAGCCTGTTCAGGACACTAAGCCCCCTACTGACGACACTATTC
This sequence comes from Phymorhynchus buccinoides, assembly GCA_017654935.2. Classification (NCBI taxonomy): domain Eukaryota; kingdom Metazoa; phylum Mollusca; class Gastropoda; order Neogastropoda; family Raphitomidae; genus Phymorhynchus; species Phymorhynchus buccinoides. Next base: position 59,575,377 of record CM065688.1, on the reverse strand, counting down.
TCTTAGTCGCGGAGCCAGCGTGAGTGAGATCCTCCTCCGAAGGCGCCACTACGACCGTCCACCGACAGCTCCCCAGAACACACTGATCCCCATGACTTTGACCCAAACGCACCAAGGCATATACTGAATTGGAAACCAAAACTGAGGTCACCATGAGAGCAGGACTTGCAAAGCCACAGAATTTGAGACATTTTTCTTGATTGATGGAAATGAGGCGGATGACTATGATGATGATGATGATGCTATGGAGTTCCGTATCGGTCTGAGACTGCATGGCAGGGCTGTATTCTACGCTTCCTTTCATAATGATATCCCGGCGTTAACCAGGCCCGAGAACTACAGACGGATGCAGTGTTGGTCTTGAAATTAGAGCAACACTCTCAGAATCTCATCCGTTAAGCGGATGAAGCTCGACTGTGTGGTTTCAGTCTTCCCATTGAGCCCACAGCCACTCACTCTGGGTAGGAGTCGGTCCAGGACCGAAAAAACCCTCACCTCTGATGGGATTCGAACCCGAGACCTCCCAGCCAATAGTGCGCGACGCTAACCACTACGCCACGGCGGCTGGTAAACTACAAATATTTCATCAGATTCGTGTACGGGGGACTACACATGCAACAAACGAAACTAGTAGGAGTTCATGGGATTCATTTAGATAATAGTATTTCACGAGAATCATTTCACAAGTTAACGTCAGTTGGATGGCACTTGGATTGAAATCGGCCGTGTGAATCGTCCCCTGAAGCGTTTTACCCTCTAATAGTATGACAGTCTGTTGCTTCCTATGGCTGGGCTTTGCTTGCCCAGGGTACATCCCCACTCTCTCGGCCAAGAGGATTTTTAAAACAGCTGGCGATGAGGAAGATCTATCCCCAAAGAGGAGAAATAACTAAGCCTCCGGATTAAAATGTCCTCAATGTCTTTTTGTCACGACTCTCCACAAATGTGGTTTACAACTGGTAATTCGTCTGTAGGTGTCCGTTTCTCTCCTTCCCCCTTCCTCCCCTTCCCCGATGACTCTGTACCTGTCTATGTCTTTCTGTCTTTCTGTCTTTCTGTCTTTCTGTCTGTCTGTCTGTCTCTCTCTGTCTCTCTCTCTCTCTCTCTCTCTCTCTCTCAAATTCCCTGTGCCCTTTTTATGTGAAACTTCAATCCATGCTTTTAGTGCTATTGATACGTGACATCCATTATGTTGCTGATGTGGAGATTTCTATCTCATCACATCCCTGTCCTTGTCTGTCTGGCGGTATGTCTTTGTTTGTTTGATTGTCTGTCTGTCTCTCTGTGTCCCTCTGTCTGTCTGTGTGTCTGTCTCTCTCTCTCTCTCTGTCTCTGTTTCTCTCTCTCTCTGTCTCTGTATCTCTCTCTGTCTCTCTCTGTCTTTCTCTGTCTCTCTCTGTCTCTCTGTCTCTCTCTCTCTCTCTCTCTCTCTCTCTCTCTCTCTCTCTCTCTCTCTCTCTCTCTCTCTCTCTCTCTCTCTCTCTCTCTCTCTCTCTCTCTCTCTCTCTCTCTCTCTCTCTCTCTCTCTCTCTCTCTCTCTCTCTCTCTCTCTCTCTCTCTCTCTCTCTCTCTCTCTCTCTCTCTCTGGACAGATTGGAAGACTAGGCGTTGCCTAAAATCTTTATCCTTGAAAAATAAAGTTCAAGTTTTCAAGTTTTCAAGTTCTCTCTCTCTCTCTCTCTCTCTCTCTCTCTCTCTCTCTCTCTCTCTCTCTCTCTCTCTCTCTCTCTCTCTCTCTCTCTCTCTCTCTCTCTCTCTCTCTCTCTCTCTCTCTCTCTCTCTCTCTCTCGCACTGGCCTCGATCGCCAATAATGATGATGTGGACATTACACAATGTTGGCATGGCCCATATTGTTCATAGATGTCATAATTATTGCCACTATCTTTTTATACACTATGAGGGCGTGTGCTAGTTATGAAACGGCACACAAACACAATCCATAATCGCCCATGCTCATGCCCTTGTTACATGAATGGGGACGGTGTTCCCCTCTTTCTCTACCGGCTGTACTCTCGGCTTCCTTATTCGCTCTCTCTCATTTTTGGGGTCTGTTTTTCTCTTATTATCACCCGCGAAGTTTACGGAGCGAAGGTGATATTGTTTTTGTTGTGTAAGTGGCTGTGTATGTATGTATGTATGTGTGTGTGTGTGTGTGTGTGTGTGTGTGTGTGTGTGTGTGTGTGTGTGTGTGTGTGTGTGTGTGTGTGTGTGTGTATGTATGTGTGTGTGTGTGTGTGTGTGTGTGTGTGTGTGTGTGTGTGTGTGTGTGTGTGTGTGTGTGTTAACAGCATATCACCATGAAGGAATAAAGATAGGACGATGAAACTTGATGTGCATGCAGGCTAGGTACTGTAGATGTGCCTTTTGGGGTCAAGGTCAAGGTCAGGGTAAGGACCTTGACGTATGACCTTGAAAACTGAAAATCTATTTTTAGCCATATCTTACGCACCAGTCGACATAGGATGTTGAAACGTGGTTTGAAGGTGCTTTGGCTTATGCTCCTTCCGAATATTGTTGACCAATCAAGGTCAAGGTCAAGGTCAAGGAGATTGCTGAAAATCGGGGGGTTCCCAAGATGAAATCAGGTGGGAATGTTGGCTGGGCTCCGCGGGTGATTCTCGAATGCTACATTCGAAAACTTTTCAATCTAGTTTTATCTGCATGTTTCTTTCTACCTGCATGTCTGTCTGTCTCTCCGTCTCTGTCTGTCTCTCCGTTTGTGTCTCTGTTTGTCTGTCTGTCTGTCTGTCTCTCTCTCTCTCTCTCTCTCTCTCTCTCTCTCTCTCTCTCTCTCTCTCTCTCTCTCTCTCTCTCTCTCTCTCTCTCTCTTCCTCATACACGTGCATAAAGTTCATGTCTATCACTTTCATAATATTACTCTTTCTATGTGTCCGTCTATCAGTATTTCTTCCCCTGCCTCTTCTAATCAGTCCGTCCCTCTCTCTCTCTCTCTCCCTCTCCCTCTATCTCTCTCTCCCCCCCTCTCTCTCTCTCTCTCTCTCTCTCTCTCTCTCTCTCTCTCTCTCTCTCTCTCACTGTCTTCTATTCACACACACACACACACACACACACACACACACACACACACACA
>CM065688.1:59547285-59567285 GCA_017654935.2 Phymorhynchus buccinoides | reverse complement strand
TCTACACACGCACACATTCAAGAACCCAAGCATCCATCCAATCAATACATACGCATGCGTGCTCGTGTAATCACACGCACACATACACACGCACACACATACACACAAACGTTCGCGCGCGCGCGCGCGCGCGCATACACACACACGCGCGTACACACAGGAGCGAGAGAGAGAGAGAGAGAGAGAGAGAGAGAGAGAGAGAGAGAGAGAGAGAGAGAGAGAGAGAGAGAGAGAGAGAGAGAGAGAGAGAGAGAGAGAGAGAGAGAGTCATTGATGCCTTAATTCTTTTTTTAACTTCTGAAATTAATTTCTGTGTCGAAAATAAGTTGTAGCGACACAGCAGATTTGGTTTTCTTAAGGATGCTGACGCACATCTTTGCAATCAATATCAACAGATTTACATACCCATATTTTCCTTTTGAACAGTTAGAAGATCTGACACGGAATAGTACATCAGTGACTGACAGTGACAGTTTTTGGTTAGTTTCAGTATATATCTTTTGTTCGACATATTTACAGAAGCTATATACAATTGGGCATTCAAAGAAAAAATGTTCAATGAAGTCAACGGTATCCCTGCAGTACGAGCATTTGTTATTTTCTGTTACTTTCATTTTATTTAACATGATATTGGTAGGATATATATTATGTACAATTTTCCAATGTAATACCCTAAGTCTAGTTTCTTTAGTGGCTTCTTTTGCTCGTAGCCATGTTGCTTTATCTAGAGTATAGTTAAACTTCCTTAACCAAAAGTGGTGGGCTATCGGTAGGATAGTCTCTTGTTGCTTTATCTAGAGTATAGTTAAACTTCCTTAACCAAAAGTGGTGGGCTATCGCTAGGATAGTCTCTTGTTGCTTTATCTAGAGTATAGTTAAACTTCCTGAACCAAAAGTGGTGGGCTATCGGTAGGATAGTCTCTTGTTGCTTTATCTAGAGTATAGTTAAACTTCCTTAACCAAAAGTGGTGGGCTATCGCTAGGATAGTCTCTTGTTGCTTTATCTAGAGTATAGTTAAACTTCCTTAACCAAAAGTGGTGGGCTATCGCTAGGATAGTCTCTTGTTGCTTTATCTAGAGTATAGTTAAACTTCCTTAACCAAAAGTGGTGGGCTATCGGTAGGATAGTCTCTTGTTGCTTTATCTAGAGTATAGTTAAACTTCCTTAACCAAAAGTGGTGGGCTATCGCTAGGATAGTCTCTTGTTGCTTTATCTAGAGTATAGTTAAACTTCCTGAACCAAAAGTGGTGGGCTATCGCTAGGATAGTCTCTTGTTGCTTTATCTAGAGTATAGTTAAACTTCCTTAACCAAAAGTGGTGGGCTATCGCTAGGATAGTCTCTTGTTGCTTTATCTAGAGTATAGTTAAACTTCCTGAACCAAAAGTGGTGGGCTATCGCTAGGATAGTCTCTTGTTGCTTTATCTAGAGTATAGTTAAACTTCCTTAACCAAAAGTGGTGGGCTATCGCTAGGATAGTCTCTTGTTGCTTTATCTAGAGTATAGTTAAACTTCCTGAACCAAAAGTGGTGGGCTATCGCTAGGATAGTCTCTTGTTGCTTTATCTAGAGTATAGTTAAACTTCCTTAACCAAAAGTGGTGGGCTATCGCTAGGATAGTCTCTTGTTGCTTTATCTAGAGTATAGTTAAACTTCCTGAACCAAAAGTGGTGGGCTATCGCTAGGATAGTCTCTTGTTGCTTTATCTAGAGTATAGTTAAACTTCCTTAACCAAAAGTGGTGGGCTATCGCTAGGATAGTCTCTTGTTGCTTTATCTAGAGTATAGTTAAACTTCCTGAACCAAAAGTGGTGGGCTATCGCTAGGATAGTCTCTTGTTGCTTTATCTAGAGTATAGTTAAACTTCCTTAACCAAAAGTGGTGGGCTATCGCTAGGATAGTCTCTTGTTGCTTTATCTAGAGTATAGTTAAACTTCCTTAACCAAAAGTGGTGGGCTATCGCTAGGATAGTCTCTTGTTGCTTTATCTAGAGTATAGTTAAACTTCCTTAACCAAAAGTGGTGGGCTATCGCTAGGATAGTCTCTTGTTGCTTTATCTAGAGTATAGTTAAACTTCCTTAACCAAAAGTGGTGGGCTATCGCTAGGATAGTCTCTTGTTGCTTTATCTAGAGTATAGTTAAACTTCCTGAACCAAAAGTGGTGGGCTATCGCTAGGATAGTCTCTTGTTGCTTTATCTAGAGTATAGTTAAACTTCCTTAACCAAAAGTGGTGGGCTATCGCTAGGATAGTCTCTTGTTGCTTTATCTAGAGTATAGTTAAACTTCCTGAACCAAAAGTGGTGGGCTATCGCTAGGATAGTCTCTTGTTGCTTTATCTAGAGTATAGTTAAACTTCCTTAACCAAAAGTGGTGGGCTATCGCTAGGATAGTCTCTTGTTGCTTTATCTAGAGTATAGTTAAACTTCCTTAACCAAAAGTGGTGGGCTATCGCTAGGATAGTCTCTTGTTGCTTTATCTAGAGTATAGTTAAACTTCCTGAACCAAAAGTGGTGGGCTATCGCTAGGATAGTCTCTTGTTGCTTTATCTAGAGTATAGTTAAACTTCCTTAACCAAAAGTGGTGGGCTATCGCTAGGATAGTCTCTTGTTGCTTTATCTAGAGTATAGTTAAACTTCCTTAACCAAAAGTGGTGGGCTATCGCTAGGATAGTCTCTTGTTGCTTTATCTAGAGTATAGTTAAACTTCCTTAACCAAAAGTGGTGGGCTATCGCTAGGATAGTCTCTTGTTGCTTTATCTAGAGTATTGTTAAACTTCCTTAACCAAAAGTGGTGGGCTATCGCTAGGATAGTCTCTTGTTGCTTTATCTAGAGTATAGTTAAACTTCCTTAACCAAAAGTGGTGGGCTATCTGTAGGATAGTCTCTTGTTGCTTTATCTAGAGTATAGTTAAACTTCCTTAACCAAAAGTGGTGGGCTATCGCTAGGATAGTCTCTTGTTGCTTTATCTAGAGTATAGTTACACTTCCTTAACCAAAAGTGGTGGGCTATCTGTAGGATAGTCTCTTGTTGCTTTATCTAGAGTATAGTTACACTTCCTTAACCAAAAGTGGTGGGCTATCTGTAGGATAGTCTCTTGTTGCTTTATCTAGAGTATAGTTAAACTTCCTTAACCAAAAGTGGTGGGCTATCGCTAGGATAGTCTCTTGTTGCTTTATCTAGAGTATTGTTAAACTTCCTTAACCAAAAGTGGTGGGCTATCGGTAGGATAGTCTCTTGTTGCTTTATCTAGAGTATAGTTAAACTTCCTTAACCAAAAGTGGTGGGCTATCGCTAGGATAGTCTCTTGTTGCTTTATCTAGAGTATAGTTAAACTTCCTTAACCAAAAGTGGTGGGCTATCGCTAGGATAGTCTCTTGTTGCTTTATCTAGAGTATAGTTAAACTTCCTTAACCAAAAGTGGTGGGCTATCGCTAGGATAGTCTCTTGTTGCTTTATCTAGAGTATTGTTAAACTTCCTTAACCAAAAGTGGTGGGCTATCGCTAGGATAGTCTCTTGTTGCTTTATCTAGAGTATAGTTAAACTTCCTTAACCAAAAGTGGTGGGCTATCGCTAGGATAGTCTCTTGTTGCTTTATCTAGAGTATAGTTAAACTTCCTTAACCAAAAGTGGTGGGCTATCGCTAGGATAGTCTCTTGTTGCTTTATCTAGAGTATAGTTAAACTTCCTTAACCAAAAGTGGTGGGCTATCGCTAGGATAGTCTCTTGTTGCTTTATCTAGAGTATAGTTAAACTTCCTTAACCAAAAGTGGTGGGCTATCGCTAGGATAGTCTCTTGTTGCTTTATCTAGAGTATAGTTACACTTCCTTAACCAAAAGTGGTGGGCTATCGCTAGGATAGTCTCTTGTTGCTTTATCTAGAGTATAGTTACACTTCCTTAACCAAAAGTGGTGGGCTATCGCTAGGATAGTCTCTTGTTGCTTTATCTAGAGTATAGTTACACTTCCTTAACCAAAAGTGGTGGGCTATCGCTAGGATAGTCTCTTGTTGCTTTATCTAGAGTATAGTTACACTTCCTTAACCAAAAGTGGTGGGCTATCGCTAGGATAGTCTCTTGTTGCTTTATCTAGAGTATAGTTACACTTCCTTAACCAAAAGTGGTGGGCTATCGCTAGGATAGTCTCTTGTTGCTTTATCTAGAGTATAGTTACACTTCCTTAACCAAAAGTGGTGGGCTATCGCTAGGATAGTCTCTTGTTGCTTTATCTAGAGTATAGTTACACTTCCTTAACCAAAAGTGGTGGGCTATCGCTAGGATAGTCTCTTGTTGCTTTATCTAGAGTATAGTTACACTTCCTTAACCAAAAGTGGTGGGCTATCGCTAGGATAATCTCTTGTTCTCGAAGCAAAAGTAAGCGGATGTATTTTGGTTTTGTGTTGAATGGATTTGCCTCGCATGTCTGTGACCTTAGATCAGGTTGCCTTGTCGCAGTCCATTGTTTCCATTCTTTTGGAATAGAGTTCACTAGAGCGTTATATTCGAAAATAGTATTGGCTCTGTTTACCCCAATTAATTCACGAATTTCCTCTAATGATAAAAAAATATTTTCTAAAGGGTGTATTATATCAGTAACTTGTTCGATTCCTTTGTCATGCCAATTCTGAAAGAATAGCACTTGGTTTTTATATTTTATAACGGAATTATTAAAGAGCAGTTGTGATCTAAAGTTTTCCCTGTTCACATCATCCAATTTTGTCATTGATTTATTATCTAAATAGTTCACTAAAATGTTTTTCCAGAAGTCATTGTCAATTCTGTTTAACCCCTTCAAACTACTCGATCTTACATTAATATGGAAAATGTTTGTTCTTTTTGCAATTTTCTGCAGGTGCCACAGAGGAATTAATCTCCAATGTTCATGTTCCTTTGCATTGTTTAGTTTCCCAATCCATTGCAGATTAAGACATTTTTGAAATTCCACCATATTGATCATTCTAAGTCCCCCATTACAAAGGTCAGATTCCATAACTTTGCGTTTTATCTTTTCGAAAGCTTTCCGATTACTATGTCTTTTTTGCCACAAGAATGTATAGAATATGGTGTTTAGCTGATTCAGAACAACTACAGGAAGGCCAACCGATTGCATAATAAATACAAACTGGCTAATAAGGAAAGTTCTGATTACCACCATTTTACTTGGATGCTGAGGTCACGCTTACTCCATTTTTTTAAATTAAGTTTTGAACCCTAACAAATCTGTAATTCCAGTTGTCCTCTACAAATTTTGCCATTTTATTGTTTTCAAAAAACACCCCTAAAATCTTTATCTTATCCACAGAAGCGAATGGAAGACTCGCATCGTATCCTTCTCTGCCCAGTCTTAACGCTTTAGTTTTATGAGCATTCAACTTTAAACCCGAAAACCTCTGAAAATCTGTCAATATATTGACTGAAGTTAGCATGTCCTCTTTGTCTCTGAGGAACAGAGTCATGTCATCAGCTAGCTGTTTTACTTTTAAAGAAGGGGTAGATGTGGTATTGTTTGGAGAAGGAATAGCGATTCCTACAATTGGGTTGTTCCTAATCTTCACAGCAAGAAGCTCGATAGCTAATATGAAGGCTAATGGGGGAAAGGGACACCCTTGACGTATCCCAGATAGCATATGAAATGGTTCCGAAATCCAACCACCATGGTTTATACAGCTAACATAGTCTTTCATTAATATTGAGACCCATTTTTGAAAGTCTGGACCAAATCCAAAAATTGAGAATGCTTGTAGCAAAAATGTCTTAGATATAGAATCAAATGCCTCAAATTGAATTATCTTTACAGAAAGGTATAAATGATACTTCTGAATGGTGCATTCAAAACCATATGGCACTAAATCCGAACAAAACTAAAAGCATGATAATAACATTGCGTCAAAAACACCAACGGCAGCTCATCACCATATCCCTAAAAGTAAATGATACTCCAATTGAACAAGTTGATGAACATCGTATCTTGGGTGTCATCGTTGATAACCAGTTTAAATGGCAATCACATATCAACCATGTTTGCAAGCAGGTCGCCCGCAATTTGTTCCTACTAAAATAAACAAAAGCTTAGCCACTATACTGTCGACACTGAAACTGGCAAAATATTTTATGAAGCCCACTGCCCCAGTTATATCAACTATTATTCTACAGTTTGGAGCGGAGCAAGTAGCAATCAGATCAAACGTTTAGATTCCTTACATAGAAGGGCAGCCAAGCTCATCCTCCCTGATAGTAATCTAACCACTGACCAGAAACTTAATAAGCTGCTACTTTTACCCCTACACAAGCACCTTCTCTGCAATAAAATAGTTTTTATGTTTAAAGTTAATACATACTGCACCTCAATACCTTTCAAGCTTCATCCGTGCAGCAACACAGCGTTACAACTCATCCCAATACATACTACCTCCTGTTCGCATCGACCTATTTAAGTCAAGCTTTGCTTATTTATTTATTTATTTATTAAGACAACTTTTATAGCGCCTAATCTTTAAGCTCTAAGCGCTTTACAGAAATCACTAAAATGAATAGTAAACACAATGAACAAAAAGTATACATCAAACATTAACCAACACCCCCCTTCCCTGATCCCTTAGTCAATTTCTCACTCACGCCCAAATAATGAATGACATAATCTACAATACACTTTCGCAACCAACTTGAAACACTCACACTGATGGACACTTAAAGACGCCCAGGCCGCACTATTAACAAATCACACCCACACCCACACTTATAACGAGAGAGAGAGAAAGAGAACGAGAAAGAGAAAGAGACAGACAGACACACAGACAGACAGACAGAGACGGAGAAAGACAGAGACGGAGACACAGAGAGCCAGACAGAGGGACAGACAGATAAAGAGAGAAGAGAGACACACAAACAGAGACAGAGATATATAGGACTGAAATACAGTTGCATGCATCATACAATAACAACTTACTATAGTTTGTACATATAATAGCCACAACAACAAAACAAGGCACATAATATTCAATATTAATAAATATTCACACGCACACACACACTTACATACCCCACCCACCCCCTACACACACACACACACACACACACACACACACACACACACACACACACACACACACACACACACACACACACACACACACACACACACCGATACGCACGTACGCGCGCACGCACACACACACAAATACACACACACACACACACACACACACACACACACACACACACACACACACACACACACACACACACACACACACACACACACACACACACACACACACACACACGATTAGTGGAAAGACATTAAATGAATGACACTCACACACATACTGATGAAATAGCATTTTAAAACACTTATAACGTAAAATAATTTTAAAACAGTGAGACAAAATGGATAAAGAAACAGGTGGACAGGTGGACAGGAGACAGGTAGGTATAGAGACAGACACGCAGACAACATATAAGACAGACGGACGGACAGAAACACAGAGATCCTCTACCCGATTCAAAAGTACGCCCGGCCACAAGTACATAAAATGTTCACAATATTAACATTTGTGAACCAACAGTCTGGACCAACAGACCAATTTTGGACCAACAGTCTGGAACTCTCTTCCCATGTCTATCAAAGTCTGTCAATCATTATACACTTTGAAATCGCTTGTACGGAAATGTCTTCTTGAAATTGGTACATCATCACAACAGGCATGTAGTCTTGCCATCAACATTCCAGTAAACATTAATAACAGAAACATTAATTGACATCGATTACAGTATTATGAGTTGATTGTCGTTTGAATTACTGTATGTGCTTCATGAATTTATTTCCTTTTCTATGATGCGTAAATTCGTGTACTGAATTGAGAAACCTGAAACAGACTGCAACGTCACTGACCAAAGTACAGCACAAACAAATGAATACACAGCAAGTGCAGAGTGACGTTATTGTATTGACGAGACAAAAGTGTAAACTGTAATATTTCAACAAAAAGGTCTTTTTCAGACAACATAGACAACACAACGCTACTTCCCCTTTTCACAGTCGAATCTCTCTCTTGATTTGGAGACTGCTCGACTGTGAAGAGGGGGAGTATTGTTGTGTTGTCTGTGTTGTTTGAAAAAGACATCTTGGTTGAAATATTACATGTAATATTTAATATTTAATATGTAGCGTTGTTCTGTTTTGTATCGTCAATACAATGACGTCACTTTGCACTAGTTGTGTGTTTGTTCATGTATTGGGACTGCAACTGCAAGGATGGAAACATGTATAACCACAACAATAATACGCGCACACACGCACACACGCGCGTTTGTACGTGGTAGTCACCTTGTTTAACCTTGGCCTAAAAGTCAAGAATGGAGACAAAAGATCTATTAAAGAAAGAAGAAAGAAAGACAGACAGAAAGAATGTCGCTAGCTGTGTTTGACGGGCCACACCCTATGCTGTAGGCTGTGGTGCCCAAATGTCGATATAGTTCTAAGCTAGGCTGAAGACAAACCCACAATGTGAGACTTTATTATTCTATTACTAGCAGCCACGCCCCGCCCGTTTCGCTTCGTGTTTACTATTGGCCCCCTTTCATGTGTCTCCCACTGCAATCACCGAGTGATGCTGATCAAGGAGATGCGATTATAGGTGTGTGTGTGCAGCCAATGGTTTTTGCATTAGGGACAAGGATTTGAATACTTCCTTGGCGGATCGGTTCGCCCATGCCTCCGGAATAGCAATTGCAATGCGTCTCGCTGCATTCACCCAGTGATGCTGATCTTGATGGGGGGTCTACAGTCAAATTTCCAAGCTTTGGTCACTTGTTTCGGACAGCCCAGTTCTCCAGAGCAGCAATCATAGTGTGCTTCACCGCAGTCCTTCAGTGATGCTGATCTCGAAGATTGGGGGTCTACAGAAAACGGGGTTCAAACTGCGGGCACTCGCTTTCGAACAAACAGACAGTCAAACAGTGAATGTAATGATATAAGCTTAGATAGAGATGCATCCATCCACCTCTCGTCAGTCTTCGCGTGAGGATCAACTCTGACAGTTCAGTCCTTTAGGAATCAATTTTTGACAGTCATGCATAAAAACTGAGCATACAAAAGATGGTCAGCCGTTCAAATATACTAACGGTGAATCTGATCATTGCTGACGGAATCAGATACGTTGTTTCAAAATAAAGAAAAGAAGGACAACATGAAGAAGAGAGAGAGAGAGAGAGAGAGAGAGAGAGAGAGAGAGAGAGAGAGAGAGAGAGAGAGAGAGAGAGAGAGAGAGAGAGAGAGAGAGAGAGAGAGAGAGAGAGAGAGAGAGAGAGAAATTCAAACAATTTTTCAATTGAAACAATTTTTCAATTCAAACAATTTTAATGAATAGGCCTTCTGCCCGTATCATAGGGAGGCTGGGGGGGTTATAATGATACATAACATTCACATCAAAAACTAGAAGAGAGAGAGAGAGAAGAGAGAGAGGGGGGGGAGGGGGGGACTAAAAACTGAAAAACTTTATTTGACAAGGATTGAGATTTTAGACCAAGCTTATTCTTCCAATTTGTGCTTGGGACGAAAACAAGACTGAGACAAAACAAAACAGGCAAATAGATATGGAAATACATAATGATACATATATATATATATATATATATGGCATTATATAATAGACAGCAAACAGAGTTGTACACATAGAGACATTGACTGACAGGCAGACAGAGACAGGTGGATATAGAGACAGACACGCAGACAAAAACATATAAGACAGACGGACGGACAGAAACACAGAGATCCTCTACCCGATTTAAAAGTACGCCCTGTCTTATAGATGCAAGAGTACAAATGGTAGACTACCCAGCAGAAGTCAGCAATGTTCCACATGTCTCGCGGCATAGAGGACGTAAAATACAAACCTTCACAGAAGTCAGTCACGTTTATTGGGTCTTTTGCCGCTAATAGCGTCGCGTGAAGTTTATTTATGCCTTGGATATAAATTATAAGGTGTCGGGGAAGACTTGGAAATGTTTGTGTGTATGTTTCTTTTGTAGCCTTAACGATCTTTGACTCTTGAAACTCTGTGTCTGTGCTTTTGTCCGTTTGTCTCTCTCTCTCTCTCTCTCTCTCTCTCTCTCTCTCTCTCTCCTCTCTCTCTCTCTCTCTCTCTCTCTCATCTCCTCTCTCTTCTCTCTCTCTCTCTCTCTCTCTCTCTCTCTCTCTCTCTCTCTCTCTCTCTCTCTCTCTCTCTCTCTCTCTCTCTCTCTCTCTCTCTCTCTCTCTCTGTGTGTGTGTGTGTGTGTGTGTGTGTGTGTGTGTGTGTGTGTGTGTGTGTGTGTGTGTGTGTGTGTGTGTGTGTGTGTGTGTGTGTGTGTGTGTATGTGTGTGTGTGTTTAGTATGTGTGTGTGTGTGAGAGAGAGGGTGGGTGGGTGGGTGTGCAGGCGCACGTGTGCGCTCGCGCGCGTGTGTGTCTGTATGTATTTGAGTGTGTTTGGCGTGCGTGTGAGTGTAAGTCTGAGCGCGAGTGTGAATGCACGAGTGCGTATAATGTATGTGCACGCGCCTACATGACTTCATCCGAGCTTATCCGTGTAACAAATGGCCGGCATGTTCACAGTAAAAGCAGAGGCCATTACGGCTGCCGTTGCCATTGTTGGCTGCTGTTATCTCTTCATCCACTGTGACATTCTGCTGGACAGAAGTCCAGGTCCACTTGCATTATACATGCCAAACACCGGGGTAATGGCCGTTTCATGCATGCTGTCTGAAGGCCTACTGAGCTCTCCCGCGAGACCTTTCCCCGCTTCCGTTGAGGAGATTATGTTATTGTCCGAGTCTGATTGTCCGCCTTTCTCTTTGACTGGCTGTCTGTCTGTTCATAAATCGGATGCCAAGTTATGAACGGGTTGTGATTACATTTGGTGGAAAGGTGGCAATCACTTGAAGGTGGACCCTGACGGATGAATTTTTGCAAGAAACACATCGAGATCACCAGAAAGACAGCCTTCACTTTGCTCTGGTTTCCTAGAAATTTAAACGTCAAAACGGCGATTCCTCCTTGGCGGAGATGCCGGAGAGAGTAGCCATTTTGGATGGGGTGGGTGGAGGTCACTCATTGTGGTTGAAGCGTTTTCTTTTTTGTAGTGCAGTTAAAAAACCCAAATTGAGCTATTTCCTTTGTTGTGAGCAAAACTCCTTTAAATAAACTGCATAAAATTTAAAAGAAAAGAAAAAAAAGGATTGTATTGCGAAAATGTCGTGCAAACGATTTGTCGGCCATTAGAAAAGAGATGGCACACGCCTTCTCTTGGGGGGTGAAATAATTTGACATCCAGCACCTCCGCCAAGGAGGAATCGCCGATTTAACGGTTTGATTAGTAGGAAACCAGAGCAAAGTGTTTTCCTGGTGATCTCGACGTGTTTCTTACAAAAACTCTTTAATATGCTGTCAATTTTCGTTATTATTCTGGATTCGACCCACTGTGTATTTCATTATAATACATGACGTTTTGTTAATAGACAAGATGGGCTATGATAGCTGAAGACAGATTGTAATAATAATAAAGCATGATCGTTTTTTGTTGTTGTTGTTTTTTGCGCGCGCGTGTGTTTCTATTATGTGTGTGTTGTGTTGTTTTATTTTGTTGTTGTTGAAGTTATTAGGATACAGAGGAATTCAATGTTCAGGTTTCCTTTATAAATCACGCAAGATTAATTTTAAAACGAATTTAAGCCTACCAGCTATTCATATAGCCTACCATATTATGACTACTTTTACTCCATAGTAAGTTTGTTGTTGCTTGAACTGACTTCCCGTCTGTTCTTATGCGTGGCGAGTTCGAACAGGTTTCACTGAACATTGCCTAAGCCTTGAACAATTGGAATCTGAATTGCCTCCCGTCTGGTGCGGAGGTTTGCGCCGATTCAGTGCATTTTAAGACATAATGTTCGTTTTGAAATTTAAATATTATAAGATATTTGGGATTAAAAGAACGTAATATGTGATGTTTGTTTCAGTGACGTGTTGAAGGAGAGTGGGTCCGCGGGTGGAGCCACGCTATCGGGTGCATGCACACATTATCACCCAGCACGTTCACTCCCAGATGCAGTTGACAGGATCCAAGGGGCGTGCATGTTCCGCGCCAGGGTAACACGATAGACAGAAAACCAGTGACACTTTCTTCCGGGAATAAGAGATTGACCAGTGGGTCATCGGAACTGGGGAGGACGACACTGTTTGAAACCCTCTAAACAAAAACATGTTTTCACTGTTTGGATTTCCTGCTTCGATTTTCCTGACTTTTAAACACAGAGTATCTAAAATATTATAAATTGGTAAAAGAAATATATACCACAAACAATGGACTTCTAAAGAATAGTAGGTTCGATTTATGAAAGATAAAACAATATTTAACGATTATTCAAGAAGATACAATAAGAAGCGTCTCCATGGGAGTTAATTTATGGGAATAAACTGAAAATAGTTTAACGGGCAACAGTAGAACAAATCAAACTTTCATTGTTATCAACATTATTGGGGGACAAAATGAACTTTTCCCAAGTGTTTGAAGTGTGTCTTTATCATACCTTACAAGCTACGGAGAGGACTACTGGAGAGAATGATGCTCTCTGTACACAGTCGCCAGGATGAGACTTCAAACTGAATAGAATTTTGGTTCAGTTTTCAGAAATGGATACAACAAAATTCAACAGAGGGTATAACCTACCAAGCAGTTTTGTTATCTAAAGCGGCCATTACCAGTTTCTATGTAACAGCTTCTCTAAGAAACATTCCTATTTCGCTTTCATATTGTGCACACTTCTTGGAGGCAGGAGATATAACGACTCATCGATTGACAGATTGATGACATCACCAACATCCTACGTTTCGTTGACATCTCCAGCAGTGCATGAAACATCCTTAATTGAGAGAGTTTACATTCATTGTGCTTACTCGTCATCTCCAGTATTGTCAATAAAGGCAACATAGCTACAAGATATACATGTAAGCGAACACCAAGCCTGAACAAGTAATGAGAAATATGACTTAGTCCATGTTTAGAATGCTTCTTTGAGTTTAAAGTTTTCCAATCAAATATGCGAAATGTGACTTAAGAAGGAGTGTAAGTGTTCAAACTTAATGATACAGCTGACACTAACGCTTTAGCATGTCAACACCTCTGCCATCTGTTCAGCGCCAGAATATTCCACCAACACGCAGGGATAGCTGAGGTCTAGCCCAAGTAGGTTTCAAAACAATGTGGCTTTAGAATGACACCTGGGCTTTAACACACCAGTGTGACAACTGATTCTAACCTATTCTGGCATGCCCAGAAGCGCCAGTCTTTGGAATCAACAAGGGGTTCTGAGGCCACATCAGAATCCTTCAACCCTCAGGCACACATAACAGATTCTCATCCAAGACGTTTGGGGAGAAAACAACGCACATCTCTTCAAAACGAAATTTAAAATCCAAATGTGACAACCGATTCCAACCTCCTTCTGGCATGTCCAGAAACTTCAAGCTCCTAAACGAAGAAGCAGTTATGACGAACATTCCAGTATCGAGTCCAGATAGCGGCAGAGTTGTGACGAAGCATTCCAGCACCTAGTCGAGATAGCGGCAGAGTTCTGACGAAACATTCTATTATCGGGTCCAGATAGCGGCAGAGTTGTGATGAAGCATTCCAGCACCTAGTCGAGATAGCGGCAGAGTTCTGACAAAACTTTCCAGTATCGGGTCCAGATAGCGGCAGAGTTCTGACGAAACATTCCAGTACCGGGTCCAGATAGCGGCAGAGTTCTGACGAAACATTCCAGTATCGGGTCCAGATAGCGGCACAGTTCTGACGAAACATTCCAGTACTGGGTCCAGATAGCGGCACAGTTGTGACGAAACATTCCAGTATCGGGTCCAGATAGCGGCACAGTTCTGACGAAACATTCCAGTATCGGGTCCAGATAGCGGCACAGTTGTGACGAAACATTCCAGTATCGGGTCCAGATAGCGGCAGAGTTGTGACGAAACATTCCAGTATCGGGTCCAGATAGCGGCACAGTTGTGACGAAACATTCCAGTATCAGGTCCAAATAGCGGCAGAGTTGTGACAAAACATTCTATTATCGGGTCCAGATAGCGGCACAGTTGTGACGAAACATTCCAGTACTGGGTCCAGATAGCGGCAGAGTTCTGGCGCAGCAAACCCAGTCTCTCTCCCCAGCACACAGTTCGGGCGGCACGGCCTGAAGATAAGCCAGGGAGGTGTGTGGACGGTGCTGGGTGGGGGCAGCAGGCGGAGGGACGAGGAGGTGGAAGAGAGGGAGGAGGAGGGGCTGGGGGAGGAGGAAGAAGAGGAGAGGAGGGGGCCGGTTTACGCCTACACCAGCAGCCCTCTGCAGATCGTCAGCCCCTGCCGTCCCCGGTCCTGCACCCCCACCCCCACCCTTAGCCCCTCCCTGGTCGTCAAGCTGGGCTCAGGGGCCAGACCCGCTCACCGACAGGCGCCAGAATTGAGCCCTTCTGGCGCCGCAAGAGGAGGAGGCGGAGGAGGAGGAGGAGGAAGAGGAGGTACGTATGTGTGCTAGTTAATCGTGTCCGACTAAAACCACCAGACAGGTACTGGTATTATTGAAAGCTGGGATAGAATTTGTTTGTTGCACAAGTGCCTTGTTTAGGGTACATCCTTGCCTAGGGTTCATCCCGACTCTCTGAGGCAAAAGGGTTTGAGGACAGCTAGCGTTTGGGAAGGTCCCCAAAGGCCAACACCAATCCCTTTAGCCGCAGCTCTAAGAGCCGGTGCAAAGTCCCTCCCTTGATTCGGGTCATTGTATTCCACATAGGACCAACATTTTCCATTAATCTGATTCCAGTTACTGTGTTCCACAAAAGATCATCATTTTCCTTTACTCTGGAATATCATAAGAAGTACAAATCCCACCTTTTTTTCAAACAACAAATAATGTCTCGAATTGCTTTTAACTTTTGAAATCTCTTTACGAAGCTTGCTTTGATTCTTATTCTGGGCTTTTTATAGCCATAATTACTCAGCAGTCAGTCGTGTTAAATCCTACATTTGTGTACGTGTTTTCATGAGTTGAACTTCTCTTGCAAGATGTTTATTTCTATAAGTTATGTTCAGCATTACTGATGCGCAGCAATAACTTCAAAGAGTATGAGTACCTGTGCGCAGACATTATTGTATTACCCTTGCCTTTTGTTCTTATCGGAAGCTTCATTGTTACTGCATACGTTTCGTGCAATGAAGTGTCGACACATGTTCCACACATGTTGTGCTGTTAGTTCAACACACCAACTGGAATTCTTATTGCTGCTGATAACGAATTTTAAGAGAGAAAAATCAGACATGAAATATTTGACTCACCTCCTAATACAACTTCGGGCAAAAGGATTTGTTTGAACCAAACGTGCATTTCTGTCAAAAAATGTGTTGCTAAATGACTATATCAATATGTTGAACTCAGGAGGAGGAGGTGGAGGCAGTACCCCCAGACTCTCCGCAGTTCTTCCCCTTGTGCCCCCGGACCCTCTCCCGGGGCAGGCCGCGGCAGCAGCAGCAGCGGAAGGCAACCACTCGGGGGCCAGTCCGGGACCCGGCCCAGGCCCGGCCGAACAACGAGAAGAGTCCGGGATCATCGAAGAAGACCACACGACCGAAGACGAAAGAAACAGCTACAACTTCTACTACTCCGCGGCAGCGGCGCGACAAGCGGCCCGACGTCACCGGCGACGGACGCGTCATCGCTTAGCGACGTCACCGCGCCGGGCCGATGGTGCGGGCGGACGGCGAGGGATGGCCCGACCCGGACGACGAGGGTGCTGCCGGCTGCTGCACCTGAAGGAAGACAACGCCCGCTTCCTGCTCCTCGCTCTCGTCATGGTCTTCTACATGACTGTGGGTGCCGCCATCTTCATGGCGCTCGAGAAGGACAACGAGGTCAAAGAGCGCGCGCAGTACCGGGTGATGTTCCGGGAGTTCATGGATAAGTATCCGCAGATCAACGAGACGGATCTGCAGCTGCTGCTGCACAAGCACGCCCTGGCGGATGCTGCGGGCATCGTCGGGGACAAGAGGACCCGGTGGGATTTCTCGGGGTCCTTCTACTTCGTGGGGACTGTGGTGTCCACTATTGGTCAGTACCGATGTGTGTAGGGAATAAGGGGAGGGTGTGGCATGGATGGAGAGTTGTGCTGATGGGTGGTGAGGTGGTGCTGTCAATTTGTCTGTGTGTCTTTGTCTCTCTGTTTGTTTGTCTCTCTCTCTCTCTGTGTCTCTCTATTCTCTCTGTCTCTGTCTCTCTCTCTGTCTCTGTCTCTCTCTATTTCTCTCTCTCTCTCTCTCTCTCTCTCTCTCTCTCTCTCTCTCTCTCTCTCTCTCTCTCTCTCTCTCTCTCTCTCTCTCTCTCTCTCTCTCTCTAACAGGATTGTAAGAATAGGCATCGCCTAAAATCTTTATCCTTGTTAAATAACGTTTTTCAGTGTCCAGTCTCTCTGTGTGTATGTACGTGTGTGCTGCTTGACGTGTATGTTATATTTTATTAAGTGAACTGTAGTCAGTACTAATATCCCAGATGTTTGAATACAATGTTCACTTCCATGCACCAGTCTTAGGTTCCTATTTGCCTCTACTTTCTCTGTCTCTGTCTCTCTCTGTCTCTCTCTCTCTGTCTCTCCCTCTCTCTCTCTCTCTCTCTCCCTCTCTCTCTCTCTCTTAGTTTGTCTACCTCTCTTTTGTTGCTGCTTCTATCTTCTTGCCTGCTTCCATGTCTATGTGTATGTGTCTGTATCTGTGTGTATTTATGTGCATGTATGTGTGCCTATATCTGCGTGTTTGTGTATCTGTGTGTGTTTGTATGCATCTGTGTATATCTGTGTCTGTGTGTCTATGGCAGTGCGTCCGTTTATGCCCTCCTCGCTCTCTCTATTTCGCTCTGTCTCTCTGTCTCTGTTTCTGTCTGTGTCTGTGTCTGTGTCTGTGTCTGTCTCTCTCTCTCTCTCTCTCTCTCTCTCTCTCTCTCTCTCTCTCTCTCTCTCTCTCTCTCTCTCTCCTCTCTCTCTCTCTCTCTCTGTCCTCTCTCTTTCTTCTTCTTCGTCTCCTTCTTTTTCTCTTTATCTCTCTCTAGCTGCTACTGTGCTAGTATGCTTGTCTGGCGTGCGCTTAGTTAAGCACGCATGCGTATATTTTGAAGAGTTAAAAAGAGACAGACAGACAGACAGAGTTGGAGAGTTTGAAAGTAGTCTGAATCCAGGCATGCTCGTACAGCTCTTGTACATTAATTTTCAGCTTGCACCAGGGTTCGTTTCTCTAGATAACGGTCGCCGCGCGAATAACGTTTACTAAGGTCAGATAACTCTTTAAGCTTACTCTTCATTTTTAGGAGAGAGAAAAGGGAGATCAATCATACCTCTCTGTCAGTTTGTGCAAAGTTTCCGATTTCACCCACGTCTATTTGTGTGCAGAAAAATGTGCACTATATTATGCCATCTAACATGATGAATAATAAGAAAGAGTACTCCAAAACACTTGCGTTTGTTTCATTTGCTAAAATCATCCCGTATTTTTTCACGATAGACTAAAGAATATTGGCAAGCTTGTTGTTTTGGTCTTCCATTTTTAAAGTTCAAATCTCGTCACGCGAGATAAAATTTTAAAAAAGCCGGAAGTATTGATATTTCCCATCATCCTTCAAATAGTTTGTTGCTTGCTACCTCGATAGCAGCCACAAAACGTTTTCGACAAACGTCGGCAAAAGAGGTGTTTCTTAGTACCGTTTTTGCCGATTTGTGCTCACGCAACGTTAGCCCTTGTGAAACGCCCCCCGGTTGAATCAAGTTCGCCCATAAAGACATGTTGTGTCGGCAAAGTGTTCATCCCCTCATTTGTTGCCCGGGTGACTCGTGAACGAGGATTACTATTGTTAAAGGGGCACCCTGATGGATGAGTTTCTGCACGAAACACGTCAAGATCACCAGGAAAACACCCTTTACAGAGATCGCAACACTGACTTTGCTCTGGTTTCCTAGAAATCAAACCGTAAAATCCGCGATTCCTCCTTGGCGGAGGTGCTGGAAGTCAAATTCTTTCAGTGAAGAATGGCTAAATCGTGTGCACGAAATTTCCACAATACAAGCCTTTTTATTATTTTTATTATGTCAATATTATACAGTTTACCAAAATGAGTTTCGCTCACAACAAAGGAAATAGCTCTGCACTACAAAGAAGAAAAACCTTCAACGACAAAGAGTGTCCTCCACCCACACCATCCAAAATGGCTTCTCTCTCCGGCTTCTCCGCCAAGGAGGAATCGCCGTTTTGACGGTTTGATTTCTAGGAAACCAGAGTGTTCTGATCCTTGAAAAGGCTGTCTTTCTGGTGATGTTTCTTGCAAAAAAAACATCCGTCAGGGTGCTCCTTTAATGCAAGCTTACCACGGAAAACAACGTTCTTTACTCACGGTTTCAGTTTCCCTGCCCCTAACTTTCACGTGGTTCGACTTACGATGTTCAAACGTGTTTTTTTTTGTTGTGTTTTTTTTATTGAACTTTTTTTTTCATTTCCACATTTTCCACAAGGAAGAAAAACAAACAAATAATAGGCAGAAATCAAATAAATACATACAGAAGACAAACAAACACATTTACACACATCTGTGCCGTGGAAGTCATTGAAAAATGTTATCACAACATCTTGAGGTCAAACGTGTTTTGTTTGTTTGTTTGTTGTTCGTTGTTGTCTTGTTGTTGCTGTTTTGGGTTATTATTGATCAAGAAGTGGTGACATGCTTTTTGCAACTTTTCTCTTTCCTTCTTTCTATTTTTCTTTGTTGTGTGTTTTTTCTTTCTTATTCCCGGGTCGTTGGCGTGTCTTAAAATCTGTCATCATGGTTTTTAATGAGGCCCTTAATATCAGTGCTGCTTCCTGCTGCCGCCCTTCAAGATTAGTCGTTCAGATTCACCTACATGTACATTCCCACATACGCATCGCGAGACACATGCATGCACGCACACAAGCACGCACGCGCGCGCACACGCACACACTCAAGCAATCGTGTTCAGTGACCTAATTTCAGCGCTCAATGTCTGACGACGTTCTCAACTTCTCACTACCTGTGTATGTGCACTGTGTGGTGTACTTACGTGCATGATCTCTCTCTCTCTCTCTCTCTCTCTCTCTCTCTCTCTCTCTCTCTCTCTCTCTCTCTCTCTCTCTCTCTCTCTCTCTCTCTCTGTCTCTGTCTGTCTGTCTGTCTCTTTTTCTTCTTTCTCTCAGTCTGTCTCTCTCTGTCTCTGTCTCTCTGTCTCTCTGATCTCTGACCCCCCCCCTCTCTCTCTCTCTCTCTCTCTCTCTCTCTCTCTCTCTCTCTCTCTCTCTCTCTCTCTCTCTCTCTCTCTCTCTGAATGTAGGAATAGGTTTGATGTTGGCATGGATACATGTATTTACATTTTAATTTGTGCATGTTAAGATGATACTATGTAAAGTAATACTATGTTTGACTTTATTACGTGCATGTGTTTCTTTTCAAATAAGTACATTTTAATGATGAGTATGTAAAGTAAGATTAGGGTTGATTTTGTCATGTGTTTGTGCACTTCTCAATGTGTGCATGTTAAAGATGAGTGTGAAAAGTAGGATTAGGTTTAATTTTTCCGTGTGTATGCGCTTACTTCATAATTGTCTCTGTCTGTCTGTCTGTATGTCTGTCTGTCTCTTTTTCTTTCTGTCAGTCTGTCTCTCTGTCTCTGACTCTCTGACTCCCCCCCCCCCCTCTCCGCTCTCTCTGTCTCTGTCTGTCTCTCTGTCTGTCTCTCTCTCTCTCTCTCTCTCTCTCTCTCTCTCTCTCTCTCTCTCTCTCTCTCCTCTCTCTCTCTCTCTCTCTCTCTCTCTCTCATTTTCACGCGCGTCTGGGCAGCTTAGTTCAAACTAATTATTGGAGATTTACGCTGTGTGACTCTAAATGTCAGGCCGTCATTAACGTGAGTAATTAATTGATCGGACGACATGCGCCCTCGC
>CM065688.1:59545288-59546785 GCA_017654935.2 Phymorhynchus buccinoides | reverse complement strand
AGAAAGAATAGCATTCAATAGCAGGACAACAACACCCCAAAAAGTCACGAGCGCCAGCATGTCACGTGCATTGTTCTGGTTCTTCCAGTCGATAGGGTTCATTTATAGCATGGTTGTCGCCTGTCGTGTCGGAGTCGATAGCCTTGTACCCGTTTTTAGTTTGTACCCCTTTCTGTGAGACGTGGCACGCGCTTCCACACGTGTGCAAGCATAATTATGTACGTCCTACGCAAATGGGCGCGCGCAAGCGTGGACTCGCAAACTTTCCCCTCTTATTCAGTAAACATGTTTTACTCGCGTGGAGAGAGAAAGAGAGCGAGGGGGGGCAGACATACAGACAAACAGACAGAGAGAGAGATAACGATAACGATAACGATAACGATAACGATATTTATTTGGTAAGGCCAAGGCCCCATTCAAAGGGGTGATTCACAATACATATATTAAACTTACAACAATCGTGAGTAATGCATAACACAATATAAATATTCTTGCTAACTGAGCTAACTTACCATAATGCTTCTTCTCTTAAATGCCAAATATAAATACATAGCAAGATTGCACATAACAATTTCATTTGTTGAAGTCAAAAGTAGCACTAATCTAAAAAGAGCTGGGGTTCTACAATATTTTGCAGGAATATATTTTTGTCTTAAATCATTAAATACTGGACAACATAACACAAAATGAAACTCATCTTCT
Organism: Phymorhynchus buccinoides; assembly: GCA_017654935.2. Taxonomy (NCBI): domain Eukaryota; kingdom Metazoa; phylum Mollusca; class Gastropoda; order Neogastropoda; family Raphitomidae; genus Phymorhynchus; species Phymorhynchus buccinoides. The sequence continues at coordinate 59,546,083 of CM065688.1, read as the reverse complement.
TTATCTAATCTACACAGAGGACATAACATATTTAGCATAGCATTGAATTTGTATCTCTGTCTGTGTATAGCTATATCTGAAACACCAAATCTTAACTTTGTAACTGTAGACAGAGAGAGAGAGAGAGAGAGAGAGAGAGAGAGAGAGAGAGAGAGAGAGAGAGAGAGAGAGAGAGAGAGAGAGAGAGAGAGAGAGACGAGAGAGAGAGAGAGTGACGAGAGAGAGAGGCGAGAGGAGAGCGAAACGAAGAGAGAGAGAGAGAGAGAGAGAGAGAGAGAGAGAGAGAGAGAGAGAGAGAGAGAGAGAGAGAGAGAGAGAGAGAGAGAGAGAGAGAGAGAGAGAGAGAGAGAGAGAGAGAGAGAGAGAACAAACGAAATTTTTTGTTATTGAGGGAAAAGGAGTAGTGGAAGTTCAGTTTAACGTCGCGTATCGGCTTTCGCCATGTACGACGGGCTGAACAAACCAACCAGGTTATAAACAAAAATTTATGTTCCTGAATCACTGTCTTAGCCAAAAGGCCGAGAAGCGATCAGAATTTGAACATTTGAAAAGGAGTAAGCACACAATGGGCTTTTATACATCTTGCCCTCAAACAAACATGCAAAACATTTAAATATTCAACACAAAAATAATGAAGCATGCAAAAATAATCATCGAACAATTATCCATGACGAAGAAAAACTAGATGCGACAACAAAACCGTCAGTCTCTCCCTATCTCACAGTTGAAGCCACCAAGGTTTAAAACCATAACATTCTTGGCGGAGGCGGTGATATTGATCACTGACGATAGTGA
>CM065688.1:59532788-59540288 GCA_017654935.2 Phymorhynchus buccinoides | reverse complement strand
CATTACACAAAGGGCCAATCGGGATTCATACCTCAGACATCGTCACGGCAGTCGTACGACTGGAATGGGATGTTTGGATCTCGGCCTTCAGAACAACACCCCCCCCCCCCCCCACACACACACACACACACACACACACACACGCTCCCCCACAGCACCATTATTAATTAGTAAGGTTTCCATGCCATACGTGAATCAGACCTGATCAGAACAATGGCCGTCAGGTAATGGAAGAAAGTCACGGCTACGTCACATAGCAAGCAGAGTGGTTTTACCCAAGACATTGGGTTTACAAGAACAATGAAATGGCCATCATGGTCTGAGATATCGCTGTCCATTCCAGTTCATCAAACCTTCTTCTTCTCCTGATTGAAGTGACTGAGCCACGCAGAAGCGGATTACACTAGAGAACGGGAAACACAACGAGCAAGACGTGAATGATTGTTTGGGTCTGGGCTTATAGAAGGGAATCAGACTTTCTAGTCTGATGATCAGAGTACATGTTGTTAGTTTTTCACTCTTTCCCCATGGCAACACATTACTAATGAATCACTTGCCTGTCACTGTGGTGCCATGGGGGAAAGTGAAATGCAACAACGTGTATTTCCACCTGTACTCACGGAGATTGAGAAAGGAGGATTTGTAGGGGAAGACGGGGTAAAAAGCGCATGGGCGGGTAAGAAGCCCACCTCAATTATCTCATGAAATAAAGAAAATTTCAGTCAAATTTGCCCCTGAGACGAATGCTAGACATTAACGCTCGTCTCATGGGCAAAATGAGACTGAAATTTGCTTCATTTCATGAGATAATTGGGGTGGGCTTCTTACCCGCCCATGCGCTTTTCACCCCGTCTTCCCCTAAACGCGTGTTAGAAAACAGCCCTGGATCAACTCTAAAAGAAGTCCGCCAGGCCTGGGAGATGGAAGAAGTAATCAGTGAGGGAAGGCGTGGGCGGAGACAACGTAGTGGGGGAACATGCGAACTCTGAGAGTTATTGTTCATTGCGTTATCTTTGCCTCGGAGCATTCGAAAGGCGCGATACGAAATGCGCGAACTACAAGATGCCGAAAAGAGCGAACAGTAATGACAAAAAGAGCGAATTTCAGAGTCGCATAAAACTCAGAAAGTTAGGGATAGGGTTAGGGATAGGTTAGGGATAGGGTTAGGGATAGTAAGAAAGGAACAGACATTTTGTCTTGTAAGGTAATTCTTGCCCCATCCCAATCCTCAACGACCCTCTCGCTTTCTGTCAGTGACATTCGCTCTTTCTGTCAGTGACATTCGCTCTTTTAGTACGGTCGCGCAAATGGGAATATTCAGAGTCGCGCTTTTTGCATGTTGCCCTTTGCCTAGACGTTTCTCCAGTTATTGTTCATTGCGTTATCTTTGCCTAGACGTTTCTCCAGTTAGTGTTCATTGCGTTATCTTTGCCTAGACGTTTCTCCAGTTAGTGTTCATTGCGTTATCTTTGCCTAGACGTTTCTCCAGTTAGTGTTCATTGCGTTATCTTTGCCTAGACGTTTCTCCAGTTATTGTTCATTGCGTTATCTTTGCCTAGACGTTTCTCCAGTTAGTGTTCATTGCGTTATCTTTGCCTAGACGTTTCTCCAGTTAGTGTTCATTGCGTTATCTTTGCCTAGACGTTTCTCCAGTTAGTGTTCATTGCGTTATCTTTGCCTAGACGTTTCTCCAGTTAGTGTTCATTGCGTTATCTTTGCCTAGACGTTTCTCCAGTTAGTGTTCATTGCGTTATCTTTGCCTAGACGTTTCTCCAGTTAGTGTTCATTGCGTTATCTTTGCCTAGACGTTTCTCCAGTTAGTGTTCATTGCGTTATCTTTGCCTAGACGTTTCTCCAGTTAGTGTTCATTGCGTTATCTTTGCCTAGACGTTTCTCCAGTTAGTGTTCATTGCGTTATCTTTGCCTAGACGTTTCTCCAGTTAGTGTTCATTGCGTTATCTTTGCCTAGACGTTTCTCCAGTTAGTGTTCATTGCGTTATCTTTGCCTAGACGTTTCTCCAGTTAGTGTTCATTGCGTTATCTTTGCCTAGACGTTTCTCCAGTTAGTGTTCATTGCGTTATCTTTGCCTAGACGTTTCTCCAGTTAGTGTTCATTGCGTTATCTTTGCCTAGACGTTTCTCCAGTTAGTGTTCATTGCGTTATCTTTGCCTAGACGTTTCTCCAGTTAGTGTTCATTGCGTTATCTTTGCCTAGACGTTTCTCCAGTTAGTGTTCATTGCGTTATCTTTGCCTAGACGTTTCTCCAGTTAGTGTTCATTGCGTTATCTTTGCCTAGACGTTTCTCCAGTTATTGTTCATTGCGTTATCTTTGCCTAGACGTTTCTCCAGTTAGTGTTCATTGCGTTATCTTTGCCTAGACGTTTCTCCAGTTAGTGTTCATTGCGTTATCTTTGCCTAGACGTTTCTCCAGTTAGTGTTCATTGCGTTATCTTTGCCTAGACGTTTCTCCAGTTAGTGTTCATTGCGTTATCTTTGCCTAGACGTTTCTCCAGTTAGTGTTCATTGCGTTATCTTTGCCTAGACGTTTCTCCAGTTAGTGTTCATTGCGTTATCTTTGCCTAGACGTTTCTCCAGTTAGTGTTCATTGCGTTATCTTTGCCTAGACGTTTCTCCAGTTAGTGTTCATTGCGTTATCTTTGCCTAGACGTTTCTCCAGTTAGTGTTCATTGCGTTATCTTTGCCTAGACGTTTCTCCAGTTAGTGTTCATTGCGTTATCTTTGCCTAGACGTTTCTCCAGTTAGTGTTCATTGCGTTATCTTTGCCTAGACGTTTCTCCAGTTAGTGTTCATTGCGTTATCTTTGCCTAGACGTTTCTCCAGTTAGTGTTCATTGCGTTATCTTTGCCTAGACGTTTCTCCAGTTAGTGTTCATTGCGTTATCTTTGCCTAGACGTTTCTCCAGTTAGTGTTCATTGCGTTATCTTTGCCTAGACGTTTCTCCAGTTAGTGTTCATTGCGTTATCTTTGCCTAGACGTTTCTCCAGTTAGTGTTCATTGCGTTATCTTTGCCTAGACGTTTCTCCAGTTAGTGTTCATTGCGTTATCTTTGCCTAGACGTTTCTCCAGTTAGTGTTCATTGCGTTATCTTTGCCTAGACGTTTCTCCAGTTAGTGTTCATTGCGTTATCTTTGCCTAGACGTTTCTCCAGTTAGTGTTCATTGCGTTATCTTTGCCTAGACGTTTCTCCAGTTAGTGTTCATTGCGTTATCTTTGCCTAGACGTTTCTCCAGTTAGTGTTCATTGCGTTATCTTTGCCTAGACGTTTCTCCAGTTAGTGTTCATTGCGTTATCTTTGCCTAGACGTTTCTCCAGTTAGTGTTCATTGCGTTATCTTTGCCTAGACGTTTCTCCAGTTAGTGTTCATTGCGTTATCTTTGCCTAGACGTTTCTCCAGTTAGTGTTCATTGCGTTATCTTTGCCTAGACGTTTCTCCAGTTAGTGTTCATTGCGTTATCTTTGCCTAGACGTTTCTCCAGTTAGTGTTCATTGCGTTATCTTTGCCTAGACGTTTCTCCAGTTAGTGTTCATTGCGTTATCTTTGCCTAGACGTTTCTCCAGTTAGTGTTCATTGCGTTATCTTTGCCTAGACGTTTCTCCAGTTAGTGTTCATTGCGTTATCTTTGCCTAGACGTTTCTCCAGTTAGTGTTCATTGCGTTATCTTTGCCTAGACGTTTCTCCAGTTAGTGTTCATTGCGTTATCTTTGCCTAGACGTTTCTCCAGTTAGTGTTCATTGCGTTATCTTTGCCTAGACGTTTCTCCAGTTATTGTTCATTGCGTTATCTTTGCCTAGACGTTTCTCCAGTTAGTGTTCATTGCGTTATCTTTGCCTAGACGTTTCTCCAGTTAGTGTTCATTGCGTTATCTTTGCCTAGACGTTTCTCCAGTTAGTGTTCATTGCGTTATCTTTGCCTAGACGTTTCTCCAGTTAGTGTTCATTGCGTTATCTTTGCCTAGACGTTTCTCCAGTTAGTGTTCATTGCGTTATCTTTGCCTAGACGTTTCTCCAGTTAGTGTTCATTGCGTTATCTTTGCCTAGACGTTTCTCCAGTTAGTGTTCATTGCGTTATCTTTGCCTAGACGTTTCTCCAGTTAGTGTTCATTGCGTTATCTTTGCCTAGACGTTTCTCCAGTTAGTGTTCATTGCGTTATCTTTGCCTAGACGTTTCTCCAGTTAGTGTTCATTGCGTTATCTTTGCCTAGACGTTTCTCCAGTTAGTGTTCATTGCGTTATCTTTGCCTAGACGTTTCTCCAGTTAGTGTTCATTGCGTTATCTTTGCCTAGACGTTTCTCCAGTTAGTGTTCATTGCGTTATCTTTGCCTAGACGTTTCTCCAGTTAGTGTTCATTGCGTTATCTTTGCCTAGACGTTTCTCCAGTTAGTGTTCATTGCGTTATCTTTGCCTAGACGTTTCTCCAGTTAGTGTTCATTGCGTTATCTTTGCCTAGACGTTTCTCCAGTTAGTGTTCATTGCGTTATCTTTGCCTAGACGTTTCTCCAGTTAGTGTTCATTGCGTTATCTTTGCCTAGACGTTTCTCCAGTTAGTGTTCATTGCGTTATCTTTGCCTAGACGTTTCTCCAGTTAGTGTTCATTGCGTTATCTTTGCCTAGACGTTTCTCCAGTTAGTGTTCATTGCGTTATCTTTGCCTAGACGTTTCTCCAGTTAGTGTTCATTGCGTTATCTTTGCCTAGACTTTTCTCCAGTTAGTGTTCATTGCGTTATCTTTGCCTAGACGTTTCTCCAGTTAGTGTTCATTGCGTTATCTTTGCCTAGACGTTTCTCCAGTTAGTGTTCATTGCGTTATCTTTGCCTAGACGTTTCTCCAGTTAGTGTTCATTGCGTTATCTTTGCCTAGACGTTTCTCCAGTTAGTGTTCATTGCGTTATCTTTGCCTAGACGTTTCTCCAGTTAGTGTTCATTGCGTTATCTTTGCCTAGACGTTTCTCCAGTTATTGTTCATTGCGTTATCTTTGCCTAGACGTTTCTCCAGTCTCCAGTTAGTGTTCATTGCGTTATCTTTGCCTAGACGTTTCTCCAGTTAGTGTTCATTGCGTTATCTTTGCCTAGACGTTTCTCCAGTTAGTGTTCATTGCGTTATCTTTGCCTAGACGTTTCTCCAGTTAGTGTTCATTGCGTTATCTTTGCCTAGACGTTTCTCCAGTTAGTGTTCATTGCGTTATCTTTGCCTAGACGTTTCTCCAGTTAGTGTTCATTGCGTTATCTTTGCCTAGACGTTTCTCCAGTTAGTGTTCATTGCGTTATCTTTGCCTAGACTTGTCTCCAGTTAGTGTTCATTGCGTTATCTTTGCCTAGACTTGTCTCCAGTTAGTGTTCATTGCGTTATCTTTGCCTAGACTTGTCTCCAGTTAGTGTTCATTGCGTTATCTTTGCCTAGACTTTTCTCCAGTTAGTGTTCATTGCGTTATCTTTGCCTAGACTTTTCTCCAGTTAGTGTTCATTGCGTTATCTTTGCCTAGACTTGTCTCCAGTTAGTGTTCATTGCGTTATCTTTGCCTAGACGTTTCTCCGGTTAGTGTTCTTTGCGTTGTCTTTGCCTAGACTTGTCTCCAGTTATTGGTCTTTGCGTTAACTTTGCCTAGACTTTCTCCAGATGTACTGTTCTTTGAAATCGTTCTTTGTTGTTGTTCTTATGGAATCGCACGTCTGACGTCATCACGATCCTTTTTTAAACATAAAAGATAGACTTCATTATCAACTAAACAAATCAACACATATTAGCAGCAGTTGAAATTAAGCCTACACCCTACACCCTTACAGCAGCAGGAAACGCAATATTGGTGTCCTTTCGATATGTATTCCACCACAACTACCCACACACTACACCCTGACATTGCGTTAGAGAGAGCCTAGACGTTTCATAGACTGATAGACAGACAGAAAAAGAGACAGACAACACAGGCAGACAGTAGCAAATAGATCCGGAATATCGACAAACAGCGGTAAGTATTGCAACATTCTTCCACAGAATATTGGGATAGGCTGCACACACTGCTGGTGTTTTGTGTGTGTGTGTGATTTGGTGTCACAAAGACATGTCCTAATGAGTCGGTCGATTTCGTACGACTGACAGCCAGAAGGTACTGACATAGAAGGTCCAAAGAAGGCTGATAGTTGCCCCCACTTCTGGCTTTACGCTTGGCGTTAGGAGCTGTGGTTATCCGGTGGTCGGAAGCTGGGAACACACAGACTGGCCGGAAGGCAGACGTCGCCTACAACGGAACAGTGAGAAAGTGGGGAGTTCATTATTTGCCGCCACAAGGGCCGCGGGTCAGTTGTCTCCCCTAATGACTTTTGCTCCCTGATCATCGATTAGTTCCGTGTCACGGATATAGCGGACTCCTCTCTGTCTGTCTTGTTCTGTGCGAAAACTAAAGTTTTCACTTTCTCCAGGTATCTGTTCTTTGCGTTAACTCTCTGCCTAGACTTTCTCTCTCTCTCTCTTTCTCCAGATCTATTGTTCTTTCGTTAACTTTGCCTAGACTTTCTCCAGATGTCTCTTCTTTGCGTTAACTTTGCCTAGACTTTCTCCAGATGTACTGTTCTTTGCGTTAACTTTGCCTAGACTTTCTCCAGATGTATTGTTCTTTGCGTTAACTTTGCCTAGACTTTCTCCAGATGTATTGTTCTTTGCGTTAACTTTGCCTAGACTTTCTCCAGATGTATTGTTCTTTGCGTTAACTTTGCCTAGACTTTCTCCAGATGTACTGTTCTTTGCGTTAACTTTGCCTAGACTTTCTCCAGATCTCTCTCTCTCTCTGCTCTAACATTTGTATTCTTAACTATGTATTCTAAACTATAAAAAAGCTTTGTTAGCTTATTCTTTAACCCTCAATAAAGATGATTTTGACTTGACTTGACTTTGACACACACACACACACACACACTTTGTTGCGCGCGCGCACTTATGCAATCGCACGTCTGACGCACACACACACATCCACACGCACACGCAAGACACACACACACACACACACACAAATCAACACATACCGCAGCGCATGCATTTTAAACACAATCCAATCAGTCAGTAATTTGATACCTGTCATAGCTATCTGGCACTTTCTGATAAAGCTACTCTCTTTGTATTGTAGACAATAACGAGTCCGTCACGAGAGGAGGGAGTGAGAGAGAGGGAGGGGGGGAGAGAGAGAGACAGAGAGAGAGAGAGAGAGAGAGAGAGAGAGAGAAGAGAGAGAGAGAGAACAGAGAGAGAGAGTAGAGAGAAATAGATCCGGAGATATCGACAGATAGCTTGCGTTAGTATTGCAACATGTCTTGTGTGTGTGTGTGTGTGTGTGTGTGTGTGTGTGTGTGTGTGTGTTGTGTGTGTGTGTGTGTGTGATGTGGTGTGGAGACAAAGACATGTCCTAATGAGTCGAGTCGATGAGGTACGACTGACAGCCAGAGAGAGAGAGAGAGAGAGAAGGTCCAAAGAAGAAATAGTTAGAGACAGA
>CM065688.1:59525288-59527788 GCA_017654935.2 Phymorhynchus buccinoides | reverse complement strand
GAAGAAGAAGAAGAAGAAGAAGAAGAAGAAGAAGAAGAAGAAGAAGAAGAAATGCCAGATACAAAGGTAAGCAACCCGGGAGCAACGTTGTTCATCATTTATAAAAGAAAGAAAGAAAGAAAGAAAGCCCACACCACCGATTAAATAAATATACAAACAAACAAATAAGTAAATAAATAAACCTAATACTCAAAAAGTTGGGGATTCGCACCCACGCTTGCACGGGGATTCTTGGTGTTCTTCCATTGCCTATAGTTCCCCATCCTTCTGAAAGTTCTGTGCTTACATCTTCCTGTAATCTATCACTTTCTTTGATTCTGCCTTCTCTTTTTCTTCTTGTCGTCTTCTGTTTAAAAAATAACCATAGTTTTCTCTCTCGTTTTTTGGCTATGCTATCGACGGACAGAACAAAATAATAAATTCTTTGGCGGAGGTTATGTAGAGGAAAAAAATCAAGTCCATTTCCTGGTCACGTGGTGTTATGATGATTGGTGGTAGAGAGGGGGGTGGGTGAAACTGACAATTTGTATCTCCTTTCAATATCAAAGCACACTGAAAATGAAGCTTCTTTTCTGTCCGATAATGATGCGTTTCATATTATCGAGGGGTGAATGCCAGAACTGTCTATCTGTGTTCTTTATTCCTTTTGAGATAGACCGTTCTGGCAGGCACCCCTCGTTATCTTCATTTCCTCCCCCTCTCAATATACGAGGGGCACTCCATATGTTTTGCAATGTGAAGATTCTGTCAACATCAGAAAAAAATTAATAGTGTCGTGAGACAGACCATTATCATAATACTTACGTCGCAAATGTTCAATCTTTTCCACCAGTCCATAACCGTTGAGCAAAGCACAACGTCCGCCAAGGTGAACGTTGGTCCCAAGCGGTGAAAATCTCTTTAATGCTGAGATTGTCGAACTATAAACTTCTACGCTTGTACTCAAGGAAAGACAATCAAATAAGACTATCAGACGTCGATTATTGTTTATTAGGCTTTGCCCGCCCAGAAAGAAAACTTCACTAATGGCTCAGGTGTGACGAGGTAATGGGTTAAAAGGCTAAGTCCCTAGGGAAGACTTTAGAAAATTTGCCTTTAGCCCACTTCTCTAGGGTATGGGAGATGAGCAACTTTCCCGGCCCCTTTTCATCTAATAAATTTATATTTGTGCCCGGGTTCTGGCTCGTATGGTTGTAAGAAATACAAGTGGTTGAATTGCTCTAAATGGCAGACAGAGAGAAGTAGGGTTTTACATGAAATTACAAGACTCCCACTCTCATCAGTCTGACCAAAGGGTTCAGGATTATTTGACACTTGTATTTTATTTACTCCCAAAATCTGCATAAGATTATGCAACAATAATAATAAAGCAGCTCAATGGCGCCAAAACAAAATATGGATACAAAAACAATGAAATCCGAAAGGATTCACAAGACTTTTGTCTTTCTATAAGGTTCGCCCCATGCCGGAAGGGTTACTAATTATCTTCAGTGTCCGTAGGAAAGTTCAAATGATTGGCGCAGTTTTATAAACTTAGCTCTTGGCAAGTTCCTCCGTAGTGATCGGCGAATGCTGTTGTGGCTGGGCTTGCTCGTCAGATGAGAGTAGCTCCCAGTCGTTCCGGTTACGGCTTCGCGGGATGGCACGGTTCAGGCGTGGTCTCCTCACGGATTCTGGGTGCGGGGCGTCTTTCCCGTCTTGGTGCTTGTGAGTCAGGGGTAATCTTCCTGCCCACGATGCCCTGCTGATAATCACAGGAGAAGGTGGATGTAGATCTCTATGGCTTAGAGACAAGGGGCTTCAGTCGGCAGGGCATTAGTGAATCCCAACCGGCTAGAAGGCTTCCCTTGTACAATAGCACTAGTTAATAAATAAACTGAATTTCAGTTAACAAACTGAGATCAGTAAAACATAAAAGGTGATCAAGACAACATCACTCTCCATCCAACACCTGGAAAGGAATGGTATCATAAAGTGCAAGATTGCGGCCCATAGGTTTCCTACTAAAAATAGACAAAAGGGTTAGTAGGCATAAACTCCGGTTCTGGTACCAAAAGTGTTCAAGTCAGAAACACACACACACACAAATAATCAGTGCACATAAATAGAATAGAATGTTTACCACTTCTTTTCTATAACATATCTATCTACTCCTTATTCATCATTGAACATAGGATCTAGATCAAAACTAGGGTCAAACAAACCAGATCTCAATCACCTGCCATCAATAATACTTACTAGTGGGCTTATTATGACAGGCTGGGAGTGTTGCTCTAGCTACGTTTCAGCGTCTTGTGTGACAACTTTTTCTCACCACTCCAATTATAGCCTTCACTTTCAAACAATGAAAGCCTGTCATTGGTTTATAGCAGTCGACACATCACAAGATGATGTTCAAAATGTACAGAACAATCACGCGCCGATTACATCCTTATCACGTGCCGACATTCAAATCCTTCTCGTGATTAGAAAGGACGAGTTGTCTTACAAAGGGAGCCGA
>CM065688.1:59512788-59517788 GCA_017654935.2 Phymorhynchus buccinoides | reverse complement strand
TAGTTAGTTAGTTTGCTAGGTAGGTAGGTAGGTAGGTAGGTAGGTAGGTAGGTAGGTAGGCCTAGGGTTGGTTGGTTGGTTGGTTAGGCGTTTATGGTCCCATCAACAGCTTGGGTCATATCAGGACTGTCACCACATCAGATGTAAACACCATTGATCGCAACAACGATTCAGATAAGGAAGGGAAGGGAAAACAAAGAAGAAAGGAAACGGGTGAAAAAGTAGCAGATGGAATAGTAGGCGGAGCAGACCAGGGATGGGGTGGTTGGTGGGCGGCATGGAGACTGTTTCAGGCCATCATTAGTCTTGCGCAAGCCCTAGTTCCTGTATTGGGTTTGGGGCAATCATCGACAGATGCCAGACCACCCGGATAGCCCATGAAGGGCCAGCCACACTGCGTACGATTGGCTGCCAATGCGATACGATTTTGACGATGTCTGTGAGTCATGATTCACGCGAAATTCTACTGTCTAAATCAATGTGATGAAACCCTACTAGGTGTGTTCACTATGTTTGTAGCTTCCTGAACACGAATCTGATGTAACATCTGTACTTTTGTATCAGACATTTGATCTGATCGGTGTATTGGGGTCAGACATTTGATCTGATCGGTGTATTGGGGTCAGACATTTGATCTGATCGGTGTATTGGGGTCAGACATTTGATCTGATCGGTGTATTGGGGTCAGACATTTGATCTGATTGGTGTATTTGACCTGGGGGGTCAGACATTTGATCTGATCGGTGTATTGGGGTCAGACATTTGATCTGATTGGTGTATTGGGGTCAGACATTTGATCTGATCGGTGTATTGGGGTCAGACATTTGATCTGATTGGTGTATTGGGGTCAGATATTTGATCTGATCGGTGTATTGGGGTCAGACATTTGATCTGATCGGTGTATTGGGGTCAGACATTTGATCTGATCGGTGTATTGGGGTCAGACATTTGATCTGATCGGTGTATTGGGGTCAGACATTTGATCTGATCGGTGTATTGGGGTCAGACATTTGATCTGATCGGTGTATTGGGGTCAGACATTTGATCTGATTGGTGTATTGGGGTCAGACCTTTGATCTGATCGGTGTATTGGGGTCAGACATTTGACCTGACTGGTGTATTGGGGTCAGACATTTGATCTGACTGGTGCATTGGGGTCAGACATTTGATCTGATCGGTGCATTGTTTATGCATATGAGCGTTCGTTATTGTTTGTACACGCGCGCACGCGCGCGCACACACATTTTGTATAAATAAATACATAATATATGCTTATTAAATTCTTCTTCAGCAAACCAACCAAAACATCAGCTGTCGTCATAACTGCCATATTGGGATAGATCTAACAAGTGAACTAATAGGATGCTACGCCATCTTTATCCCCAAATTGAACAAAGGGGGAATACTCTCTTTCTAATTAACTCCCCTCCACCAAAGTTGATTACGATACCAATCCCAAAATGGCGGTAAGGCGCCTGTTGAAAAAAAAAGGAAAATGGCCACAACCGACATGCAGTGAGGAGCAAACGTTTCGCAAAAACATAACATCCTTGTTAAAAAATAATAAAGGACGAGTCTGGCTAGGTCGGTATTCCAAACATTTTATCGATGAGAATTGTCTTCTCGACGTCCAAAGATCCTGAATAGGAAAAGGTCACATGCAAAGACTATTTTTGTTTGTGGCTCAAGCCACAAACCTATAACTCGCTTTGTCGGTCGGTCGGTCTGTCGTTGCAAAATTGTCGCACTTCAAATGGATGGATGGATGAAGTTCAGTTTAACGTCGCGTATCGGCTTTCGCCATGTACGACGGGCTGAACAAACCAACCAGGGACGGTATTCACGTTGAGATAGCATGAGACTTAGCATGATGCTAACTTAGAAGCTCTTCCAATGTCCTATAGGATTTAATAGGACTTTTGGAAGAGCTTCTAAGTTAGCATCATGCTAAGTCTCATGCTATCTCGACATGAATACCGTCCCAGGATATAAACAAAAATTTATGTTCCTGAATCACTGTCTTAGCCGGCCGAGAAGCAATCAGAATTTGAACATAAGCACTTCAAAACGAGGCTACACTTCTGGCCGCTCTTTAAAATGATGTATTTTAAAAGCGTACAAAATAATAAACATACGTAATACAGACACTACAACAGACACGACGAGTATGCGGTGCTTCTTTTGATGAGTATAAGTAGGATACATAGTTTTAAATGTTTTCCAAAAGATATAAATAGTTACGAAATGGTGCAGAGATAACATTCTGGTTTACAGATTAAAATTCTTGAAAAGCCAGGGGAGGTAACTCATGATTGGAGTGGTAAAAATAGACCGCGTGCCACAAACTATGGCGATTTCGCGCTTGTTTACGGATGGCTTTATGAATATAAGTATATCATTTGCTTATTCAATATTCCATCTGGAAATAACATTTAGACTTGACTTGACACACACACACGCCTAGCCCCTTATCTACTCCCTCCCCCCCCCCTCCCCCCCCCCCCCTACCCCCCCCCCTCCCCCCCCTCCCCCCCCTCCCCCCCCCCCCCTCCCCCCCCTCCCCCCCCTCCCATGCAAGTCTCTCTCCAGTTGCTTCCATTTCTTTCACTTTGCACATCGTGAGTTTGTTTGCTGAATGTTTTATTTATTTATTTATTTTCTTTCTTTTTTTAGTCCCCGAGCCGAAGGTTGGGGAGCTATTGTTTTTGTCTGGTCCGTCCGGCGTGCCTCCGTGCCTCCATCCGTCCGTCCGTCCGTTTTTTTTTCTCAAAAACTATTCAGTCTATCATCATCAAATTTGGTATACTAGTTTGCCAAGAGGCAAGCTATCCACTGATGTATTTAGTTTTACATTAAGGTCAAGGTCGCACCAGTTACGGGGTTCAAACACCAAAATACATACTCGCTAATATCTCGCGAAGTTTTGCATGTATTTCAATGCAGTTTTTTTCACAACATTTCTTGATGAATGGTCTATAACACAGTTGTCATGAATTTGTCTGTGCGCTTGTGTGCGCATGATCGCGCGCGCTCAAATCACGGGTCCGAACCCCAAGGCTATAGATTTTAAAAAAAACTATTCAGTTACGTGCTGTTTTGATGCGTTTTTATGTAGTTACGTGCTGTTTTGATGCGTTTTTTTGTATGTGTACAGCCGACACATTCCGATTTCCGAGTAGCTCGGCGATGCTGCGAGGGGACTTTGCAGCCGCTCGGCGTTGCACTTGTTTTTTCTTCTTCTTTTTTTGCGTGAATTTTACACAAGATAAAACTGGCTTGTTCTCCTCAGAGGACTGTACAGTGTTATAGTGTTTTCGAGTGGTTTGTTTGTTTGTTGTCGTTTGTTGTTGTTTTTCTCAATTTCCCCCCTGTTCTAAAACCTTGTAAATGTCCGATACACACCGCTACATTGGCTATTGACTGCCTTACGGAACCTGCACGGGATAACCGTGATGGTGAGTGTCACGCTTCGTCAACCATCTAAGTCACCCTTCAGTGCGCAAATGGACGTTTTGATGGTTCCCCGCTGAAACGTTTTACATGTTAGGCAAATGAAAGTGTCACCCAACCGTTTGTGGCTATCTTGTCGCTTAGTCCCTCCACTGTCCCTGAAATTATCGCATTGAAAATGTTCGCTAAGAAGCAACATTCTGCCACTGTTTGGGTGATAGGAATAGGGTTAGGGTCTACCTAAGATAGTTTTCATAAAATTGAGAGAAGCAGATATTGAGATCGAGGGTCGTGAACACGAGAAGGGTGGCTAAAGTACCAGATTGCTTTTTTCTGACACTGCTGTTAAAACGTGTTACTCAACAGACTGGTTGTGGGGAACATTGGTTTTTGTAAACGTTCACTCCTAGGCGCGTAAGAAGGCGGGTATTTTAGAATCAGGATAAGCATCTTTCTTTTTGATCCCTGATCCTGCCTATCTCTGTCTCTATCTGTCTTTGTTCCTGTCCTTTGAACTGTTTTGCCTTTTTTGGAAGCCATGGTCGGAAACGAAAGGCTGATATGCAATCTGTTAATCTGTATATATAACTGTTCCCTTCTGTCTGTCTGTCTGTCTGTCTGTCTGTCTCTCTCTCTCTCTCTCTCTCTCTCTCTCTCTCTCTCTCTCTCTCTCTCTCTCTCTCTCTCTCTCTCTCTCTCTCTCTCTCTCTCTCTCTCTCTCTCTCTCTCTCTCTCTCTCTCTCTCTCTCTCTCTCTGCATATGTGTATGTCTGTTTCTCAGTCTCGGTGTATGTGCGTTTGTGTTATGGGAAACTGCTGAGATTGTCAATGCCATTGGCTTAACCCTTTCACTGCCAAAGTCGCATTTTAGCAGCAAAGTTATATAACGCATATGTGACTAAAAAGCATCAAAATTGGGATCTTATTGATCCAAAGACCCTGTTGTCTTAGTTTTAGGAAGTAAGGATAGACCTTATTATACATATGCCAGAATACAGAATCCCCAATACTGCAGATGGATTTTGTTCTCTACCCAGGTAAATTTAATGGGATTTCTTGCCAGAAATATGTCTGGCGGTGAAAGGGTTAAACCCGGAACGGACTACAACATGACTGGAATGAATGAATTTAGAATGTGTGGTTTTCTTTCTCTACCACAGAAAAACAACGTCAGTTACAGAAACCCAAATCTTAGGGTCAAATGATTAGGATCCAAAGCCCTCGTGGGGATACCGGGGGTCTTCCATACAAATAGTTACCCCCACCTTCTGGCAGTTCTGTGCTTGTAGCTTCTTCTAATCTGTCACTCTCTTTGACTCTGCCTTTTCCCTTTGCTTACCGTCATCTACTGTCTTTCTGCCTTACTGGTCCATTCCCCAAGATATTCTAACGAAGATTTTCTCCAGTCCAAGACGGACATGTGGGCCTAAGTATTTCTCAGTTAGGCACATGACGGCAGCATGACGCATCTGCGCCCATAAATGACAGGAAACTCTCTGAGCGATCGACCACGATGATCCATAGTACGAGGAGGAAGGGGAGGGGCTGTA
>CM065688.1:59490288-59497788 GCA_017654935.2 Phymorhynchus buccinoides | reverse complement strand
TTCTGCCCTTGGTATACCGGTACCTATCTACATGCAAATGTATAAGTACCCGCGCAACCCACCAAGCATAAGAACCAGGAAAGGTCATCACCAGCAACAAGAATAGAAACAATAATATGACAGAGACACAGAGAGAGACTGAGAGAGAGACACAAACAGAAAGAGAGAGAGAGAGACACAAACAGAAAGAGAGAGAGAGAGAGAGAGTTCCATTGCTAGAATTAAAAACGAGCGGACAGGCGGGTTCCGGTTCTGGTGCTCAAGTTGCTAGGTTGTAGCCATGGTTACCCAGAATGCCCGTCTGCAATGAATGTCGCCAAAGTGCAACAACTGAGATAAGTGATTATGGTCATTCACAATCTTCTAAAGTGGATTGAATTTGGATTTTTAAAGTACATTGATTAGAATGGTTGTTATGTAAGAAATTTACATTGTTTACTATCTCAAT
The DNA here is from genome assembly GCA_017654935.2 of Phymorhynchus buccinoides. Classification (NCBI taxonomy): domain Eukaryota; kingdom Metazoa; phylum Mollusca; class Gastropoda; order Neogastropoda; family Raphitomidae; genus Phymorhynchus; species Phymorhynchus buccinoides. The sequence goes on along the minus strand of CM065688.1, from coordinate 59,497,340 downwards.
TATTTGCATGTCAGAATGCTGTATTTTTGTTAAATTCATCATTATTTTTCTTTTGGATTTTCAACTTAAACAACCAAGTTCTTGTTACCTGTGAACCATTGGACAGAATCGCTTCAACTTACTGAACTATTGCATAGGACTATAGCCTAAAGCTGGTGTGTCCCCTAAAGTAACTACAATCTTATTGGCCTTGACATTTTGACCTTAAATTGCTGGTGGGGTCACTTTTGACGCTAACATCAGGCCATAGCGAGGTTGGCTAGGAAGGTTGCCATATTTGTCCCACCTGTCATTTTATCCTCTCATTTCGAAGAAAGATAAAGCTGCCAAAGAAAAGACGTCTGGGGACACACACACACACACACACACACACACACAGCACGCGTTTCATTTGTATTACACTATTCCAGAAATATAAAGTATGCAAAGATAGGTTTTTATCTTATTAATATCAAATCGTTCTACAGGAATAAGTCACTGCTTGTTACCAACCGTGATCGTAGAGAGCCGATTGGTAATGTTTTCACTCGTGTCTGAGGTGGTGTTTGTATGTTTGTATGTTTGTATGTATCCTCTCTAGCGTTTGAACGGATGGACTTAGGGTGCTCAAATTGTGCATGCGGGTAGGTAGCAGGAAGATCGAGGCCAAGTTCGATAATGAAGGTTATGGGTCAAAGGTCAAGGTCACTGGAGCCGAATATTGTAGAGGAAAACAGACTATGTTGTTGTTGTTGTTTCCTTTCTTGTTGTCTCTGTTTCTTTATCCTGCATTATCTCATGAATTTCATTCACATTTTGTATGAAAATATTCATGAATTTCCCCGAATCAAAAAGTGTTCCTTGGTGTAGTTATAACCAAGGAATGTCGCTGAGCGTGGCAACAAGTCCTCTGTCACTTTCCCCAACCCAATACCGTAAGAACCGCTGCACAGAGTCACTTCAATTCTGACATGGTGGTATAGTGTAAGGCCTACCTTAAGTCGATGTGTCCCCTTCAGTAACTGTAACCTTGAATGGTAAGGAGCAGGAAATGATGCGGAATTGACTAAAGGATGGCACATAAAAAAAAAGAACAAGAAAATCCGTAGACATAAGTGGATCCTCTCAGCTCTCAGCCAAAGTCCTCGATTTTTTTATGCAAAATTAATTACGCTGGAGCTCTCCAATAATGGAGATTTTTGATAACGTCCGAGGGCAGACAACAACCCGAGCCTCGTTCTGATTAATGAGGTCACGTGGTCTAATACGTGACCGTGGCTATGTTGGGAAAAAGATAGGCCTACGGTATTAAACATTATACTCTTAATTTGTTTTCGTACCTGGCTAGCAGCCATACATACACTGTAAAAAGAAAAAGAAAAAAGGAGAATGTGTTAAATTGATGAGGTTTCTAAAAATGAACATATGCGTACTTATCACATATAATCAAGGGTTACTTACTGACATTTTATTAAGGATTACTTTATCAATGATATATCAGTTTCTATTTGCTGTCCTGTGCTCCCTTTGTTTAACAAATATCGTTCATAACTGTTCACGGTACATGTACTAATTGTGTTGAGTATGATTGTGTTGTTGCTGTCGATGCTTTTCTGTCTCCTAGATTCCACTTCTACGAAACTATTGTATATTATTCTGTGTTTCTTAATCAGAGTCCATAAAAACGAAACAAAAAACAAACAAACAAAAAGTAGAAAAGAATACCTTGGGGAATTTTCGGCTAGCTTACTGCTGGCCTTCGTCAACCCATGCTGAGTTGAATGTTAGGCTGGAGTTGTTGCCTTATGAGTAGTAGCAAAAAGCCTAATTGTTACCAAGAGTGATAACTTCGCAACCTACCAACCTTGGAAAGGACGAAGGCAACTTTCTCACTTCCCATCTGGAAGGTGAAAAGGTGGAAGGTAGGCAGTGAGTGAGTTCACAATGATCCTCACCTGTAATATAGGTGAAAGGGTGGGAGTAAAAAAAACAACGGCTTCAGTCAGCTGCAGAGTGCGAGCTCTCTGGATGTAGTCACTGCTAGCCTGATTGGTGTTGAAAATACTGTATATTGCTGTGTCTAGCTTCACGAGAGCGAACCCTCGCAGATGTTACTTAGGGGAAGACGGGGTAAAAAGCGCATGGGCGGGTAAGAAGCCCACCCCAATTATCTCATGAAATAAAGAAAATCTCAGTCAAATTTGCCCATGAGACGAATGCTAGACATTAACGCTCGTCTCATGGGCAAAATGAGACTGAAATTTGCTTCATTTCATGAGATAATTGGGGTGGGCTTCTTACCCGCCCATGCGCTTTTTACCCCGTCTTCCCCTAGCACAGTTCGGCAAGAACGGTCCAAAGAAACACATTCGTTTGCCGCTAGCTTCGCAAACGTTTAGTGGCCCCTTTGGAACTAGCTAGCGGCAAACTATTTAAGGAATCATGGGAAATATCATTACTTCCGGCTTTATTTTTATATCTCGCGTGAACGTGACTTTTCCTTTCAAAATGGAAGACCAAGTCAACGAACTTGTCAAAGACAAGTATTCTTTAGTCTATCATGAAAACATACGGGATGATTTTAGCAAATTAAACAAACGAACGTGTTTTGGAGTGCTCTTTATTAATGTTTCATCATGTTAGGTGGCATAATATAGTGCAGATTTAATTTTCTGCGCACAAATAGACGTGAATGAGATCGACATAAACTTATATTCTATTTTAAAATGATTTATGGTCTGTGCCCTGATTATCTCTCAAATTTAATTCCTGATTTGGTTTCTGTAAGAAATCCGTACCATAGGCGAAGACCTTCAGAGAGAGTTGTTCCACCTTCTAGAACAGAATTGCATCATAGATCATTTATTCCATTCACTACAGAACTCTGGAACACTCTTCCAGAAAATTTTAAAAGTTGTGATTCCCTTAGTGCTTTTAAACGCATTCTATCAGCACAGGACACTGTTATGCCTGCATATTTCTATGTTGGCAACCGCAAAGAACAAATTTTGCACTGTCGTCTTCGCCTTGGCATTAGTGACTTGAATTATGATTTACTCACCCGTCATTTATTGGATGATCCAGGTTGCACTTGTGGCTTTGTACGCGAAACAGCTGAGCATTATCTCTTAGCATGCCCCCTGTTTAATGTTGTTCGTGCTAACACCTTATTTAACCTTTCTCCTGATTATCTTAATTGTGACATTCTCTTGTGTGGTAGGCAAAATCTTCCATATGAAACCAACATATTAATATTTGAAACTGTACATCTCTTCATTTCTGGTTCGAATCGGTTTTAAACTTATTTCTAAACTGTTTTCAATTATCATGTCAAATCAAACATTCCAATCATTTTTGTGTGAAAGCGCAGGTGCACCTCTATATTGGTCTAATTGATTGAATAACTTGTTCTAGATATGTAAATATGGTTGTAATTACTTTTGTGGGATGTTTTAATGAGTGTCATATTGAGTCATCAAATTGTTGATTAATTTGTCTCTCAATCCCCCTTTTGTTTTCCTCCTTCCTTTCTTTTCTTTTTTTGGTGGTGATTTTTCCAAAATGTGACTTTCTTTTCTGTTTTTTCTGTTTTTTCTATTTTGTTCACTTTGTTTGTTAGTTTGTGAATAATGTTTCTAAATATTGAAATAATATTTTCTAATTGGTGAGAACACACCTTCCGTCATTTGAATTATATGTAATGTATTGTGTACGGGTACGTTATAAGCTATATGTTTGTTGTTACCCAGTTACCTCGTTATTGTTTATAATTTGACATTGTTGAATTAAAAAAACACCCGTTTAAACCAATGAGATCGAAATCTTTGTACAAACTGACAGAGAGGTACGATTGATCTCCCTTGTCATAGCAACTCTTTTCTATCTCCTGAAAGCGAAGAGCAAGCTTACAGAGTGATCTGACCTCAGCTAACGTTAGTGATCTTTCCTACCCTTTTTGGCGTCCTCTAGTGACACTCGCCCCTGGATTCACGCTTGACTGACTGCTGTTGCACGGGACATTTTAACTGAGAGACACTAAGTGACATGCTGTTTACGTCCATTTCAGAGAATGAAAGTTTGTCCTCCGAAATTGGAATGTGTCGGCTGTGCGCATCGTGGATACCAATGAAAACTGAAAACCGGACACAAGGCGTACCTTATCCATTATGGCCAATTGGCTGGGGAACGCAGAAGAAGAAGAAGTTACCTCCCCCATCCTACTTCGATTCCCCACCTTTGCAATGTTTTTTAAAGCCTAAGCAAATAAACTCTCTCTCTCTCTCTCTCTCTCTCTCTCTCTCTCTCTCTCTCTCAATTATTGTACCTTTTCCCGCCTCCAAGCCCTCTCCCCATCACCTTCTTCCTATATTAGTCTTGTACATTGATGATGTATATAGTTTTGTGTTATGTTATTTTGGAATATTTACTTTTCTTGAATGCTTTGTAGTAGTAGTATTTGTTTCGCAAGCGCTTCATTTTTGGGGGGTATATATTTTTTGTTAACCTTTGTTTTGCCTCAGGGCTGAGTGTAAAAAAGCAAATTGTATGCTTATCTTATAACCCTGAATAAACAAAATTTCGTTCGTTCGTTCGTTCGTTCTCTCTCTCTCTCTCTCTCTCTCTCTCTCTCTCTGGCTGATAAAGGGTAAGAACACGAGTGGAGGTAGGGGTGGTGTATGTCAAAATATAACGAAGAATGTTTTTTGTTTTGTTTTGTTTTTCCGTGAGGTTTGTCAAATTGTGTCTGAGGGCATAGGCCTAAAAAGCCTCTATGCAGAAGCTATGTTTCTCTTTCGCCCGCTGGTGGGGTTTTTCGCATTCTGTCATGGGATTTTGCTGCAAGCTAAAGAAACAGAAGGGAAATAATCTTGCCTACGGCATATCCGCTTAGAAAACTTTATTGAGCGCGAGAGAAAGATAAGAGAGAGGAGAGAGAGGGGGGAACTAGAGACAGACAGAGAAGAGAGAGAGAGAGAGAGAGAGAGAGAGAGAGAGAGAGAGAGAGAGAGAGAGAGAGAGAGAGAGAGAGAGAGAGAGAGAGAGAGACAAATGTCACTGTGCTCAACACGGGGTGCTTGGTATCTTGGATATAACTCAATTGCGCCGATTTGAAATGTACTCAATTGCGCACATCCACACATCAATTGGAATTGTTCGGAACTAATTAAGGGGAGTAATTTCATGGTGTGAGGGAGTGATCTTGCCTAATTCAATCGGTCAAACAGGGGAAGTTACTCTGCCATCAGGTAGATCCCCAGCTCTCGCCTCGTGTGTTTGAGCAGACATACAGCACTTAGAACACCGTGCGTCATTCTAAACTTTATGTCATTTATATTTTTACGTCACATTTTGCAAGATTTATCAGTTTGTGGCCACTGGACACCCCTAATTTTTCTTTTAAAAAATTGTTTGCAAGGCAAGGCAAGGCAAGAAATTTATTTCATACCCCATTTGGGCACAGAAATATAAAAACATACACACACATAAATAAATTTCCAAGAATCAACCCAAGAGTGATGTCCAAAATCATTTCAAAGATAACCCATACCATAATATTACAAATAATGTAATGTATTACTAAATTAAAAAACAAAATGGGAAAAAGACATGATTAATAGCATTTATCTGAAAGAACCGTTAACAACTGTAATGAAGTGCTTTAGTTTGAGTAATATTTTCTTATTTTTTGTAGAGAACAAAGCTTTGAATTTATAAGCATTAGGGCGAGTAAAAAAATACGTAGGGAGGTACCTTCTCCTGTCAGTGTCAAAGAAAGGACAAACAAACAAGTAGTGAAACTCATCTGCCACATCATGTACATTACATTTTTCACAAATTCTTTCATGTCTGGGTGTACCAGTATAACGCAACGTGTTCACAGGCAAGTTATTATTAGTAGTTCTGAATTTTAACACAGTAATCATATAGCTATATGGCAAGACTAAGTAATATAGCTTACTCGCATCCAGTGGTTTCAAGCTTCGACGCCATTGTTGCATTGTTGCTATGGTATTTGACCAAGTAATGGAGGTAAACAACTCTAATTTTCACGAAGTGCTCTCCCCTAGTTCTTTTCCGAAAATCGTCTATTGCCTGGTTAAATGCGTCTCGCTCTTCATCACTGGTTTAGTCCTCGATGGAGACATCTCGCTGTGTTGCTCTCATAACTGTTATTCTGTCTGGACAAAGGTAGTAAAAAGGGGAGATTGACTGATTGATGGAGTTAAGAATGTTTGGCCCATTCACTCAAATTCTGCCCAAACTTGCACACGTGAGCCAAACATTCTGACGAGAAAGAACGAAGAAAACGAACAAACATGTATGACATTTCATGCAAAATGAAAAATGAATGACGCGCGCACGCGCACACACACACACACACACACACACACACACACACACACACACACACACACACACACACACACGCACGCACGCGCACGCACGCGCGCACGCGCACGCGCACACACACACAAGACGTAAAAAAGCTGTTCAAGCTTATTCTTTCATCCTCATTAAAGATCATTTTTACTTGGCTTGACTTGACTTGAATTCATGCATACACATACACATACATGCGCGCGCACGCACGCATGCACACACACACATACACACACTCACACACACACACACACACACACACACACACACACACACACACACACACACACACACACACACACACACACACACACACACACACACACACACACACACACACACACACACACACACACACAACACACACACACACACACACACCACACACACACACACACACACACACACACACACACACACACACACACACACACACACACACACACACACACACACACACACACACACACACACACACACACACACACACACACACATACACACACACACACACATAAGAGGAAGGATAAAAGAGAGTCAGGAAATGGAGAGAAGGTTTTGGTTTGGGGATTAAAATGGTGGTATGTGTTTGAGAGTTAAACAGAGAGAGAGAGGGAGGGGGGAGAGAGAGAGGGGGAGAGAAAGAGAGAGAGAGAGAGAGAGAGAGAGAGAGAGAGAGAGAGAGAGAGGGA
>CM065688.1:59482788-59487788 GCA_017654935.2 Phymorhynchus buccinoides | reverse complement strand
CGGGTGTGTGCGTTTCGATTTGATTTCTCTCCAGATTTAGCGCCGTATAAATACTGTATGTTGTTGTTGTTGTCTGTTTGTATGCTTGGTGTGTGTGTGTTTGCTGAGGGTGTAGGGCCTACATGTGTGCATACGTGCGCGTGCGTGTGCCTGTATATATGTACGCTCGCGCATGCCCGTGAGTGTGAGCGCGTGCGACTGCGTGTCTGCGTTTATTTGTTTATTTGTTTGTTTGTTTATTCCTTGGTCTAAGCAGGAGATTACAACTCCATTTCGCGGAATCTGCATTGAATACTTCTAGACTGTTTAAGATCCACACAGCATTACAGGATTTTAAAACTCTTCTTTACTGAACAAATTCAGCAACGCATGCTCCGTCTCTGTCTCTGCCCGCCCCTCCCCCCCCCCCCCCCCCTCTCTCTCTCTCTCTCTCTCTCTCTCTCTCTGTATATATGTGAGTCAAGTCAAGTCAAGTCAAGTCAAAATGATCTTTATTGACGATAAAAGAATAAGCTTGATAAAGCTCTTTTACATCCTGAGTTGTGTGTGTGTGTGTGTGTGTGTGTGTGTGTGTGTGTGTGTGTGTGTGTGTGTGTGTGATGCGTGCCTGCGTGCGTGGATGGATGGATACGTGTGTTACACATACACGTGTGCTATACCTTTTACATAACCATGGATACACATAAAATTGCACATACACGCTAGCACATGCGCAAACGCAAGCAAGTTGCTATGTGTGTGCGAGCGGGGTGTTCACACGTTTGTGCCACGTATGAATGCATGTGCGCGTGCATGGATGTGAGAATGAGATATAGAAAGAAACAGACGGATGCAGAGGCAGGAAGAGGGAGAATAAAAATGATAACAAATAAAAAAAACCAGACACGACACGAATAAAAACAAACAGACACAACAAACAAACAAGCAAAGACAAAAACACCCAACAGAACCTCCCTGGTGGAAAACCATTGACATTAAACAGTTTCAGGCCGTAGCCGCCTCATGAAACAAACATGACCACGTGACCTGCTCATCTATTTCGCGGGAAACTGACTTCCGGTGGCATGCATGGCGCTTCCGGCCACGATCTTCAGCCAATGAAAAATAGTCGTGTTTCTGACTTCCGGTGCTACGCGTGCAACAGTCAATGCCGGGAGTCGTTTCTTTAATTAAAGCAGGCGCTTCGGGAATTTTCGGAAATTCGGCGAACATGTGTCAAGTGAACAATGGTTGATTAAGCATTGCGTGTATTTACAATCAGTCTTAGCAGTTGTGTACATTAAGCGTCGCGGTCGTTTCATCTTAAGCAGTGAGCGTCGCGGTCGTTTCATCTTAAGCAGTGAGCGTCGCGGTCGTTTCCTGACACAGTTTGGAGGTTGTTCACTTTTTTTTTTTAAAGCTCGCAAATTTTTGTGTTCATTAATGTTTTCAATAGATATGATTATTATACTTCTTTTTTTTATCTGATTTTTCGAACGCATACATAGTTTGATTTTTCTGTCTAGGCCTAATCGTTTTAAAGACCTGTCTCTATGAATATATGCATTCTATTAGCGTGTATTCAAAAAGAAAAGATGGGTTGCTGCTCAAAAGCATTGTGCTTTGTGTGTGTGAAAGACTATGACCTCACGCTAGGGAACTGTAATTTGTTCTCTTTGAGAACTGGTCAAAATCGACTATGTGCATTTCCTGCACTTTAAAAAACAAAACAAATCCATACATAAGTGGTGAGACCGGGATGTGCCCATTCAGAGCACACATAAGGAAGCTGCAAGAAAAGCCAGTATTGGAGATGGTCTCCACAGGCCAACAAGGGTCAAGCCCCCAAAGGCTGAAGCACATGGCATCAACTTTTGTTTCAGTAAAAAATAAAGATGCTTAAGATGAAAACGCCAAAGTCCTGTGCCCAAACAGCTGTCATCCCGGTTTTTGCCCTCCATTTATCTGACACCGAGTTGGCTGTAATCCTAATGTTATTGTCTGAACATCTTTAGAACGATGTTTTGAGTGCGTCGCGTGCATAGCCAGGCGCGCTTCGGGTCTCCCGATAAAGATCACTCTACAGGCTTATGTTACTTCCCGGATCCCCTTTGTCAAATCATTTTCCGCCTGCAGGCGAGAGAGAACGAACGAACGAACGGTTTTTGGTTTTTTTTATTGAGGGAAAGCGGAATAAGCACAATAACCAGCTTGTTTTTTTATCCGGCCCTCCAAACAAAAAGAACAGAAATTTACAAAATACGAATAGAAAAAAAAAGACATCGCAAAATACAAGATCAACAACCTTAAATCAAGAGAGAGAGAGAGAGAGAGAGAGAGAGAGAGAGAGAGAGAGAGAGAGAGAGAGAGAGAGAGAGAGAGAGAGAGAGAGAGAGATATTGGTAATTTGGCTTCGCTTGCACGCTGTGTGTGTGTGTGTGTGTGTGTGTGTGTGTGTGCGTGTGCGTGCGTGCGTATGTGCGCGCGCGTGTGCGTGCGTGTGTGTGTGCGTGTGCGTGTGCGTGTGCGTGTGCGTGTGCGTATGCGCGCGTGTGTGTGTGTGTGTGTGTAAGAGAGAGAGAGCGTGTGTGTGTGTGTGTGTGCGTGTGCGTATGCGCGCGCGCGCGTGTGTGTACGCGTGTGTCCCCGCGTGTGCGCTGAGCACAGTTTATCATTCAAAACCACACATGCTGAATCTTAAAACAGAAAATCTACTAATCGCTACAACTTAATTATAAATTACATGCAGTTTCATTCAATTCTTCTCACCAGCATTCATCTCACACGTGCACTGATAATCCCATCCCCGCCCCATCAATCTAACTTGGTTTCTGCATTTTGGGAGCCACGGGAATCCTTTTATTTATCGGACACACAGTGTTAGGCCTACCCATACGAATTTCACCCGTTTCCCCCCAAATCCAGATTCCTCCAAATCTTTTGGCTTGTTTCTCAGGAAAAGTGAAGCAATCTTTTTTTTGAAATATAGATAATCCGCCGGTTTTATTTGGCTCACTGCTGGAATTATTCCACCCTACTTCAACGCCTTCCCTCTGCCCAGTCTTAATTATCTTTCTCCAGTTTATTTTTGTTTTTGGTTTGTTTAAATATTCTTGTCTGTATGTGCGTATTAATCGATTCATTTCTCTCTCTCTCTCTCTCTCTCTCTCTCTCTCTCTCTCTCTCTCTCTCTCTCTCTCTCTCTCTCTCTCTCTCTCTCTCTCTCTCTCTCTCTCTCTCTCTCTCTCTCTCTCTCTCTCTCTCTCTCTCTCTCTCTCTCTCTCTCTCTCTCTCTCTCTCTCTCTCTCTCTCTCTCTCTCTCTCTCTCTCTCTCTCTCTCTCTCTCTCTCTCTCTCTCTCTCTCTCTCTCTCTCTCTCTCTCTCCTATCCCAGAATCTAATGATAAGTGAAAAACGTGTCATGTACGATTTTCTGTAATGATTCTGACCTTTTTTTTGCTTCGCTGTCAAATGGCTGACAGTACGACAACATCTTTTGGTCGATGCTTATAGAGAACACGCCTCGGAAGAATGTGTGTGTGTGTGTGTGTGTGTGTGTGTGTGTGTGTGTGTGTGCGTGCGTGCGTGCGTGCGTGTGTGTGTGCGTGCGTGCGTGCGTGCGTGCGTGCGTGCGTGCGTGCGTGCGTGCGCGTGCGCGCGCGTGCGTGTGCGTGCGTGCGCGCGTGCGTGTGTGTGTGTGTGTGTGTGTGTGTGTCTCTGTGTGTGTGTGTGTGTGTGTGCGTGTGTGTGTGTGTGTGTGTGTGTGCGTGCGTGCGTGTGCGTGCGTGCGTGCGTGTGTGTGTGTGTGTGTGTGTGTGTGTGTGTGTGTGTGTGTGTCTGTGTGTGTGTCTGTTAGTCTGTGTCTGCGTGTGCGTTCGTATGTGTTCGTTCTCTCTCTCTCTCTCTCTCTCTCTCTCTCTCTCTCTCTCTCTCTCTCTCTCTCTCTCTCCTCTCTCTCTCTCTCTCTCTCTCTCTCTCTCTGTCTCTCTCAATGAGGATGTCTAATACTTGCTTAATATCTTGTGTTATGGATTTTCCTCCCTTTGTGTGGTTTGAATTAACAATTCCCCCTTCCCACTGTTCCCTTTGACATGGGCAGATGGCCCGGTTCATTAAAACGCTGTTCTTGTTCTTGTTCTCTCTCTCTCTCTCTCTCTCTCTCTCTCTCTCTCTCTCTCTCTCTCTCTCTCTCTCTCTCTCTCTCTCTCTCTCTCTCTCTCTCTCTCTCTCTCTCTCTCTCTCTCTCTCTCTCTCTCGCGTGCGCGAACACACACACACACACACATATTGATAAACACACACGCACGCGGGATAAAGCTATTATTTTACAGAACGAACACTTTATTCCCAAAATACCGACAACTCGTTGTTTTCGTCCCTACTGTGTTGTTGTGACCTGCTACACAGCGGGAGAGACAATGTTCTGGTCGGATGGAACTGCATTGACCACAAGGCAACGTTAATCACTTCCACACATCATCATCGTCAAACACCCACCTACTCACCCACACAGAATGTAAAAGATGCCTACCCTCAACTTTATCATCTATCGAAATTGAACAAAGGGTGAATACTCTCTTTCCAATTAACTCCCCTCCACCAAAGTTGATTACGATACCAATCACCTAGCAGTGCGTGGGTCAGAACCAAAGTGAGACAAACAAAGCATCATTCTCAAAAAAGAATGTGCCAAGTTCGCCTTTATGACCCTCCACCCACACAGTACACATCAACAATGGTGGAGAGGACGACATACAAACAAATCAACATCTGTCCAAGAGTGGCATAGCCTTCTAGTCTTGAATATGTTACACATAAACAACACACAACACAGAACAAACTGGTAAGCCTCGAAAGGAAGTTTGGTTAATCAAATAATGAAATAGTGAGGCCAAGAGAGGAGATAACGAAATGAGAGACTTAGTGCGATTTTTCTCACACCAGAGGGCATGACGCTCGTGTGGGGCTAATCCTCTCTATATTATTAGTTGGGGATAAAGAAAGAGAGAGAGACAGTGAGTG
>CM065688.1:59380288-59472788 GCA_017654935.2 Phymorhynchus buccinoides | reverse complement strand
GCTCTCTCTCTCTCTCTCTCTCTCTCTCTCTCTCTCTCTCTCTGTCTCTCTCTCTCTCTCGGTCTCTCTCTCTCTCTCTGTCTCTCTCTCTCTCTCTCTCTCTCTCTTCTCTCTCTCTCTCTCTCTCTCTCTCTCTCTCTCTCTCTCTCTCTCTCTCTCTCTGTCTCTCTCTCTCTCTCTCTCTCTCTCTCTCTCTCTCTCTCTCTCTCTCTCTCTCTCTCTCTCTCTCTCTCTCTCTCTCTCTCTCTCTCTCTCTCTCTCTCTCTCTCTCTCTCTCCTCTCTCTCTCTCTCTCTCTCTCTCTCTCTCTCTCTCTCTCTCTCTCTCTCTCCTCTCTCTCTCTCTCTCCCTCTCTCTCTCTCTCTCTCTCTCTCTCTCTCCTCTCTCTCTCTCTCTCTCTCTCTCTCTCTCTCTCTCTCTCTCTCTCTCCACTTTAAGTAAGCGTATATCACAGAAAATCTTTTACCACTTTAAGTAAGCGTATATCACAGAAAATCTTTCAGCTTTCAAAACTTAGACATTTTCTAGATATAAATGCCCGAAAACACTTTTACCATGCTTTCATCCAATCATGCATTGACTACTCCTCAACTATATATGATTCCAGCAGTGCTAACACACTGCTTTCATCCAATCATGCATTGACTACTCCTCAAGTATGTATGATTCCAGCAGTGCTAACACACTGAAGCCATTGCTAAGGGCCCACAAACGAGCTCTCAAAGCAGTACTGAATAAATCATCGTCGCTAAATCCTCAAGACTACATGAAACTAGATGTTTTACCATTATCATATAAACTTGAATATAACAAAGCAGTAATGATGTTTAAAATTATGAACGGATTAGCACCCCCATCACTCACAGCAAATTTCCCCCTTAACCAATCAAGATATACAAATAATATACTTATAAGAAAACCTAGAATCGACCTCTTCAAAACCAGCATGATCTACTCTGGTGGCACTCTGTGGAATTCTATTCCACTACATATTAAAGAAAAGAACAGCCTTCATTCATTTAAAATAGCATACAAAAAGCTTTTGCTTGACAGAGTGACGACAAACACCTAAATCCCAGCTTTAAAGAAGTTTTGTTGGCAATGAATCAATTTCTAAGGGTTTGTTGTCTCCAGGAAAGGAATGTTATGTTTTGTTATTATGTTTACCAATTTCAATGTATGAATTATGTTGTCATAATCATTCTTCGCTATAATCACCTGTTTTCTCGAGTAGCCACATTTTACAGTATCCTTTTTTCAAAATCCCCATTCCCCATCTCCCCTTTGCTGGTTATGTATATAATATGTAAATAATGTCTTGTGATTTGTTTTTATATTTTTTTTTTTATATTTTTAATTTTTATGATTGTTGCTTTTCTTGGTAGGCCCGCCCCCCCCCCCCCCCCCCCCCCCCCCCCCCCCCCCCCCCCCCCCCCCCCCCCCCCCCCCCCCCCCCCCCCCCCCCCCCACCCCCCCCCCCCCCCCCCCCCCCCCCCCCATCCCCCCCCCCCCCTTAAATTTTGTTTTAAATTTATTTGTTTGTTGCTTTCTTGTTGTTTGCCTCAGGGCTGAGTGAAAAAGAGCTGTAATTAATTAGCTTATCTCATTACCCTGAATAAATAACATTTCGTTCGTTCGTTCGTTCTCTCTCTCTCCTTCACATGTCCAAACATCATCTACATCATTGTAACTATGGTTCTTTTTGTGTGTCTCTATCATGTCCAGGATTCAACATGACACCCCCCCCCCCCCCCCCCCCCCCCCCGCACGCACACACACACACACGCAACTGTTTGCCTCTGTCTGTTTGTCTGTCTCTCTCTCTCTCTCTCTCTGTCTCTCTCGGTCTGTCTGTCTGCCTGTCTCTCTCTATCTCTGTCTCTCTCGGTCTGTCTGTCTGTCTGTCTATCTGTCTGTCTGTCTGTCTGACGTTTGTCTGTGTCTCTCTGTCTGTCTGTCTGTCTGTATGTTTGTCTGTCTGTCTGTCTGTCTGTCTGTCTGTCTGTCTGTCTGTCTGTCTGTCTCTCTCTCTCTCTCTCTCTCTCTCTCTCTCTCTCTCTCTCTCTCTCTCTCTCTCTCTCCCTCTCTCTCTCCTAGTGTTCATATGTTCATCTTTTGTGTGTCTGTTCCCTGCAGGCTTCGGCATGACCACGCCCAGGACAGTGGGCGGCAAGATCGTGCTCATCTTCTACGGGTTCTTCGGGTGCGCCGGGGCCATCCTGTTCTTCAACCTGTTTCTGGAGAGGATCATCACCTTCCTGGCCTACATCCTCAGGGCCATCCACGAGCGAGGACAGCGCAGAAAGGGCGTCCCCAAAGACCCCAGGAACCGCAGGGGATCCCAGGGATCAGAGGACGATCAGCTGGACTCGTGGAAGCCTTCGGTATACTGGGTCATGTTGATTCTGCTGCTGGGAGCCACCATCGTGGCCGTCAGTGCCTCGTCCATGTACATGCCCGTAGAAGACTGGACCTACTTCGAAGCGATTTATTTCTGTTTCGTCACTTTTGCCACGATCGGTTTTGGAGACTATGTGGTCAGCCAACGCTCCAGTTACCCCAACGTGTATTTTTACCGGTTAGGAAACTTCATCTTTATCGTGCTGGGTTGTTGTTGTATCTACAGCCTCTTCAACGTCACCTCCATCGTCATCAAACAGTTTCTGAACTGGTTGCTAAGGAGGTTGAACTGCGAGTGCACGTGCAGGTGTTCCTCGGTGCCCGGCATCACGCGCAGAAACGCCATCACTCCGGGGCACGTGCATCGCGGGGCTAAAACCCCCACCGTCACTGTCACGGATGCCAACGATGACTCTGACTCGGAGTACCGGAGAAACTCCGGGGAGATGATCTCCATGAAGGACTTCCTGCAGGCCAACAAGATCTCCCTGGCCATGATGCAGAAGCAGCTGTGGGAGACGGCCCAGAATGCACGATCCACAAACAACAACAACGGGGGTTTCCAGGGAGGGGTGGGCCCCCTGGCCATCCTCAATAGGAAACTGGGCCAGGACGAGTACGACCCCGGTATATGAGGAGGTTGTGGATAATTATTATTATCATTATTAACAATCTGTATGTCCCTGTATCATGCTGTGTGAAGGAACTGGGAGGCGAAAGAATGGAAAATAGTCCTCTGGTCAACCTGAATTGGACACTGGGGCAGGACGAGACTGACCCTAGAGGCTTGAGGATAATTACACTGACAAATTCTTTATATATCTGTGTGTATTTTATCCCTTTGTGTGAAACAACTGGGGGCGTAAATGATGCAGAATAGTCACCTGGACATCCCGAAATGGAATCTGGGGCAGAACGAGTATGACTCCGGTATATATGAAGAGGGTTAGGAATAACTAGTGTGGTTAACATCTCAATTTTTCTCGGGGTGGGTGGGTGGGGGGGGGGGGGGGGTGGGGGGGGGGGTTAGGAGATGTAAAGGATGAGAGTTAGTCCTCTGGATATCCTGTTTCCTGATTTGTAAACTGGGGCAAGGTGAATACGATCTGAGCATGATCTATGTAATAATATGGAGAGGCTTGGGAATAATTACACTGACAAATTGTTTGTATACCTGTGTGTACTGTATCCCTTTGTGTGAAGGAACTGGAGACGTAAAGGATGCAGAATAGTCCTCTGGTCACCCTCAATTGGAAACTGGGCCAGGGCGAGTATGGTCCCGGCTTAAGAGTTAAGAGGCTTACGAATATTTCTTTTGGGTCATGAATAAAAACATCCGTACGGATCGTTTTGAATGAATGAATTGTCTACATCGCATCCTCCACGAGTGCCCCACTTACCATGACATCGGACACCAGACCTGGGTGGAAGGGGTGGAGCTCCAACAGAAGCTGTGGGATCCACAGAGGGGCTAAAGAGGGTGATACACTTCGCCCTCAGAACTAGAATTATTGGCGAGTTTTGGGTGTGGCCCGGGATCACAAAAGAAGAAAAAGAAAGAAGGCGTTAATAATACCAGGAAGACAGGAACACTGAGGGCCCCGAAATGTGCCAGTATCTGCTCGGATTCCTGCATCTAGGAAGGAAGCTTCTTCGCGAACGTCCTCGATTAGCTGTAGACGGACACTCCAGCCTTCAAAGCGAAGGCAGCAGAACGCCACGGATCCCCAAGGCTGCCGTACAACTTCTGGGACAACGGGACGGGGTCTGGCCAGTTTTTCTCTCTCTCTCTCTCTCTCTCTCTCCTCTCTCTCTCTCTCTCTCTCTCTCTCTCTCTCTCTCTCTCTCTCTCTCTCAGCTGATCGAAAAGTGAACTGTACTGTAGGAGGTGCGTGCTCCATTTATGAAGAATAGAAACGATTCTGGCAGAAAAGACCTCTAACATTTACAGAGTCTGCTATGTGAAGGATTAGAAACGTGCGTGCCGCGACAGGCTTCAATGACTCCATCTGTGCAATTCTTGGTATATTCCAAAGATTAAGGGCAACTTGGACTAAGCCTTTAATCATTAAGGTCGTATGTGTCTTTATGGGTTCTCGTTTAGCATAACAATGAGAAGATTCACATACTAGGGCCTATTATTTACTGCGGCAGTACCTTTATAGCCCTGGTAACTAATTATTCTGTACAGTCTGAATGCACGTCTCACCATTGTGTATGCATTATGTAATATACTCTGTTATATGAAGGGGACATTCTATGAACATTTGTTTATTTGTTTATTTTACATAATACGTTGCATGTACCTTTATTATTGTAGAGTGTGGTTGAAGATGTACAGTAGAGTATTGAGTGGGCTGGTTTATGAAGAAATCAGAAATTGTTAGAATAGTTCTCATTCCTGATAATATATGCACTATGTGTACATTAAGGCATTTTTGAGCCTTAACAATTATTTGTCCTTGAGAATGTAGACACTTCAATCATTACAGTAAAGCCATGCTTTAAGAATTGAGACCACTTCAATCATTATAGGTACATTCCCTTCTGTTCTTTGTCGTTGTATTCCCTGTATATTGTACACACACTTTCTCTGACACATGCTGCTAGTTCGTTATACACCCACTGGTGTATGGAATCAGTAAGAAAGTTCCCGGCAAAAACTTCAGTAACTTTGTGACAGCTTCCGCATTGGGAATTCTCCATTTACATGCATTATCTGTTAGATTTGAAAACACGAAGAAATCAGAAATGATGAGAATAGTTCTCCAATCCCTATGATTCTCTGTGAGTACATTAAGGCATTGAGCCCTGATGAGCAACTGTCTTTGGCAGCGTAGAGTACAGCCCCGTCACGTGGTCATGACGTCCATAGCATCATCACCATCACAGCCAGCCTCCTCATGCACATCAACCATCAACATTTTAAAATGATCTCAATCTTTGTGGCCTTGAATGTCCTGCTCTCATGGTGACCCTGGTTTCCATTGTCCATCCCAGCTATGCCCTTGGTGCTTTCTGGTCAAAGTCATGGGGATCAGTGTGTTCTGGGGAGCTGTCGGTGGACGGTCGTGGTGGCGCCCTCGGAGGAGGACTTCACTCACGCTGGCTCCGCGACTAAGTGAATAGTGTCATCAGCAGGGGGCTTAGTAGGTGGCGTCCTGTACAGGCTCCACTGAACTCCACCGAAGTGACTCAGCAGCAGTGCAGTGTCTCCTCTGGTGGTTGCCTCCTGACGGTCTAACATAGATTCGCTCCCCTTGGACTGCTGACAAACCAGGGTGTGGCTGAGAGTTGGGACTCGGAATGAGCAGCGTGGGAGCAACGCCACTGCATAGTCTAGAAGAAGGGACAGCAAAATCAACACACCCCAAAAACCAACCCTCTTTGAGAACAGAGACTCTTCACCAATACTATGCATTCCCCAGTATTATGTTTTTCTTTTTATTAGACATTCCTTGCATGCTTTGAATAGACTTTCCCTGACATATGCTTCATTATATTTTCCCTGGCATTTTTTGAACTACTCTTTCCCGGTATATGCTTTTATTATAGGCTACATTTTCTAGTTCACATGGAAAATCTTCGTTCACTTTGCAGAGAGACCTGAACGAGTACTTTTCCATTTCTGAACATTCATTTTGAAACTTTTTGGTTGCCTTTTTCTCATTTTACCGATTCCCCGAGTATACGACTTCAAATCTTCATAACTTTGCTACAAATAGTCAAAACAATTTACAAAATGTTTGCTTCGTTGGAAAGCTCTTTCAATGCGGAATAATGATTTGTTAATAACTCAAAAGTGACCCCTGGGACATCACGACTCATTTTGTGGTGGCGGGTCACATTTTAGGTACACGTAGGTTATGACTGAACTTTACCTAAACGGTTCAGTAGTATATTATTTGTCCTTGAGAATGTAGACACTTCAATCATTACAGTAAAGCCATGCTTTAAGAATTGAGACCACTTCAATCATTATAGGTACATTCCCTTCTGTTCTTTGTCGTTGTATTCCCTGTATATTGTACACACACTTTCTCTGACACATGCTGCTAGTTCGTTATACACCCACTGGTGTATGGAATCAGTAAGAAAGTTCCCGGCAAAAACTTCAGTAACTTTGTGACAGCTTCCGCATTGGGAATTCTCCATTTACATGCATTATCTGTTAGATTTGAAAACACGAAGAAATCAGAAATGATGAGAATAGTTCTCCAATCCCTATGATTCTCTGTGAGTACATTAAGGCATTGAGCCCTGATGAGCAACTGTCTTTGGCAGCGTAGAGTACAGCCCCGTCACGTGGTCATGACGTCCATAGCATCATCACCATCACAGCCAGCCTCCTCATGCACATCAACCATCAACATTTTAAAATGATCTCAATCTTTGTGGCCTTGAATGTCCTGCTCTCGTGGTGACCCTGGTTTCCATTGTCCATCCCAGCTATGCCCTTGGTGCTTTCTGGTCAAAACATGGGGATCAGTGTGTTCTGGGGAGCTGTCGGTGGACGGTCGTGGTGGCGCCCTCGGAGGAGGACCTTCACTCACGCTGGCTCCGCGACTAAGTGAATAGTGTCGTCAGCAGGGGGCTTAGTAGGTGGTGTCCTGTACAGGCTCCACTGAACTCCACCGAAGTGACTCAGCAGCAGTGCAGTGTCTCCTCTGTTGGTTGCCTCCTGACGGTCTAACATAGATTCGCTCCCCTTGGACTGCTGACAAACCAGGGTGTGGCTGAGAGTTGGGACTCGGAATGAGCAGCGTGGGAGCAACGCCACTGCATAGTCTAGAAGAAGGGACAGCAAAATCAACACACCCCAAAAACCAACCCTCTTTGAGAACAGAGACTCTTCACCAATACTATGCAATCCCCAGTCCTTGCATGCTTTGAATAGACTTTCCCTGACATATGCTTCATTATATTTTCCCTGGCATTTTTTGAACTACTCTTTCCCGGTATATGCTTTTATTATAGGCTACATTTTCTAGTTCACATGGAAAATCTTCGTTCACTTTGCAGAGAGACCTGAACGAGTACTTTTCCATTTCTGAACATTCATTTTGAAACTTTTTGGTTGCCTTTTTCTCATTTTACCGATTCCCCGAGTATACGACTTCAAATCTTCATAACTTTGCAACAAATAGTCAAAACAATTTACAAAATGTTTGGTTTGTTGGAAAGCTCTTTCAATGCGGAATAATGATTTGTTAATAACTCAAAAGTGACTCCAGGGACAACACGACTCATTTTGTGGTGGCGGGTCACATTTTAGGTACACGTAGGTTATGACTGAACTTTACCTAAACGGTTCAGTAGTATATTATTTGTCCTTGAGAATGTAGACACTTCAATCATTACAGTAAAGCCATGCTTTAAGAATTGAGACCACTTCAATCATTATAGGTACATTCCCTTCTGTTCTTTGTCGTTGTATTCCCTGTATATTGTACACACACTTTCTCTGACACATGCTGCTAGTTCGTTATACACCCACTGGTGTATGGAATCAGTAAGAAAGTTCCCGGCAAAAACTTCAGTAACTTTGTGACAGCTTCCGCATTGGGAATTCTCCATTTACATGCATTATCTGTTAGATTTGAAAACACGAAGAAATCAGAAATGATGAGAATAGTTCTCCAATCCCTATGATTCTCTGTGAGTACATTAAGGCATTGAGCCCTGATGAGCAACTGTCTTTGGCAGCGTAGAGTACAGCCCCGTCACGTGGTCATGACGTCCATAGCATCATCACCATCACAGCCAGCCTCCTCATGCACATCAACCATCAACATTTTAAAATGATCTCAATCTTTGTGGCCTTGAATGTCCTGCTCTCATGGTGACCCTGGTTTCCATTGTCCATCCCAGCTATGCCCTTGGTGCTTTCTGGTCAAAACATGGGGATCAGTGTGTTCTGGGGAGCTGTCGGTGGATGGTCGTGGTGGCGCCCTCGGAGGAGGACTTCACTCAAGCTAGCTCCGCGACTAAGTGAATAGTGTCATCAGCAGGGGGCTTAGTAGGTGGCGTCCTGTACAGGCTCCACTGAACTCCACCGAAGTGACTCAGCAGCAGTGCAGTGTCTCCTCGGGTGGTTGCCTCCTGACGGCCTAACATAGATTCGCTCCCCTTGGACTGCTGACAAACCAGGGTGTGGCTGAGAGTTGGGACTCGGAATGAGCAGCGTGGGAGCAACGCCACTGCATAGTCTAGAAGAAGGGACAGCAAAATCAACACACCCCAAAAACCAACCCTCTTTGAGAACAGAGACTCTTCACCAATACTATGCAATCCCCAGTCCTTGCATGCTTTGAATAGACTTTCCCTGACATATGCTTCATTATATTTTCCCTGGCATTTTTTGAACTACTCTTTCCCGGTATATGCTTTTATTATAGGCTACATTTTCTAGTTCACATGGAAAATCTTCGTTCACTTTGCAGAGAGACCTGAACGAGTACTTTTCCATTTCTGAACATTCATTTTGAAACTTTTTGGTTGCCTTTTTCTCATTTTACCGATTCCCCGAGTATACGACTTCAAATCTTCATAACTTTGCTACAAATAGTCAAAACAATTTACAAAATGTTTGCTTCGTTGGAAAGCTCTTTCAATGCGGAATAATGATTTGTTAATAACTCAAAAGTGACCCCAGGGACAACACGACTCATTTTGTGGTGGCGGGTCACATTTTAGGTACACGTAGGTTATGACTGAACTTTACCTAAACGGTTCAGTAGTATATTATTTGTCCTTGAGAATGTAGACACTTCAATCATTACAGTAAAGCCATGCTTTAAGAATTGAGACCACTTCAATCATTATAGGTACATTCCCTTCTGTTCTTTGTCGTTGTATTCCCTGTATATTGTACACACACTTTCTCTGACACATGCTGCTAGTTCGTTATACACCCACTGGTGTATGGAATCAGTAAGAAAGTTCCCGGCAAAAACTTCAGTAACTTTGTGACAGCTTCCGCATTGGGAATTCTCCATTTACATGCATTATCTGTTAGATTTGAAAACACGAAGAAATCAGAAATGATGAGAATAGTTCTCCAATCCCTATGATTCTCTGTGAGTACATTAAGGCATTGAGCCCTGATGAGCAACTGTCTTTGGCAGCGTAGAGTACAGCCCCGTCACGTGGTCATGACGTCCATAGCATCATCACCATCACAGCCAGCCTCCTCATGCACATCAACCATCAACATTTTAAAATGATCTCAATCTTTGTGGCCTTGAATGTCCTGCTCTCATGGTGACCCTGGTTTCCATTGTCCATCCCAGCTATGCCCTTGGTGCTTTCTGGTCAAAACATGGGGATCAGTGTGTTCTGGGGAGCTGTCGGTGGATGGTCGTGGTGGCGCCCTCGGAGGAGGACTTCACTCAAGCTAGCTCCGCGACTAAGTGAATAGTGTCATCAGCAGGGGGCTTAGTAGGTGGCGTCCTGTACAGGCTCCACTGAACTCCACCGAAGTGACTCAGCAGCAGTGCAGTGTCTCCTCTGGTGGTTGCCTCCTGACGGTCTAACATAGATTCGCTCCCCTTGGACTGCTGACAAACCAGGGTGTGGCTGAGAGTTGGGACTCGGAATGAGCAGCGTGGGAGCAACGCCACTGCATAGTCTAGAAGAAGGGACAGCAAAATCAACACACCCCAAAAACCAACCCTCTTTGAGAACAGAGACTCTTCACCAATACTATGCATTCCCCAGTATTATGTTTTTCTTTTTATTAGACATTCCTTGCATGCTTTGAATAGACTTTCCCTGACATATGCTTCATTATATTTTCCCTGGCATTTTTTGAACTACTCTTTCCCGGTATATGCTTTTATTATAGGCTACATTTTCTAGTTCACATGGAAAATCTTCGTTCACTTTGCAGAGAGACCTGAACGAGTACTTTTCCATTTCTGAACATTCATTTTGAAACTTTTTGGTTGCCTTTTTCTCATTTTACCGATTCCCCGAGTATACGACTTCAAATCTTCATAACTTTGCTACAAATAGTCAAAACAATTTACAAAATGTTTGCTTCGTTGGAAAGCTCTTTCAATGCGGAATAATGATTTGTTAATAACTCAAAAGTGACCCCTGGGACATCACGACTCATTTTGTGGTGGCGGGTCACATTTTAGGTACACGTAGGTTATGACTGAACTTTACCTAAACGGTTCAGTAGTATATTATTTGTCCTTGAGAATGTAGACACTTCAATCATTACAGTAAAGCCATGCTTTAAGAATTGAGACCACTTCAATCATTATAGGTACATTCCCTTCTGTTCTTTGTCGTTGTATTCCCTGTATATTGTACACACACTTTCTCTGACACATGCTGCTAGTTCGTTATACACCCACTGGTGTATGGAATCAGTAAGAAAGTTCCCGGCAAAAACTTCAGTAACTTTGTGACAGCTTCCACATTGGGAATTCTCCATTTACATGCATTATCTGTTAGATTTGAAAACACGAAGAAATCAGAAATGATGAGAATAGTTCTCCAATCCCTATGATTCTCTGTGAGTACATTAAGGCATTGAGCCCTGATGAGCAACTGTCTTTGGCAGCGTAGAGTACAGCCCCGTCACGTGGTCATGACGTCCATAGCATCATCACCATCACAGCCAGCCTCCTCATGCACATCAACCATCAACATTTTAAAATGATCTCAATCTTTGTGGCCTTGAATGTCCTGCTCTCATGGTGACCCTGGTTTCCATTGTCCATCCCAGCTATGCCCTTGGTGCTTTCTGGTCAAAACATGGGGATCAGTGTGTTCTGGGGAGCTGTCGGTGGATGGTCGTGGTGGCGCCCTCGGAGGAGGACCTCACTCAAGCTGGCTCCGCGACTAAGTGAATAGTGTCGTCAGCAGGGGGCTTAGTAGGTGGTGTCCTGAACAGGCTCCACTGAACTCCACCGAAGTGACTCAGCAGCAGTGCAGTGTCTCCTCTGGTGGTTGCCTCCTGACGGCCTAACATAGATTCGCTCCCCTTGGACTGCTGACAAACCAGGGTGTGGCTGAGAGTTGGGACTCGGAATGAGCAGCGTGGGAGCAACGCCACTGCATAGTCTAGAAGAAGGGACAGCAAAATCAACACACCCCAAAAACCAACCCTCTTTGAGAACAGAGACTCTTCACCAATACTATGCAATCCCCAGTCCTTGCATGCTTTGAATAGACTTTCCCTGACATATGCTTCATTATATTTTCCCTGGCATTTTTTGAACTACTCTTTCCCGGTATATGCTTTTATTATAGGCTACATTTTCTAGTTCACATGGAAAATCTTCGTTCACTTTGCAGAGAGACCTGAACGAGTACTTTTCCATTTCTGAACATTCATTTTGAAACTTTTTGGTTGCCTTTTTCTCATTTTACCGATTCCCCGAGTATACGACTTCAAATCTTCATAACTTTGCTACAAATAGTCAAAACAATTTACAAAATGTTTGCTTCGTTGGAAAGCTCTTTCAATGCGGAATAATGATTTGTTAATAACTCAAAAGTGACTCCAGGGACATCACGACTCATTTTGTGGTGGCGGGTCACATTTTAGGTACACGTAGGTTATGACTGAACTTTACCTAAACGGTTCAGTAGTATATTATTTGTCCTTGAGAATGTAGACACTTCAATCATTACAGTAAAGCCATGCTTTAAGAATTGAGACCACTTCAATCATTATAGGTACATTCCCTTCTGTTCTTTGTCGTTGTATTCCCTGTATATTGTACACACACTTTCTCTGACACATGCTGCTAGTTCGTTATACACCCACTGGTGTATGGAATCAGTAAGAAAGTTCCCGGCAAAAACTTCAGTAACTTTGTGACAGCTTCCGCATTGGGAATTCTCCATTTACATGCATTATCTGTTAGATTTGAAAACACGAAGAAATCAGAAATGATGAGAATAGTTCTCCAATCCCTATGATTCTCTGTGAGTACATTAAGGCATTGAGCCCTGATGAGCAACTGTCTTTGGCAGCGTAGAGTACAGCCCCGTCACGTGGTCATGACGTCCATAGCATCATCACCATCACAGCCAGCCTCCTCATGCACATCAACCATCAACATTTTAAAATGATCTCAATCTTTGTGGCCTTGAATGTCCTGCTCTCATGGTGACCCTGGTTTCCATTGTCCATCCCAGCTATGCCCTTGGTGCTTTCTGGTCAAAACATGGGGATCAGTGTGTTCTGGGGAGCTGTCGGTGGATGGTCGTGGTGGCGCCCTCGGAGGAGGACTTCACTCAAGCTAGCTCCGCGACTAAGTGAATAGTGTCATCAGCAGGGGGCTTAGTAGGTGGCGTCCTGTACAGGCTCCACTGAACTCCACCGAAGTGACTCAGCAGCAGTGCAGTGTCTCCTCTGGTGGTTGCCTCCTGACGGTCTAACATAGATTCGCTCCCCTTGGACTGCTGACAAACCAGGGTGTGGCTGAGAGTTGGGACTCGGAATGAGCAGCGTGGGAGCAACGCCACTGCATAGTCTAGAAGAAGGGACAGCAAAATCAACACACCCCAAAAACCAACCCTCTTTGAGAACAGAGACTCTTCACCAATACTATGCATTCCCCAGTATTATGTTTTTCTTTTTATTAGACATTCCTTGCATGCTTTGAATAGACTTTCCCTGACATATGCTTCATTATATTTTCCCTGGCATTTTTTGAACTACTCTTTCCCGGTATATGCTTTTATTATAGGCTACATTTTCTAGTTCACATGGAAAATCTTCGTTCACTTTGCAGAGAGACCTGAACGAGTACTTTTCCATTTCTGAACATTCATTTTGAAACTTTTTGGTTGCCTTTTTCTCATTTTACCGATTCCCCGAGTATACGACTTCAAATCTTCATAACTTTGCAACAAATAGTCAAATTTACAAAATGTTTGGTTTGTTGGAAAGCTCTTTCAATGCAGAATAATGATTTGTTAATAACTCAAAAGTGACCCCAGGGACATCACGACTCATTTTGTGGTGGCGGGTCACATTTTAGGTACACGTAGGTTATGACTGAACTTTACCTAAACGGTTCAGTAGTATATTATTTGTCCTTGAGAATGTAGACACTTCAATCATTACAGTAAAGCCATGCTTTAAGAATTGAGACCACTTCAATCATTATAGGTACATTCCCTTCTGTTCTTTGTCGTTGTATTCCCTGTATATTGTACACACACTTTCTCTGACACATGCTGCTAGTTCGTTATACACCCACTGGTGTATGGAATCAGTAAGAAAGTTCCCGGCAAAAACTTCAGTAACTTTGTGACAGCTTCCGCATTGGGAATTCTCCATTTACATGCATTATCTGTTAGATTTGAAAACACGAAGAAATCAGAAATGATGAGAATAGTTCTCCAATCCCTATGATTCTCTGTGAGTACATTAAGGCATTGAGCCCTGATGAGCAACTGTCTTTGGCAGCGTAGAGTACAGCCCCGTCACGTGGTCATGACGTCCATAGCATCATCACCATCACAGCCAGCCTCCTCATGCACATCAACCATCAACATTTTAAAATGATCTCAATCTTTGTGGCCTTGAATGTCCTGCTCTCGTGGTGACCCTGGTTTCCATTGTCCATCCCAGCTATGCCCTTGGTGCTTTCTGGTCAAAACATGGGGATCAGTGTGTTCTGGGGAGCTGTCGGTGGACGGTCGTGGTGGCGCCCTCGGAGGAGGACTTCACTCAAGCTAGCTCCGCGACTAAGTGAATAGTGTCGTCAGCAGGGGGCTTAGTAGGTGGCGTCCTGTACAGGCTCCACTGAACTCCACCGAAGTGACTCAGCAGCAGTGCAGTGTCTCCTCTGGTGGTTGCCTCCTGACGGTCTAACATAGATTCGCTCCCCTTGGACTGCTGACAAACCAGGGTGTGGCTGAGAGTTGGGACTCGGAATGAGCAGCGTGGGAGCAACGCCACTGCATAGTCTAGAAGAAGGGACAGCAAAATCAACACACCCCAAAAACCAACCCTCTTTGAGAACAGAGACTCTTCACCAATACTATGCAATCCCCAGTCCTTGCATGCTTTGAATAGACTTTCCCTGACATATGCTTCATTATATTTTCCCTGGCATTTTTTGAACTACTCTTTCCCGGTATATGCTTTTATTATAGGCTACATTTTCTAGTTCACATGGAAAATCTTCGTTCACTTTGCAGAGAGACCTGAACGAGTACTTTTCCATTTCTGAACATTCATTTTGAAACTTTTTGGTTGCCTTTTTCTCATTTTACCGATTCCCCGAGTATACGACTTCAAATCTTCATAACTTTGCTACAAATAGTCAAAACAATTTACAAAATGTTTGCTTCGTTGGAAAGCTCTTTCAATGCGGAATAATGATTTGTTAATAACTCAAAAGTGACTCCAGGGACAACACGACTCATTTTGTGGTGGCGGGTCACATTTTAGGTACACGTAGGTTATGACTGAACTTTACCTAAACGGTTCAGTAGTATATTATTTGTCCTTGAGAATGTAGACACTTCAATCATTACAGTAAAGCCATGCTTTAAGAATTGAGACCACTTCAATCATTATAGGTACATTCCCTTCTGTTCTTTGTCGTTGTATTCCCTGTATATTGTACACACACTTTCTCTGACACATGCTGCTAGTTCGTTATACACCCACTGGTGTATGGAATCAGTAAGAAAGTTCCCGGCAAAAACTTCAGTAACTTTGTGACAGCTTCCGCATTGGGAATTCTCCATTTACATGCATTATCTGTTAGATTTGAAAACACGAAGAAATCAGAAATGATGAGAATAGTTCTCCAATCCCTATGATTCTCTGTGAGTACATTAAGGCATTGAGCCCTGATGAGCAACTGTCTTTGGCAGCGTAGAGTACAGCCCCGTCACGTGGTCATGACGTCCATAGCATCATCACCATCACAGCCAGCCTCCTCATGCACATCAACCATCAACATTTTAAAATGATCTCAATCTTTGTGGCCTTGAATGTCCTGCTCTCATGGTGACCCTGGTTTCCATTGTCCATCCCAGCTATGCCCTTGGTGCTTTCTGGTCAAAACATGGGGATCAGTGTGTTCTGGGGAGCTGTCGGTGGACGGTCGTGGTGGCGCCCTCGGAGGAGGACCTCACTCACGCTAGCTCCGCGACTAAGTGAATAGTGTCATCAGCAGGGGGCTTAGTAGGTGGCGTCCTGTACAGGCTCCACTGAACTCCACCGAAGTGACTCAGCAGCAGTGCAGTGTCTCCTCTGGTGGTTGCCTCCTGACGGTCTAACATAGATTCGCTCCCCTTGGGACTGCTGACAAACCAGGGTGTGGCTGAGAGTTGGGACTCGGAATGAGCAGCGTGGGAGCAACGCCACTGCATAGTCTAGAAGAAGGGACAGCAAAATCAACACACCCCAAAAACCAACCCTCTTTGAGAACAGAGACTCTTCACCAATACTATGCATTCCCCAGTATTATGTTTTTCTTTTTATTAGACATTCCTTGCATGCTTTGAATAGACTTTCCCTGACATATGCTTCATTATATTTTCCCTGGCATTTTTTGAACTACTCTTTCCCGGTATATGCTTTTATTATAGGCTACATTTTCTAGTTCACATGGAAAATCTTCGTTCACTTTGCAGAGAGACCTGAACGAGTACTTTTCCATTTCTGAACATTCATTTTGAAACTTTTTGGTTGCCTTTTTCTCATTTTACCGATTCCCCGAGTATACGACTTCAAATCTTCATAACTTTGCTACAAATAGTCAAAACAATTTACAAAATGTTTGCTTCGTTGGAAAGCTCTTTCAATGCGGAATAATGATTTGTTAATAACTCAAAAGTGACCCCAGGGACATCACGACTCATTTTGTGGTGGCGGGTCACATTTTAGGTACACGTAGGTTATGACTGAACTTTACCTAAACGGTTCAGTAGTATATTATTTGTCCTTGAGAATGTAGACACTTCAATCATTACAGTAAAGCCATGCTTTAAGAATTGAGACCACTTCAATCATTATAGGTACATTCCCTTCTGTTCTTTGTCGTTGTATTCCCTGTATATTGTACACACACTTTCTCTGACACATGCTGCTAGTTCGTTATACACCCACTGGTGTATGGAATCAGTAAGAAAGTTCCCGGCAAAAACTTCAGTAACTTTGTGACAGCTTCCGCATTGGGAATTCTCCATTTACATGCATTATCTGTTAGATTTGAAAACACGAAGAAATCAGAAATGATGAGAATAGTTCTCCAATCCCTATGATTCTCTGTGAGTACATTAAGGCATTGAGCCCTGATGAGCAACTGTCTTTGGCAGCGTAGAGTACAGCCCCGTCACGTGGTCATGACGTCCATAGCATCATCACCATCACAGCCAGCCTCCTCATGCACATCAACCATCAACATTTTAAAATGATCTCAATCTTTGTGGCCTTGAATGTCCTGCTCTCGTGGTGACCCTGGTTTCCATTGTCCATCCCAGCTATGCCCTTGGTGCTTTCTGGTCAAAACATGGGGATCAGTGTGTTCTGGGGAGCTGTCGGTGGATGGTCGTGGTGGCGCCCTCGGAGGAGGACTTCACTCAAGCTAGCTCCGCGACTAAGTGAATAGTGTCGTCAGCAGGGGGCTTAGTAGGTGGCGTCCTGTACAGGCTCCACTGAACTCCACCGAAGTGACTCAGCAGCAGTGCAGTGTCTCCTCTGGTGGTTGCCTCCTGACGGTCTAACATAGATTCGCTCCCCTTGGACTGCTGACAAACCAGGGTGTGGCTGAGAGTTGGGACTCGGAATGAGCAGCGTGGGAGCAACGCCACTGCATAGTCTAGAAGAAGGGACAGCAAAATCAACACACCCCAAAAACCAACCCTCTTTGAGAACAGAGACTCTTCACCAATACTATGCATTCCCCAGTATTATGTTTTTCTTTTTATTAGACATTCCTTGCATGCTTTGAATAGACTTTCCCTGACATATGCTTCATTATATTTTCCCTGGCATTTTTTGAACTACTCTTTCCCGGTATATGCTTTTATTATAGGCTACATTTTCTAGTTCACATGGAAAATCTTCGTTCACTTTGCAGAGAGACCTGAACGAGTACTTTTCCATTTCTGAACATTCATTTTGAAACTTTTTGGTTGCCTTTTTCTCATTTTACCGATTCCCCGAGTATACGACTTCAAATCTTCATAACTTTGCTACAAATAGTCAAAACAATTTACAAAATGTTTGCTTCGTTGGAAAGCTCTTTCAATGCGGAATAATGATTTGTTAATAACTCAAAAGTGACTCCAGGGACAACACGACTCATTTTGTGGTGGCGGGTCACATTTTAGGTACACGTAGGTTATGACTGAACTTTACCTAAACGGTTCAGTAGTATATTATTTGTCCTTGAGAATGTAGACACTTCAATCATTACAGTAAAGCCATGCTTTAAGAATTGAGACCACTTCAATCATTATAGGTACATTCCCTTCTGTTCTTTGTCGTTGTATTCCCTGTATATTGTACACACACTTTCTCTGACACATGCTGCTAGTTCGTTATACACCCACTGGTGTATGGAATCAGTAAGAAAGTTCCCGGCAAAAACTTCAGTAACTTTGTGACAGCTTCCGCATTGGGAATTCTCCATTTACATGCATTATCTGTTAGATTTGAAAACACGAAGAAATCAGAAATGATGAGAATAGTTCTCCAATCCCTATGATTCTCTGTGAGTACATTAAGGCATTGAGCCCTGATGAGCAACTGTCTTTAGCAGCGTAGAGTACAGCCCCGTCACGTGGTCATGACGTCCATAGCATCATCACCATCACAGCCAGCCTCCTCATGCACATCAACCATCAACATTTTAAAATGATCTCAATCTTTGTGGCCTTGAATGTCCTGCTCTCGTGGTGACCCTGGTTTCCATTGTCCATCCCAGCTATGCCCTTGGTGCTTTCTGGTCAAAACATGGGGATCAGTGTGTTCTGGGGAGCTGTCGGTGGATGGTCGTGGTGGCGCCCTCGGAGGAGGACTTCACTCAAGCTAGCTCCGCGACTAAGTGAATAGTGTCGTCAGCAGGGGGCTTAGTAGGTGGCGTCCTGTACAGGCTCCACTGAACTCCACCGAAGTGACTCAGCAGCAGTGCAGTGTCTCCTCTGGTGGTTGCCTCCTGACGGTCTAACATAGATTCGCTCCCCTTGGACTGCTGACAAACCAGGGTGTGGCTGAGAGTTGGGACTCGGAATGAGCAGCGTGGGAGCAACGCCACTGCATAGTCTAGAAGAAGGGACAGCAAAATCAACACACCCCAAAAACCAACCCTCTTTGAGAACAGAGACTCTTCACCAATACTATGCATTCCCCAGTATTATGTTTTTCTTTTTATTAGACATTCCTTGCATGCTTTGAATAGACTTTCCCTGACATATGCTTCATTATATTTTCCCTGGCATTTTTTGAACTACTCTTTCCCGGTATATGCTTTTATTATAGGCTACATTTTCTAGTTCACATGGAAAATCTTCGTTCACTTTGCAGAGAGACCTGAACGAGTACTTTTCCATTTCTGAACATTCATTTTGAAACTTTTTGGTTGCCTTTTTCTCATTTTACCGATTCCCCGAGTATACGACTTCAAATCTTCATAACTTTGCTACAAATAGTCAAAACAATTTACAAAATGTTTGCTTCGTTGGAAAGCTCTTTCAATGCGGAATAATGATTTGTTAATAACTCAAAAGTGACCCCTGGGACATCACGACTCATTTTGTGGTGGCGGGTCACATTTTAGGTACACGTAGGTTATGACTGAACTTTACCTAAACGGTTCAGTAGTAGCGCAGGATTCCCTCGGGTGTGTTGCCTCTTGGCGACATAAGGTCGTTTGCTTCCTGTAAACGTTCGGTGTTGGGGGTTTCGTGAGGACGAAGCAGGGTGTAACGGTGTTTCCAAAGTAACACCACTAGGTGGCGAATAAATTCTTTTAGACTGTAACCCTTTCACCGCCAGCCATATTTCAGCCACAAATGTCCATTCAGTTTACCTGGGCAGAGAATAAAATCCATCTGCAGTATTGGGGATTCTTCTGTGACATATATAAAATAAGGTCTATCCTTACTTCCCAAAACTAAGACAATAGGGTATTTGGATAATAGACCCCAATGTGATGCCTTTTATTTAGTGACATAGGTGTTAAATCACTATGGTGCTAAAGTGTGACTTTGACGGTGAAAGGGTTAAAGTGTGATGAGTTACTAACAAAAACTACCGCTTTCTGTACTTTACATTGTGCGATACTACTATGAGCTCAGTTTGAGACATGGAAGCTAAAATACAAGTACAATGTTGTCATTGCCCCAATGCCTATGGAGGTGTTTTTGTTTGAACTAAGGGTGGAGCTAAATGAAATGTGTATGTACATGACGTTGTGGCCTTGTCAGAACATGAGAAGATCATTGTTGCAATTTATCTTCTATGTTTATGCCGAATCTGGAAATTCGTGAAAACTTTGTTCGTTTAAAAAAAAAATTGTTCGTCTAATAAAATATTATTAGCCGAAAGGGGAATCTGTAAATTCATGAAACATTTGTTTTGTTTTCTTTGCTCGTCGAACAATTATTTTTTTTTAAAAGGGATTGAATCTTGATCACTCTCCGGCTCCTGAATCGTGTCAGATAAACGACGAGTTTAGTGTTTATTTACTCGCTTGTTTTTCAACAAAAATGCTCGCTGTTTTTGCTGCATATGTTCAGATCGTTCATTGACAAAGTCATAAAACTTCAGCAAGATTGTATGAACAGTTTCGGAATGATGAGGCAAAATGTAAAAGTATGGGTGCAATGGCGGGGAGGGTTAAACCAAGCGCAGGCGTCGGATTTGCTGCCAGTGGTTATTTCTGAAAGAAACTTGATCTTTTTCACACACAAAATGGGGGGGGGGGGGGGGTCGAGTTGGAATAGGGATGAAGAGGACCATGATATATTCCACAAAGCATTCATGTGTCAACGTTTTTCAAATCGCCAACACGGGGATCAACATGTCAACATGTTTCACGTGTCAATAATGTTTGATGAGCTTATCATGTTTAATTATTTGTACCGTTGGTTCAACTTAGTTCAGTCTTAGAATCCTCGCCTTCTTACAACATGTTGGAGCTTTCCGGTGTCATTCGTGAGAACCTAGCAAGGCTGGGCTTTGTTTGTTTGTTTGTTAAATACAAATACAAAGTGTCTGTCCTGAAAAGGCCACAATTGCCGCCATTTTGATCATTTGAATTGGATAACCCATTTTCTTTTCTTTTTTTGGCTCTTTTTGTATGGATTGTTTTTAAAAATGAAACAAAATTAATTAAATTAAGCTGCCCACGATGCATCTAAAAGCCATGGGTGACTGACATTCTTGTTTTTATTGTTGCAGGTGTTACGTGACATAATTAAGCACTTGGTATTTGGTATATTCTAGTCACAAAGACTTATCTCTGTGAAACTCGGGAGCGAGGCGCCTTTTTTTTTTGGGGGGGGGGGGGGGTGGCAGGATGAAGATGGGGTGGGGGCAGAGCTGGGAAACCTTGCTATGAATTTGGTCGTAAATGCCAGGCAGCGGGATTCAAGTCTCCCTGCTCTTACCGACTTTTAACTGCCGTTGGATTTGTTTGTGTGCGTAAAGCGTGCACACGGGTCAGACTAGTTTTAAGTCCCAGTCCGAAGTTTCTGAGAAGTGAAGGTGGGAAGGGAGTCTTTTGACATTATTTGATTTTGTACATGCTTACAAAATTAACAAATGACAATTAGCAAAAACGAAATATTTATGTTTTGGGGGAGTGGTGGGGGCTGGGGGGGGCTGAATGAATGAGAGTTGAGTTTAACGTCCGCTCGGCACCGAAACCACCAACCAATCATACTTCACAAGTCATATGTAGGTGTATGTGAGGGCCGTGTAGGTGAAGAGTTAAGATCAATGCCTGGATGTAGGAAGAGGGGTTGGATGGGGGCAGGGCAACACAAAGACAAAAGTGTAATCATATTCATCAAAATGCTTTTATTAAATATTGTGCAACACAAAAATGTGTATGCAGGAATAAAATCCAAACACGTGTGCGCTACACACTCATACCCACACACACATATAATGTGATATATATACACACACTCGCACAAACACAGTACACCACCACCACAACCATCAGCATCGTGTTAGTTTACAAGCGTTTATTTGGCAATGCTATCTTGGATGTGAATAGTTTCAAACTGTAAGCTTATGAGAAACTGTATTTTCTTTCGTTGCAAATTCGCGTTATGCGTAAGTTGTTACGACTGTGTTCAACACAACGCATAGGGCATGCCTCTTTATTGTTTTGTTCATAGTTGTTACGACTGTGTTCAACACAACGCATAGGGCATGCCTCTTTATTGTTTTGTTCATAGTTGTTACGACTGTGTTCAACACAACGCATAGGGCATGCCTCTTTATTGTTGCTTTGTTCATAGTTGTTACGACTGTGTTCAACACAACGCATAGGGCATGCCTCTTTATTGTTGTTTTGTTCATAGTTGTTACGACTGTGTTCAACACAACGCATAGGGCATGCCTCTTTATTGTTGTTTTGTTCATAGTTGTTACGACTGTGTTCAACACAACGCATAGGGCATGCCTCTTTATTGTTTTGTTCATAGTTGTTACGACTGTGTTCAACACAACGCATAGGGCATGCCTCTTTATTGTTGTTTTGTTCATAGTTGTTACGACTGTGTTCAACACAACGCATAGGGCATGCCTCTTTATTGTTGCTTTGTTCATAGTTGTTACGACTGTGTTCAACACAACGCATAGGGCATGCCTCTTTATTGTTGCTTTGTTCATAGTTGTTACGACTGTGTTCAACACAACGCATAGGGCATGCCTCTTTATTGTTGCTTTGTTCATAGTTGTTACGACTGTGTTCAACACAACGCATAGGGCATGCCTCTTTATTGTTTTGTTCATAGTTGTTACGACTGTGTTCAACACAACGCATAGGGCATGCCTCTTTATTGTTGTTTTGTTCATAGTTGTTACGACTGTGTTCAACACAACGCATAGGGCATGCCTCTTTATTGTTGTTTTGTTCATAGTTGTTACGACTGTGTTCAACACAACGCATAGGGCATGCCTCTTTATTGTTGTTTTGTTCATAGTTGTTACGACTGTGTTCAACACAACGCATAGGGCATGCCTCTTTATTGTTGCTTTGTTCATAGTTGTTGCCCACGACATATATTTCAAGTTTAGGAAAGCGTTACAATGACTGAAGAAAGTGTGAAGATAATGAGAGGGAGGGAGAGAGAGAGAGAGAGAGAGAGAGAGAGAGAGAGAGAGATTTGTTTTTCATATCACTTGGTCATCCTAAAATCTATAATTGGCTTTTTCCACATTCTTTGACTTGTTTATGCAAATTTGTTATCGTTTCGGTGTGTGTGTTTATATACAAAAGTATGACTTCTATATTTTCCTACAAATATACAGGTATAAATTGTGGAATAGGAGCATACCATTAGGAACAATTACACAATTAGGGCTTGCGTTTTTAGTTATAACTGAATGTAGTTTTGTTGTATGTGCATGTGTTTGGAGCATTTTTTTTTATAGTATGAACTTTACCACAAATGTGTGTGGGTTGTGGGTCCTGTACAGCCATACCAGTACTTTCGTGCAAAACATCTAACATGTGGTTTTTTTTCTATAGAACATTTTAGAACTAGGGAAGAAGTTGTGTTTAAAGATGAATTTGTGTGTGAGAGTGTGTGTATGTCAGTGCGTGTGTGCATGCACATGCATGCTACACATGCAATAAACATGTTTTATCAGACATTTTCACCGTTTTAAAATACCTAGTTTTGAGTCACTCACACAGGAATGGCCTGACAAGAACTATGAAATATAGTTGACGATTCGCCAGTTGTATTACCACTCGCTAATAAAATAAACATGTGGAATTTTTGTTAAGCTTTGTTTAAATAATTTCATTAGTTTTGGAGTCAAGTTTTCATTTTATTTAAAAGTCGATTGTTTTGTGAATGAGCTCACTGTTTTATAATTCAGTGCAGATTATTAAGAATCATAAATCACTTTCTTTCTTCTTTGGTGTCAAGTTTTTATTTGAATTTAAAAGTCGGTTGTTTTGTTAATGAGCTCACTGTTTTATAATTCAGTGCAGATTATTACAATCATAAATCACTTTCTTCTTGTAGCGTG
The DNA here is from genome assembly GCA_017654935.2 of Phymorhynchus buccinoides. Lineage (NCBI taxonomy): Eukaryota > Metazoa > Mollusca > Gastropoda > Neogastropoda > Raphitomidae > Phymorhynchus > Phymorhynchus buccinoides. Next base: position 59,449,175 of record CM065688.1, on the reverse strand, counting down.
TGTGCTTCCTTTCTCACTGAAGGCAGACTCGTAAAATAGTTGAAAAGTATGCACGTTAGTACAATTCCTTCATGCTCATAGCATCATTTCTTGCGCTTAAACATATATTACGACAGTTCTGAAATGCTAATATGCATGGAATGGTGGATTTTTATTAATCCCTACTATCTATTTAACTTAATACTTACCAACACCTGAAACAATTGCATTAGCGTTAAGCGACCTGGAGCTATACCATAGCACATAGAAAAACGAAAGTAGGCCTCTGGCCTTGACCCCTAGCCGGATGTGGGGCGGGAGTGATCCCCCCTTACCGGTCTAGCAGTGGCTAGGCCAATGAGCGCCTACTTCCGCCATTACGCAATTTTACAGGAAGCATCTTAATTAGTGAGGGAGGATACAAGGGAGGGTACCTCGTTTGTTTCAGGTGTTGGTAAGTATTAAGTTAAATAGATAGTAGGGATTAATAAAAATCCACCAATCTACTTTAACCATACTGTACCAACACCTGAAACAATTGCAGATTACCAAAGTGGAGGAGGGTAGATGCTTCAATACCCCCAAACCACAGAGTGAGAGCAAGAACCTGGGAGCTTTTTTCCCACGAACACTCTTCTGAAAAACAGAACCCCTGTACTCCCTTTTTTCCTCTTAGACAACTAGGTAATCCTAGGCAAAAGAGTTGGGGAAAAAGGGGGGGTGGGGTGTGTGTGCCCCAATATTGCCCCAAAACATCATTGCAATGATATACCCACTAAAAAACAACATAGGGGGTGGCTGATGGGAGCTTGTCCCCGTACTCACTGGTTTTAGAGGGAGACGGAGGTCTGGGCGACAACTACCTTCTTGATCGTGAAGGAGTCGTCGTCGTGCTGCGTGGAGATGTCCCGCAGGTAGAAGCTGAGGAAGGTGTTGAGCGACCTCCAGTAAGCGGATGACATTATTTTAACCATGGGCACCCCCTTAACCAGAGCGAGCGAGGCGCTGATTGCGCGGAGCTCGTGGACCCTGACAGAGCCAGATGGCAGGCTAACTGGAGACTGAGAATAGGAAAGCTTGATACAGTCTAGCAACCATCTAGCAACCGTGTTCTTTGAAACGTCCTTAGTGTACTTAGGGTTGATAGAGAGAAACAGTCTCCTCCTAGAACCCCTAAAACCCTTGGTTCTGGAGAGATAGGACCTGAGGGCGCGGACCGGACAAAGGAAGCGGTCGGCGTCATCCGGACAGAGGATAGTCCTAAGACTGGGGATGGAGAGAAGAGGTGACTCGACATCGCCGGGTTGATTTTTGGCCCTGAACTCGGGCAGAAAGCAAAGAGAAACCGACGAAAAATCCCCGGAGAACTCCACGTCCCTGGGGAGTCCGCTAAGGGCGTGGAGGCCACTGACCCGTCTGGTCGAAGCCAAAGCAATCAAGAAAACCGTCTTGAGAGTGAGGACTTTGAGGGAAAGGGAAGAGAGAGGTTCACAACGATCCCTTAAATAATTCAACACAAGAAACACGTCCCACTGAGGGACCCGGACAGTCCTCGCCGGGGCCCGTAAACGCACCGCGTCCAGGAAGTGGGAAACCTGCGGAGCGGAAAGCTTAGAGGTTCGGTCAAAACCCAAAGCTAATGAAATGGTGTTGATGAGAGAGGCCCTGTAGCCAGAAAGGGTCTGAGCAGAGAGGCCCTTAGTTCTGTACAGATGAGACAAGAACTCCACAAACTGGACTGTGGAAGGGCGCAGCGCGTCAAATTTCTTGCGCGCGCAGAAAGAGAACCATGCCTTCCAGCGCAAATCGTACAAGGCATTGGTGGATTGGCGCCGAGAGGTCAGCAGAAGTTCCACGGTTCTCGAAGAGAAGCCCTGTCGCCGGAAACCGAGTTTTATAGTTTCCATGCGGCCAGGTTTAGCCTGAAAGGGTTTGGATGGCCTAGACCGCTCCTTGGCTGGAGGAGGGTCTTGGGTGTGAGCCCCAGCATGAGGGGGCCGTCCCTGGCCAGAGCCAGCAGTTCTGGAAACCAGTGTTGAGTCGGCCAATGGGGTGCGACGAGGATCATGTCTGGTCTTTCCAGGAGGCACTTGGCCAAGACTTTCGTGAGCAACGCAGTCGGGGGGTAGGCGTAAACCGACATCCCCGACCAAGACATCGCAAAGGCGTTGCGGGCCAAGGCCTGAGGGTCCCTGACTGGGGACACGTACAGAGGTAGACGATTGCTGTACCTCGTGGCAAAGAGATCCACCATGGGCTTGCCCCAGCGTCTCCAGACTGGGGTCAAGGCCCGATGCGCAATCGTCCACTCCGTTTGAAGCACCTGATGAGAGCGGCTGAGTTGGTCCGCCAGAACATTGAGTTTTCCCGGGACAAACTCCACTGACAGGGAGATCCCGTGGCTGTCGGCCCAAACCAGAGTGTCCTCCGCCGTCAGAGACAGGGAGGCTGAGCGGGTGCCCCCCTGACGACGGAGGTACGCCAAGCTGGTCGAGTTGTCTCCGCAGACCGTGACCTCCTTTCCCCGAATCGCGGGGAGAAAGTGGATCAGGGCCAGCCGGATGGCTTCCAACTCGAGCCAGTTGATATGGAGACGTGTTTGTGGCTCTGTCCACACGCCCGAGGTTTCTTCCGTCTCCATATGGGCTCCCCACCCGCTTAGGGAGGCATCCGTGTGGATGAACAGCTGGGAACCCAAACGACTGATTGGGACCATGCTGTTCATCCAACACGGGTCGGTCCAAGCCATGACCGCCTTCCGAAACCAATCCCCCAACGCGACCTGCTGGTCGAAGTGGGATGGGTCCAGGATGCGCGCCGTCAACTCCCGTTGCAGTGGCCTTTTGCGCACTCTGCCCAACGGGAGGAGCTCCGCTACCGACTCCATGAGGCCCAAAAGGCTGAGGAGTCGGCGAAACGTGGCCGACTTCGCCTCTGAGAGGTCGGCCACGAGACTGACAATGGCTGAAAGCCTGCCCTCGGACGCCGTGACCGTAAAGTTCACGGTGTCGAAGCACATGCCGAGATAGGTGAAGGTCTGAGAGGGGGTCAGATCTGACTTCTTGGAGTTGATGCGGAACCCCAGCCGAAGCGAGAGGTCCACAAGAACTCGGGTGTGGTCGAGCGAGAGAGCGCGAGAGGATGCGAGTAAAAGCCAGTCGTCGAGAAAGACCTTTAACCGCAGCCCCTGCGAGCGGGCCAGAGCGGCCAGCTCTCTGGTCACCTTGGTGAAGATCCAGGGGGCCAGAGAGAGACCGAATGGTAGGGCGTTGAATTGGAAAGTTTCTCCCTTCCAGACGAAGCGGAGAAACTTTCTGCGGGAAGGGTGGATGGACAGATGGAAGTAAGCGTCTTGCAAGTCCACTGAGGTTGCCCAGTCCCCTGGACGTATGAACGAACGGACCGTGGACGGAGTTTCCATCTTGAACCTGGTTTTGTGAAGAAACTTGTTCAGCGGAGACAGATCCAGAACAGGGCGGTAACCGCCCGACTTCTTCGTGACCGTGAAGAGACGCGAGTAGAAACCGGGTCCTGGAAGAGGGACCCGGGAGACTGCGCCCTTGACGACCAGAGAGTCGACTTCCTGTTGCAGTATCGCCAACCGTACTGGGTCTGCCGGGGGGGAGAAAGCGATCGGTTTTGCCGAGAGTGGCGGTTCTAGCTCGAAGGGGAACCGATACCCTTCCCGCACGACGCCGAGAATCCAGGCGTTGTCGACAAGAGAGCGCCAAGCGGGATACGCCTGAGACAGGGCATCCACGCTGGACGCCACGACGCCTGCCGGTTCCCGGCAGCGCGCGGGCTCTACCGAAAAGACTGTTGCGGCTTCCCGCCGGCCGGTCGGGAAGAGCCCCTCGTAGAGGGGTTGCGAGGGCGGTAAGGACGGAGACCTCTCGTGTGCCTAGCCACGTACTGAGAGGACTTGGAGTCCTGAGTCCTCGGGAAGATTGAGCGCTTTCTGCGCTCCAGGGACCGACCCCCTGGCCTGAACCGAGCAGAGTGCGATTCCGAGCTCTGCCTGGCCTGCTTGACTAGCAGAGCCAACATGGCCTCGTGGCCGTCCTGAGCCTTACGCTCCGAAGACAGCTTGATCACCGAGCCGAGAGCTTCCTCCCCGAAGAGGCCCGAAAGGGGAAGAGGAAGGGAACGGAGTTGCTCTTTCTCCCTTGCCGAGAGGGTTTTTGCCTTCGCGAGAAAGCTGTCCCTTGCGATCGCGGAGGTTTGGACCTTGAGGGAGGCGAGGACATCCGTAAGACTCTGGAGAGCCTCACCGAGCGCGGCGAGAGAGACTCCCACAGCCGGTTCGTCGACTTGCTCGAACAAGCGAAAGTCCATCGGGGACCGAGAGGGAGCAGAGCTCCCCAAGGAGTCCGAAGCGGTTTGAGCGAGAGAACTCGCGACCCCGCAGCCTTTGAGAGCGTCCGAAAGAGCTACTTCGAGGGTCCTGAAGGAGGAGGCCTTGAGGGTGAAAGAGTGACATCCTTCCGAACACTTGAGTCTGTCACTCTCTACCCCCGAGGGTTTTGAGAAACGGGCGAAAGGGAGATAGTCGGCATGGAGACCCAGAACCGTCCGGAACTGGGGAACCAAGAAAGAGCCGGAGGACGAAGACTCTTCGCGACTGCGCACAGAGTGGCCTTGAGCGAAGCGCCTGTCGTCCAACAGCCTTCCTGTACGCAACGATTCCTCCGCCCGGAGAATAGACTCCTGGAGGCAGGAGGGAGGCTGAAGGAAAAGATGGTCTTTCCCTTGCTGGAAAGAGCCAGCCGACTGGCCTGTGGCCGAGGCCGAGACGGGAGCGGAGAGGCGGACCACATCCGGGCACGCCCCGCCGATCACGTCCAGGAGGGCCTGGTTGGAAGAGTCCCGCACAACTGGAGGGTCGACGGGTGAAGCGGGAGGAGGAAGATTGCGAAAAGATTCCCTGATGGCTTTGAGAAGACGCTCGTCCAATGCCGGAGGAGAACGTGTCGGAGACAAAGAAGCCTCCGAGGATCCGTGGTTCATGGGTGAACCCGGCCGAGAGAGGCCTAGATCTGGTTCCCCAACGGAAGACTGTGGGGAGAGGGCTCCATCCTGCCCGCGGCCCGGGGAGCCAGGGAGGCCGAGGCCTCCCCGGTGACCCGCCGGGGGAGGCCCATCCTGTCCGCGGTCTGGAGTGCCGGGGAGGCCGCGGCCTACTAGGCCACGGCCCCCGAGGCCTCCTACCGAGGGAGGCCCGGGCCTGAGGGAGGCCCGGTGGGGGAGGCCCGAGGGAGACGGAGAGGCCGAGCGGGGCCGCTTGCCACCACGGTCGGCCGACCGGGGGCTACGGTGGCCCGAACGGCGGTAGGCCGCACTGGCGGGGAGGCCTTCGTCCACCGGCTCCGGGTCCATCCGGAGCCGAGGTGTAGGGCCTCCAGGCCTGGAATAGACTCGACCGGTGTCCCCACCATTGGGGGGATCACCGGGAGAACCTCTCGGACAGAGGCCCGCGGCCAGGGCGAAGCGTCCATGAGAGGCACCCTTCACGCCGTCGGAGACTTTCCGACGACGAGGGGGTGTTAGCCGGTAGGCCTCGGGCTCCCCGGCCGGGGAGGTGTCGAGAGGCCTACGGCCTTCCGGGCTCGAGTTCCCTTCGAGACACCGGGATGTCTGCCCGAGGCCCCAGTCGTAAGACCTCGACCTATGGTCGGAAGGGGACCTCCTTCGCCCTCCCTCGAAAGGGGTGGGGAGACTAGGCGGGCCCCCGAGTGCAAACTTGCCACTCGGGGCGACAGACATGCGCGGCTGCGACTTATCCCACGAAGTTGAAGTCGAAGCCCGGGTAGAGGTGGTGGCCTTGGTGGAGAGAGGCCTCCTGTCTGAACAGAAAGGCACAACCGGACCTAAAGACGAATCTGGCCTAGAGGCCTTACACTTCGGTGGTGAGAATGTGAAACCCGACAACACTGGGACCGAAGAGGGCCTAGGAGGCCCACACGGTGAAGACTGAGAATGAGAGCGCTGAGACTTGGAGTGCTTGGACCTCGATTTGTGAGAAACTGAACGGATGGATTTATCCGAAGATTCCTTAGAACGGAAACGGCCTGCTTCGTCCCTAGGAAGAGGAGAATGGACCACGGGGTCAACCTGAACTTTAGGAGAAACATTCGAGTTTGAGCCAGAAGTGGCCATATCGTGTGCGTGCGCGCGTGCACTGGAGCACGGCGAGTGAGCGACGCGACAAAGAAAATTATATCTCAAGTTCTAGAAAAGAGAGAACTATAAAAACTGAGTCAATCGAGACTCAGATACACCCTATGTCCGATGATAGGAGGAAATGGAACAAACCCACCTAGTTAGAGTGCAATAGAAGAAAAAAGTCAGAGTGCTGGTAGCCCAGGTCTTGCCATGAACGCTGGAAAATAGTAATGGCGGAAGTAGGCGCTCATTGGCCTAGCCACTGCTAGACCGGTAAGGGGGGATCACTCCCGCCCCACATCCGGCTAGGGGTCAAGGCCAGAGGCCTACTTTCGTTTTTCTATGTGCTATGGTATAGCTCCAGGTCGCTTAACGCTAATGCAATTGTTTCAGGTGTTGGTACAGTATGGTTAAAGTAGATTAGGATTTTTTTAAAACTTGGTAGAATCTTTTCCTTCACAATGTTTCACCTCCCATCTACACAATGATTGAAAGTTGAATCTTTCATCCAGGGAGGATGTTTTGTACAAAGTATTTTTTTTCAACTTTGCACACATTGTGTTGTATCAACATTTTTTTTATGACAACGTTGGTTCTATTTGTTTTGTATGCTTGCTCACCTGTAAAGTGCATAGAGCTCCATGCTATGGTGAGGGAATGCTCTAGATGACTGCCTCTCTGTGTATTCTTTACTAAAAAAAAATCACCAAAATCATCATCCCATTGATTACTTTTATGATTATTTTAGTCACTATTTCAATATTCTTATTCATATAATGTTACTTTTTCTCTCCCATTTTCCTGGCCTTCCAATGGCATTGCTCCCAGGCTCATTCAGACTCAGAGTCAATCTAACCCACAGTCACACTCCGCCATGTTAAAACTAATAAAAGTCGCAGAATCTGAAACCAGCAGTACACAGTGAGTAAATGTCTTAGGTTGTCAGAGACAGTCACCAGAGAAGACACTGCACTGTTGCAGAGTCATTTCAAGTTCAGTGGAGCCTGTTCTGAGCTACCATACGCAGGACACCACCTACTAAGCCCCCTACTGATGACAATAATGGCTTAGTCACGGAGCCAGCGTGAGTGAGGTCCTCCCACGAAGGCGTCAATACGTCCGTCCATTGACAGCTCCCGTGGTCATACAAATACCCTTGACTTTGGCTAGAATGTATCAAGGGCACACACTAGATTTCATTACTTTTATTGCTATTGTCATAATGATGATGATTGTTATTGTCAACAAACATTCCTAAAATGCCTCTTTGAGATTTTGCATTTGCACATGTCAATCTTTTTTTTCCTCACACAAACTGTCAGGCAATCTGTGTATGTGTGTGACCGAATGGTTTATAATGTAAAGGGTAAAAAGGAGAGCAAAAAGACATTCATTGAATAAAACTACCATCACAAAGAGGAAGACCTGACTTGAAATGTGTGTGCGTGTGCGTGCACACGAGTGTGTGTGTCACTGTGTGTTAGTATTGTTCCTGTTGTTGCGTGCTCTATGAGTCTGTCTCGTCTTCTTTTCGACTTTCTCCCTCTATACTTTTCCCATCCCTTAATTTGTTTCCTCAACATTCTTTCAGTCTGTCATGCACACACACAACACATGCACACACACACAGTCAAGGAAAACTTGTGTAGATAATATGACTGAAAGAACAGTCTTGCATCTCTTTTAATCAAAACAATTCATCACAAAATTTACTTGCAAGGATTCCACATTCAAGAGTTCTGCATATCAACCATTTACACATTTTCTTCTTCAAACCCAAACCGATGATTGCATCCACATGAAAACTATATAAATTATAATACGCACATGTGAAGCACAAAACAGAATGAAGTGATACAAAAATGACAATAAATGCATAAGAACACACACACGCATCGTACAGAACTTACTACAAAGGCACAAGCTCTCTCTATCTCTTTCCCCTTCTCACCCCCCTCCTCTTCATCACTCCAGTCACACTTTCCGCACTTTGTTCTTCCTCTCTTTCACCCCCCTTTTTCCCCTGCAACTGTCACTGTTCACCGGTTTGTTCTTGTTCTTCCTCTTCTTTCTACTCTCAGTCTCTCCCTGTTCAATCGCTCTCTTTCCACTTTCTTTTCCACCAGTTTTCGTCTTTTCAACACTGTTCTTCTTCATCCTTTCAGCAGCTTTCTTCTTTTTCGTCTCTTTCTTCTTCACTTTCTTCGTCTGCTCCACGCCATTCTTCTGACTTTGATGTTTCACTTTTGAAGACACAAACTTAAAGAACGTCATCACTCTCTTTCTACCCATCGCACACAGTTTGTCCGTTTTCTTTCCCCGCTGCTCTAACTCGTGGGATTTCGACTGAAGCTCAGACAGACATTGGAAACACTTCTGCAGTTTTTTGCTGGTGCCGCAAATTGGGGGGGAATTCTTCCGGAATTTTTTCAGGATGCGTTGAAGGTCGGGGATAGAGGAGGCTGTCTGGATTTTCTCCTTCACGCTGGTTTTGCTGCTGCTTGTAGGAAGAACTGAAAAAGAAACAAACTTGCTTTTTGGCTCACTCCTGTAAAAAAAGACAGAAGCTAAACTATATTTTTTTAACGGCCATGTAGGCAAACATGCATTGCGGCAGAATGGACTACGGGTGCCCACTCAAACATGCATTGCGGCAGAATGGACTACGGGTGCCCACTCAAACATGCATTGCGGCAGAATGGACTACGGGTGCCCACTCAAACATGCATTGCGGCAGAATGGACTACGGGTGCCCACTCAAACATGCATTGCGGCAGAATGGACTACGGGTGCCCACTCAAACATGCATTGCGGCAGAATGGACTACGGGTGCCCACTCAAACATGCATTGCGGCAGAATGGACTACGGGTGCCCACTCAAACATGCATTGCGGCAGAATGGACTACGGGTGCCCACTCAAACATGCATTGCGGCAGAATGGACTACGGGTGCCCACTCAAACATGCATTGCGGCAGAATGGACTACGGGTGCCCACTCAAACATGCATTGCGGCAGAATGGACTACGGGTGCCCACTCAAACATGCATTGCAGCAGAATGGACTACGGGTGCCCACTCAAACATGCATTGCGGCAGAATGGACTACGGGTGCCCACTCAAACATGCATTGCGGCAGAATGGACTACGGGTGCCCACTCAAACATGCATTGCGGCAGAATGGACTACGGGTGCCCACTCAAACATGCATTGCGGCAGAATGGACTACGGGTGCCCACTCAAACATGCATTGCGGCAGAATGGACTACGGGTGCCCACTCAAACATGCATTGCGGCAGAATGGACTACGGGTGCCCACTCAAACATGCATTGCGGCAGAATGGACTACGGGTGCCCACTCAAACATGCATTGCGGCAGAATGGACTACGGGTGCCCACTCAAACATGCATTGCGGCAGAATGGACTACGGGTGCCCACTCAAACATGCATTGCGGCAGAATGGACTACGGGTGCCCACTCAAACATGCATTGCGGCAGAATGGACTACGGGTGCCCACTCAAACATGCATTGCGGCAGAATGGACTACGGGTGCCCACTCAAACATGCATTGCGGCAGAATGGACTACGGGTGCCCACTCAAACATGCATTGCGGCAGAATGGACTACGGGTGCCCACTCAAACATGCATTGCGGCAGAATGGACTACGGGTGCCCACTCAAACATGCATTGCAGCAGAATGGACTACGGGTGCCCACTCAAACATGCATTGCGGCAGAATGGACTACGGGTGCCCACTCAAACATGCATTGCGGCAGAATGGACTACGGGTGCCCACTCAAACATGCATTGCGGCAGAATGGACTACGGGTGCCCACTCAAACATGCATTGCGGCAGAATGGACTACGGGTGCCCACTCAAACATGCATTGCAGCAGAATGGACTACGGGTGCCCACTCAAAAGCGTAAGGTCTCACGCTTAGACGCCAGTGAACAACAAAAAAGCTGGCATGTCAAAAATTATAAAAAGGAAAAAGTTAAAAGGTTTTTTTATAGAAAAAAGGCAGGAGAATGGGCCAGTAAGAGAGAAAGAGAGTAGATGAGAGAAAGCGAAGGGAAAAGGCAGAGTCAAAGAGAGGGACATATTATAGAAAATCTACAAGCACAGAACTTCCAGAAGGTAAGGGAACTATTTATACAAAACTCCCCAGCATCCCCACGGGGAGGGACTGGTGGATTGTGGGGTCGACCAGCTCCCCGAATGGAGGCACAAGGCCTCCACCCACTGTCAGGCTTCTCTCCGTAAGCTCCAAGGGGATTAGTTTAACTTTGTTTACAGATATACAAACATAAACACGAGGCATCAGAACAGTCTGAAGTCCAACCCTCTGAAAGCCGCGGCAAAAGGGCCACCAAGGCCCCAGACTGCAGAGGGACAACACTAAAATCAGTTCACAGCATCACCACAAAGGCTGCATGCAGACCTGTTTACTCTACTCTTTTCGAGTAGTATTCTACTCAATTTGGACCTCTACTACTATTCAAAACTAAAAATAGTGCTCTTTAATTCTTGATTACTACTCATTTTCAGTTAACATTATTTGATGGTTTAATGAATAAAACTACACATGTTGCACCAAAACTACTCATTTCAGCTATCCAGACTACTCAAGACTTGTGTAGGGGGTAAACAGGTCTGGCTTTATGCAGTGAGAAACCATTTCATAAAGCTATTGAACAGAAAAGACAACACCCAATTTAAAGTCAAAACCTCTGACAGTAGAAGCCAATCCTCTGTCTGAAATTCTTCGTCTGACAATTCTGATGCCTGAAACACACAAAAGCATACACGCGCATGCGCGCACACACATACACACACACATACGCCTATATTTTCCCCTCATATTACAACTCCTTGTGATTGTGACACTGACCATGTTGATGCAGTAAGGAAGGGCCTTGCTGCACATTCCCTGTGTTCCTGGGAACACGCTCCACCCTCTCTGCAAACAGTTCACACAGCAGGTGGCTACAGAACATTCCATCTCAACTCTCATCCAATCTGATCAATTCACAAGGACAATATGTGACTGGAGATTTAAAACAATTCATGAAACATTTTATATCTCCATTTGTATTAGTATTAGGTATTAGGTATTAGGTACTTTATAGTCACAGAGGCGTCTCTGTGAAATTCGGGTTGCTCCCACCTGGAGAGCGCGTCGCAGCCAGAGGCGCGCCACCCAATTGTTATTTTTTTTTGCATGCGATTTTTGTCACTGATGAGGGGGGGGGGGGGGGGGTGTAAAGTTTGACCAAATGACAACTTTTTCGTTGCCACTGGGTTTAACGTATGCTAAGTGCATGGGCACACGGGACCTCGGTTTATCGTCTCATCCGAAAGACTCCACGTTCAGACCGTTAAGGCCTAGTGCAGAATGAGAGGAAAAAATCCCCTGTACCCAGGTTCGAACTCGGGTTTACTTGACACGAAGCGAACGCGCTACCACTGTGCCACTCTACACCATAATAAAGTCCATTACAGTCAAACCCCTATTATAAACCCTCTGTTAAAAGACCTCCTCTTATTTAAGACCACTGTTTTTGGTGTGGATGTTCTATCCTGCTATAAAAACAATTTTCGTTATAAGACCCCTCCAATTGAAGACTGATTTTTCCTGGCTTTTTTATTAGTCTTAAAATAGAGGATTGACTGCATCCTGAAATCACACACACATAAAGAACTTTTGCGAGTTCCAATATAAGTTTCTCAAATTATCTGGATATTATGGTAATTTCTTTACAAGGGAAATAATTGCACTTTGGAGAGAATAAAAGGAATTACTTCCCTTGAAGTCTTTGCGCACATGCACTCACACACAATGTGGGGAACATAGTTTTAAGGCAGAAAACAGGACAAGAAAGAAGTCAGAAAAATTGTTGGAAGAGGAACGGAGAGATCTTGAGGGTGAGTACGCGTGAACGAGATCAAAGAGGCATCTACTGAATGCATACAGTAGGAAGGGTGGGAATATGTGGGAGAAAGGAAATAAGTACCATATTTTTTGGACTACCGTATTTATAAGGCGATACTTTTTTTCCTAGACTGAGACCCCTGCGCCTTATAATGTGACTGATAATATAGTAAGAAACTGTAATAACAAAATCTGAATTTTGTGTAAAATTTGGGGGGTGCGCCTTATAATCAGGTGCGCCTTGTAGTCCGTAAAATACGGTATAAGGCGATACTTTTCCCCCAGACTGAGACCCCTGCACCTTATAATGTGACTGATAATATAGTGATAATATAGTAATAAAATTACAAAATCTGAATATTGTGTTAATTTTTGGGTGTGTGCCTTATTATCAGGTGCACCTGATAGTAGTCCGAAAAATACGGTATTTCAGTTTGAAAGAATGTTGTTGAAATGAGAAACATGGAAGAGAAGAAAAGGATAGGGACATGACCTAGGTTGCACCCACCTCCCATGTGCTCCTGCCTCATCCACACAGGATTCACAGAGAGGTCCCATGATGATGGTAATCCTGCTTGTTCGTTTTCATCTTCTCCGTCATCTTCCTCTCCCTCCTCACCCTTCTTGGCAAACAGCTGGTATTGTGTCATCAGTGATGATAATGCGCTGTCATTGTCATCGAGGCTGCCTTCCCTGAAATCATCATCACTGTTCATGTATCCTTCAGCATAACACCCACAATGTATTGTTGATTAAACTAAACACGAACTGTCAAAGTGTTCCTGTTTTATCATTAGACTTTCTTGGAGGAGTTGTCAATGAGGTAAACTGATGCATGCTGTAGGAAACCCTTCCTAAGAGAGCTGCACTGGCTCCCAGTCCAGTTTCGCCTACAGTACAAAGTTGCAGTCCCTGCCTTCCATAATTTTCAGCAAACCCTTCCGCCTTACCTCACTAATGCTCTCCACAGATACACTCCTTCTCGCTCACTCCGATCTTCCAATGCAATGCCGCTAAAGGTACCCAAAATTAATTTAAAGTCTGTTGGCTAGCGTAGCTTCAGTTTTTACGCCCCCACTGTCTGGAACTCTCTCCCTGTCCATCTCCGTCACCAGCCAACCCTGCCTGGTTTCAAAACCCCACTGTGTGGAACTCTCTCCCTGTCCATCTCTGTCACCAGCCAACCCTGCCTGGTTTCAAAACCCCACTGTGGAACTCTCTCCCTGTCCATCTCTGTCACCAGCCAACCCTGCCTGGTTTCAAAACCCCACTGTGTGGAACTCTCTCCCTGTCCATCTCTGTCACCAGCCAACCCTGCCTGGTTTCAAAACCCCACTGTGTGGAACTCTCTCCCTGTCCATCTCCGTCACCAGCCAACCCTGCCTGGTTTTAAAACCCAGCCCAAGGCCCATCGATCTCAGAAAGCTTTTTCTCTGTGATTTTCTCCCCGTAGCAGAATGGTTCATGTAAATGTGTCTGCATGTGAATCAGTGAATGATGCAGTGAATAACTGCAAGAAAGATATGAATGACACCATCATCATCCTCATCCTCACTAACCTGTCCATTCCGGTGTTGTAGCCACGTTGTTTCAGCCAAACATCCAGGTCCTCTGGAAGACAGCACCCCTCTGGCAGCTGTTCAAGGATAATAAGAAAGTTAGTTATAAATCACTTCTAAACACGCCCAAGAAGGTGTCATTCACAATAAGGGCGCATGCACATAATAATCATAATCATAATCATTTATCGTGCTTATTCTTAAACAAAACCCTAAGCGCTTACATAATAAATAAATAAATAATATTAAGCAACATACATTAAATAAATCGCAAAACATCCGCCACGCATATGTCTCACAGGTGCACACACACAGATCCACACGCACGCACACACACAGATCCACACGCACGCACACACACACAGATCCACACGCACGCACACACACACAGATCCACACGCACGCACACACACACACAGATCCACACGCACGCACACACACACAGATCCACACGCACGCGCACACACACACAGATCCACACGCACGCACACACACACACAGATCCACACGCACGCACACACACACAGATCCACACGCACGCACACACACACACAGATCCACACGCACGCACACACACACACAGATCCACACGCACGCACACACACACACAGATCCACACGCACGCACACACACACAGATCCACACGCACGCACACACACACAGATCCACACGCACGCACACACACACAGATCCACACGCACGCACACACACACAGATCCACACGCACGCACACACACACAGATCCACACGCACGCACACACAAATGGTAGCAAGAAGAAAATCAGTAGAAATGAAATGCAGGTTAGGATTTGAATACAGTGGTCTTGAGGGAAGCCTTAAAACTAATAAAAGAACACAAAATTATATCAGACCAATTTACTCCCCCCCCCATGGGGATACTGGCAGGGGGGGGGGGGGGTGTCTTTCAAACAAATAGTTCCCCCCACCTTCTGGAAGTTCTGTGCTTGTAACTTCCTCTAATCTAGCACTCTCTTTGACTCTGCCTTTTCCTTTTGCTTACTGTCATCAGCTACTTTTCTGCCTAACTGGTCCTTTCTCCAGCCTTTTGTCTAGAAATTCTCACAATGATTTTCTCCAGCCGAAGACGGGACATGCTGGGCCTAACTGTTTCTTAGTCAGGTGCATAAGGACAGCATGATGCATCTGTGCTCATAATTGACAGGAAACTGTCCGAGCGATCGATGAAGAGGAAGGAGACCAAATGACTTACCCAAGGAAACTCAGTGGGCTTCAAAATGCCGGTCACAGACACCAAGGACTGGTACCAAGACTGGATCTCCAAACATAGGCTTTGACAGCAGGACCTGACAAAACACATCACGAAACAGCTTGGATAGTCTGCTGCTGTATTTCAATAGGACAGCAGGACCTAACAAAACACATCACGAAACAGCTTGGATAGTCTGCTGCTGTATTTCAATAGGACAGCAGGACCTGACAAAACACATAACGAAACAGCTTGGATAGTCTGCTGCTGTATTTCAATAGGACAGCAGGACCTGACAAAACACATCACGAAACAGCTTGGATAGTCTGCTGCTGTATTTCAATAGGACAGCAGGACCTGACAAAACACATCACGAAACAGCTTGGATAGTCTGCTGCTGTAGTTCAGTAGGACAGCAGGACCTGACAAAACACATCACGAAACAGCTTGGATAGTCTGCTGCTGTAGTTCAGTAGGACAGCAGGACCTGACAAAACACATCACGAAACAGCTTGGATAGTCTGCTGCTGTATTTCAATAGGACAGCAGGACCTGACAAAACACATAACGAAACAGCTTGGATAGTCTGCTGCTGTAGTTCAGTAGGACAGCAGGACCTGACAAAACACATCACGAAACAGCTTGGATAGTCGTGTGTGTGCGCGTGTGTGTGTGCGTGCGTGTATATGTGTGTTTCTGTATGTGTGCGAGTGTATGTGTGTATGTGTGTGCAAGAGTGTGGGAGTGTGAATGTGTGTGTGTGTATGTGTGTGTGTGTGTGTGTATGTGTGTGCGTGTGTGTATGTGTGTGTGTGTTGTTCTTCAGTTTAACGTCCTTCCACTAAAAATGATTCAGACAAAATTATATTGCGGTGTGTTTTTGGTGTGGCTGAGTTGTGAGTAGATGTGTCTGTAAGTGAGAATATGTAAGAATATAATACGTAATAAAGTTTATCTTCACTTAAAGAATATAACACGATAATGAACAAGGTTAAAGATAAATACTAATTGAACTACTTAATAAACATTTACAAATTGAATCAAGGACAGAGTAATCATTTAATAAACAGGATAGTGTTAATGGAGTCGATCCATCATTTATAACAGTCAATACCTGAATTCTTAAAGAGCTCTTTGACAGTGAGTCAGTAAATGACTGACACTTATGTGTGTGTGTGTGTGTTTGTGCATGCATGCACATGTACATGTGTGTCTGTGAGTATGAGTGTGCCTGTGGTGTGTGCATCAGTGTATGTGTGCTTGTGCATGCTTTATAGACAAACTGACTGACAGACAAGCAGACTAAGACACGTTCGCGCGTGTGCACACACGCACACACATACACAAAACTCACCAAATTCTGCTAATCACAGTCAGAAACATCGTATTGGTGGTTAACAACATTCCAACAACCCCACCACCTACAGTCTACACACACACACACACACACACACAAACTCACCAAATTCGGCTGATCATGGCCAGAAAAACAGTGTTGGTGGGAATCAACATTCCTGCCTTGAGATGTCGAAAAACATGACTGCACTCAGTCAAGGTCACACAAATCATGAGAAATATAGCTCTGAAAATAACACAAGTGATTAACTGGAAAGCACTGACACAGTGCACAACTCTTCCAAAGAACAACGCTAGTTTTAATTTGCTTAAAGCCAACCGAGTACACACACACATAACAACATACAGTATTTATACGGCGCTGAATCTTGATAGAAATCAAATCAAAGCGCACACACACGTTAGCATTCATAACGCATTCAAACAAGAACGCAATAACACACACGGATGACACATACACACACACACACACACATACACAGGTGTAGAGTGGCACAGAGGTAACGTGTTCGCCTTGTGTACAAGTAAACCCGAGTTCGAACCTGGGTATAGGGGATTTTTCCTCTCACTCTGCACCAGGCCTTACGGTCTGAACATGGAGTCTTTCGGATGAGATGATAAACCAAGGTACTGTGTGCCCATGCACGTAGCATACATTAAACCCAGTGGCAACGAAAAAGTTGTCATTTGGTCAACATTTACCCATCCCCCAACCCCCTCCTTCCTCATCAGTCAAACACAAATTGCATGCAAAATTTTAAAAAATATGGGTCGCGCCTTTGGCTGCGACGCGCTCTCCAGGTGGGAGCCTTATTTTTCTTTAACCCTCTCTAGGACACAAACGCCAAATGTGCCAGAATTTTGTCAACTCATGCAGCCCGTATGCGCCGATTGCGCCCGCTGAACACCAGGTCTAGTACGTTCACTTTCACTTTCTCCCTACCCACAATGCAATATACTAAGTTAGTTCTTCCTTTACCTCAGTCTCGCTGGTCCATTTTTGGTTCTTACAGCAAGGGAAAGGACCCACTAGTCTTTTTGAACGGATTTTTCGAGGTGACCCCAAATGTTTTTCTTCTTTCCACGTGACGTGACGCAGTATTGACTCGGCGCGATGCTCGGAGCGCCATTACGGATTTTTTATTCCAATTCATGGTTTGTTGTGTGACAGTGTGTTACTTTTGGAATAATAATATCATCATTGCTATTCAATATGCATCTTTCAGAAATGAAATGTGAGTTAGACTTTATTCTGGGTGATTTTTCATTTTTTGTAATGAAAAGATTTGGTGTGACGTTCAGAGTTAATTCCCATCTCTCTGGAACTGGGATCGATTCCCGGTTCGAATGGTTGGGAGTCATTGTGTTAAAAAACAACATATTTTTTATTAAAATTGACTAGATGCTCATATTCGGAGAAACAAAAATGGCACGTTTTTTTCAAGCCAAACAAGCACCCTATCCATTTGCTAAATTTCACTTTCAGGTTTGAACCATAACTTTATACAAGTGTATAATTATGCTACATACAAAAAAGGGGATACTTCATGATTGCATAAAATAGTTCTTCATTTCAAATGACGGCTAAATTTCTTCAATACACTTCCACATGATAATCCAATTTACATTCTTGTAATGTTATTATTTTTATTACCTTGTGCCATATTTTACAGACTATAAGGCGATACTTTTTTTTCTTCCAAACTGAGACCCATTATGCCTAATAATATGGGCAATTATATAGTAATATTATTGTAAGAAAAACACCTTACACATTAAGATGCGCCTTGTATTCCTTGTATTGGTTTCAGACGGATAAACAGACAGTCAGGCACCCTAACAAAAGAAAGTGTTTCCACTAATGTAGAAAAAACATTTAGTGCACAGCTTTCAGCCTCACTTTACTATTTGCCCTTACGTCAAGGATACAGAGCGCCGACCGCACATCGACTGACTGTGTTGAGGAGAAGGTCGGCAGAGGTCCACAGCTGAGTCAGCAGGTATTCCCACATGGGCCGTGAGGGGAGGTAGACCCTGATACCTTCCTGAACAATGGCTCTGAAACAATGCCATCAATCGTCATCAATGTCGTCATGTTCCCACATGGGCCGTGAGGGGAGGTAGACCCTGATACCTTCCTGAACAATGGCTCTGAAACAATGCCATCAATCGTCATCAATGTCGTCATCATCATCATGTTCCCACATGGGCCGTGAGGGGAGGTAGACCCTGATACCTTCCTGAACAATGGCTCTGAAACATTGTTGTCATCAATGTCGTCATCATTGTTATCATCATCAATGTCGTCATCACTGCTGTCATCATTATACTGCCTGAAACAATGCCATCAATCGTCATCATCATCATTATCATCGTCAGCGTCATCATCATCATACTCCCACATGGGTTGTGAGGGAAGGTAGACCCTGATTTACATCTTGAATTATGGCTGAAACATTGCCATCATCATCATCAACATCCTCCTCTTCATAACGGAGAACGACAGGATGAGAGAGAAGAGAGAGAGCTGAGAGGAGGAGAAACAGACAGCCAGCCAAAAGAGACACAGAGAGCCTGAGCCTGAGTGCTCCTTGAACATCAGCCATGGGCCTTTGTACACAAAGATGAAGGAGGTGCTGAGGATGGCACAGAGAAGACGCACACAGTGACACAGAGAACCTGAGCCTGAGTGCTCCTTGAACATCAGCCATGGGCCTTTGTACACAAAGATGAAGGAGGTGCTGAGGATGGCACAGAGAAGACGCACACAGTGACACAGAGAACCTGAGCCTGAGTGCTCCTTGAACATCAGCCATGGGCCTTTGTACACAAAGATGAAGGAGGTGCTGAGGATGGCACAGAGAAGACGCACACAGTGACACAGAGAACCTGAGCCTGAGTGCTCCTTGAACATCAGCCATGGGCCTTTGTACACAAAGATGAAGGAGGTGCTGAGGATGGCACAGAGAAGACGCACACAGTGACACAGAGACAGACAGAAAGACAGACAGACATGGAGGCAGAAATAGAAAACAATCCTATAAGCACATGTGGATTTTTGTTTGTTTGGTTGGTTTTCACTGACTTACTCTGACTTTTTGTTGTTGATTTTAACCCTTTCACCACCAATGTCGCTTTTATGCACCACAATGGTTTGACACCCATGTCACTAAAAGGCATCAAATCAGGGCCCGTTATTCAAAGACCCTATCTTCTTAATTTTGGGAGGTAAGTATAGACCTAATGTTATACATGTCACAGAGGAATTCACAATATTGCTGACAATTTGTTTCCTTTTGGCTGAAAAATGGCTGGCGGCGAAAGGGTTAACTCTGTTCATGTAATATCATTGTAAAGTGAACACACGTTAAAGTAAAGATTCATTCATTCTGGACTGGACTGGAACCAATTTATTGTCAGATTTACTATAAAAGTTGTACTGACATTAAAAATAAAAGGACACTCTTAAAAATCACAAAACACACCCTACAAACACACACACGCATGCACGCACAAACGCATGCATGTACACACACAAATGTATGCACACAAACAAGAAACAAAACAAAACAAAACAATTTATAAGTATGAAAAGTATGCAAAGAAATTTGAAAAATTCAGAACGAGGCTATTTAAACTTACTTATAAGGGTCGAACAGCTTACAAAGCTGTGTCTTACAAGAATAATGAATGCTCAATCTAAACTGATTTTAAGGGAATATATGATTTAAGTTAACGACTAAAGAAGCAAATAAAAAGAAATCTTCCGATAGGGTGAGATTTAATCAGCCGAACGGCCAGCAAAGCAAGATACCATCCGTTTTGTTTATTAGGATGAAAAACACTGGACATTGTTAACGGAAGGTTTGATGAAGAAATCTTATCATAAAATGGCTGAAAATGATGTTTTGTACCAACACAATCAAATATGCAATGAACTACATCTATTGGTTGTCCACATGTACACACCGCGGTCATTTCAGAAATCTACAAAGCCATCCATTAACTCTCACTTACTCTTCAAAGTACGACTTCATCTCATTTATACTTTTCTCCAAGCCCAGAGAGAAAAACTTGCGTAGTCGGATTCTGATCTGAAATCACACACACAAACAATGAAACATACAAATTTAGTTTATAGGAAATGTATGTAAGATTAAGCCTCCCACAATGTTTCCCCTTGTAATATTAACAATTTCCAAATGACAGTTACAAAAACGTTCAATTACTTTGCTTTTACTAGTCATCTAGGCATTGGGGAAGAAACTGGTGCCCTTAAACCCCATGCTAAAAGAACCCTGTCCTGGATACAGAAGGCGGGAAGCCTGTTACAGGCCTGGTTCTCCAGTACACTAACCACGTCACATTCATTGTTTAACGTTCTTGGTTGTCTGTTGCACATCAACCGACAAGAGCCGTTGAAGAGAGAAGCATAACTTTTTTCCGTCTATTGCGCATGCATTGCTTTAATGGCAGAAACATTGACAAAAGCTCTAAAAATAGACAAACACATGGCAGTGTGCTTGGCAGTGAATGGCTTTGCATTTGGTGGGAGTGTAGAGTGATGTCTTGAAAAGAGTTAAAGTGTAGCAGAGGTCCAAATAATTTACAGTGGAGTACACTTAACACGGAATTCAGGGGACAAAGATTTTTGTGTGTGTTAACCAGTATTTTGCGTTAAGCATTAAGTAATAATAAAGAGGGGTTTCGTCAGTTCAAACAGATTTTTGTGCGTTAACCAATATTTCATGTTATCCAGTTTTGTGTTAAGAGTATTCCACTGTATTGAGTAGAATGCTGCTCACAATGTGAGACGTAAGCAGGTCAGTGGTTACCATTTTGAGGCCCTGGAATGACTTCTCTCTCCTCAGCTGTCCGTGTTTCATGTAGAGCAGTCGGTTCAGCACAAAGAACTCTGTGGACAACTGGTGATGCTGTAACACTTGGCTGCACTCTGACAGCGTCTGTCGGGCACTATGCAGCACCTCTGAAACCCATAGGTACACATCAGTGATGACGATGAAAATCATGACGATGACGATGATGATGTGAACAATGATAATGACATGAAGTGGATGATGATGAAGAGGAGAAGGAACTCAGGGAGATAAAACGGCAAAATCCACATTTTCGCCCGAAAGAGAAGAGAATCTATTGACAGAAATCTTCAGAGCCACCTGTCTTGCTCTTTTCTGTCATGAAATCATCTCCCTTAGCTATGGTCCTAAATGTGGATAGATACTACATCTATGCCAAGTAATTTTATGATCTATGCCTCTCCACTTCTCCTGTTAAACATCCACAATAACAGTTTGATTCTTGTTAATACTGTTACAGTGGAGGTCTGAAGGCCCCATAAGCAACAACACAATCTACAAATTATGTCACAGCCAGCCAAGCCTGCCCGGGGCAGGTAATCCTAAGTCTGGGGCAGGTGGTAAACTTCACAACCTGCCCCTTGGGCAATCGCAGTTTGATTCTTGTTAATACTGCTACAGTTGAGGTCTGAAGGCCCCATAAGCAACAACACAATCTACAAATGTCACAGCCAGCCAAGCCTGCCCGGGGCAGGTAATCCTAAGTCTTGGGCAGGTGGTAAACTTGACAACCTGCCCCTTGGGCAATCGCAATTTGATAAAAAAAAATCTCACTAGAACATTTTTCATCAGTAACGATACGATTGCAGAAATTGAAAACTGCGACTTGCAAGCAGTCTGACATTTCAAAAGCATAATTTCCGGCCACAACCGATTGCCGTATGAAGGCTATCGAGCAAGAATTGGCTAAAGAATATATATGCACTATCCAATCAGAATGAAACACACTTATCCAGTCGCTTTCAACGGTCTTTGGCAAAATGGAGGACGATGTGATTGACTGTGATGTGAACATGTGCCTCTAGAAAACCATGGGCAGATGGTTCAAACTGGGGAGCAGGTAAAAATTTGTCCACCTTCTGCCCCCAGGGCAAGATGCAAAAAAAGTTACTGTCCTACCCTGAAAGAATCCATTTACTTCTTAATACTTAAATAAAACTGAAGAAAGATGATGCAGAATGGGATACTTTAGGCTTTAGCCCGCCCCAATAATTCCCCATCACCCTTCGACAGTTTCTCCGATCCTACTTCTAACCTGTCCCCTCCTTCCCCAAAAAATTCAGGAAGTGTTCTTTCTTCCCAAGAGCTGTGTGTGAGTGGAACAGCCTTCCACCTGAGGCAGTGTCAACAGCCTCAGTGGAGGAGTTCAAAACCCAGTTTTAAACTGCCTCCCAGCCCCCTCCCCTTTCCCCCTCTTCTTTTGCTCCCATCTTGATCTCTTGATCTTGATAGTAGTTGAAAGCGCCACACTGTGGCATTATATCGACGGAACTTTAGGGAGAGCACATCTTTAAAATTAAAAAAATATAAAAATATAAATTCTAATTTTAGTGACCTGGCCAGCCAGCACCCATTCAGCGGGACACCAACATGATGCCAAGTCCAGCAGCAACCTAACCTAGCCCTAGCCCTAAGTATGGTTTGTAAGGAAGGGGAAGTGTGGGTGGGTGCCCAGGGTAGGGCAGGAGAAAGGGGCTTGGGAGGATGGGGGGGGGGGGGGGGCAGGGGGAGATGGAGGTTGATTTATTGGCGGGCTGAGGTCTGTTGGAGGAGGGTCTTGAAATCCTCCACTGACCCAGCGGAAACAACTTTGGTCTCTAAGTTGTTCCAATCCCGGATGGTTCTGGGAAAAAAGCTGTTCTTCAGTGCTGCTGTTTTTTGCCGGCTGGATGGTGAAGCATCGGTCATTCTTCCTAATCCTAGCCAGGTGTTCGACTAGGTTCTTGCTCTCCTGATCTTCATGCCTTGTTGGTTTGATGAGGCACTTGTTTTTGACTGGTGTTACATATTTCTCTGCTTCAATGCTACGGAAGAAACCCTTGACGACTTTGTACAGGATGTGATCATTCAGCTGGTAGTAGAAGGACGATCTCTGTCGTGTACTCAGGATGAAACATTTCTTGGCATTGAATCTCATGCCCCATTCTTCGGCCCATGCTTCAAGCTTCTTGAGGTCGTCTTGCATCTTCCCACCCCCTCCCCTCCTGGCCCTTTTTACCTCCACCACCACCCCTAACCACCCAACCCATACCCCTCCTGTTTCTGAGCTGATCATCTGGGCAACAATAGACTAAATTCCTTTCCAGAAATCCCCATTTGTAGACATTCACTTTCAGTAGGGATGTGCACGGAAAAAAATATTTAAGCGATTCCCATTGTAATCATATATATTTTCGAAATCTGTCTGTCTGTCTGTGAGTCCCTTATGCACGGCCACAGTTCTCAACCGATCGACACCAAATTGCTTTCTTCCAGGCATCAAGGCGATTGAAAGTTCGACAGAACTCAATTGATTTACAAAAAGGGAGCATTCACAGATAGAGTGCGGGTTGTGGAAATTATGTGTAGCAGATTTGAGAACTTTAATATTGGTTTCTGCATTAAAAATTATCTATGAATTGAGCAACAAATCTATTTCCACTTTAGGAATGGTTTCTTTCACATCACATCACGTCGCGAACGGGAGAATGAGATCGCCCTGTGCAGACAATCATCTTTCGAACGGACTAAAATAAAGATTCAAAAACACACGATCGGATACATTGTGCATTATGATATATACTTACGTTTATAGCGTCGAAGCAAACGTAAGTATAAGATTATTCGTGTGAAGCAAAATAATGCTTAGAATAAACGCTAAATTTCAGTTTACCGATGACTCGTGCAGCTAGGCCCAGCCATTTCCAATCGACGTCAGTCCACCGATAAGAAAGGGAAGTCACTCTTCTTATAAAAATGTAAACAAACCGCTGCCCAAAGCGAAGCCATTTTTGTGTGATCGGTAGCTGTCAAGCTGTGATGACAGCAGACAACTGAAATTTTCCGTACATGACAAGATTTACAAAAAGGATTGACCAATTTCCATCCCTTCATTTAACTTTTTCGCGCCGCACCAGCCACTTTCGGCTGGAAGCGAAAGTGGCAGTTAACGACGCACCAGCCTCAAGTAGCGGGAGCTTCAGCTCTTATCTGTAGACGGACCAGCCCCATGAGGCTGGAGCTATTTAAAAAAAATCTCTCCTTCTCCCTATTGCGGCATAGTGGGAAAAAACTGCACTACTAGCAAATAGGGAGCCTTATCTAGGATAGGAGGCTATTTGGTTTGTCTTGACCTGACCTTCACCATCTAATTTTTTTTAAATCCCGGTTTCTCTTGTGGCGCGAAAGCAGTGTCTGGAATCTTCCACACTACACACATGTGATGTAGCAGAGTGCGTTCTCTCTCTCTCTCTCTCTCGCTCTCTCTCACACACACACATACACACACACGCGTTCCGCTACAGCCTACACAAAGTTTTCTAATATAAGTTGAAGTCTTGCTCTTTCCAATGATGTATAGCAATAAGAACTTAACTATGGCAAAAGTACCGTAAAAAAAATCGCAAAAGTGCTAAAATCGTGCCGTCGCCAACAGTTGTGAGGTTGAACGAACTAGCCGGCACTCGGCGCAGCCACTGCCGAGCGGCAGCCGGCTGGGAAGGTTTAAACATTGCTGAAGGCTTAAATTCTGAGCCGACAGCTTTCAAAGTGAACGCTAAGTTTACCGGTGAGTTACCTCTCTTGAATTACGGTAGATTAGAACGGTTTCATTAGAACAATACTAATTTAATTTTCTTTGCACAAGCAGAAAGAAATCGTCTTTAATTCAAAGTGACCGCTGTGGGAACACGGACATTTTCATTTTTGAAGTGTTGCGAAAATAATTAATAATTCATAACGCAACATTCAAGGGAGATAATAAACTTATTATGATGATCTACTTTCAGACCATTTTATTTTCACTGATTTCAGTGCTGCCAAAAGAAACTAAGGTCTCTCAGCACTTTGATCCGATTATGATACACATTATGAATAACATACCACATTGAGTCCGCGTCGGGAAAATCGCCTGACTGCAATCTACTGGTTTGGGAAGCTGGACGTTCCCAAACCATGATGTTTTGTTTTGGTTTCCAGATAGCATGCTTTCGGGCATGTAAGCTGCCATTTTGATCTCCAGTATAATCTCTTCAAAAATATATTTGGATTTGAAAGTATAGTTTGTGGAAAGCAAACACTTTTTAAATCAAAAGTCGTTTAATATTATACACTAATAAAGACAGATGCTAAACTCGAGATACTTAATCATATATATACAGTGAAAGACACAAATCGTTTTGCCTTCAACAGCTTTAGAGAGTAGACAGTATCACGAGATTTCACGATATGTACACGCTGTAAACATGGCGTCGGCCTGAAAAGTTCGTCTGATACAAATTACCGGTGTTTCAATTTTCTTTCAAATCAGTCTTTTCTAACGTGCTTGAACGTTAACCATGGGTTTGTGTAAATGCCCCAAACGAAAGGTTACTAATCTGTTTTGTTTTGAGCACAGGGTCAACGTATGTGAGCATTGCCTTGTTGCCAATCATGAGAAAGTAAGTTTTTACTAATTTTAGCAAAAATGAAAAATCCATGAACCCTTGACGTTTTTGCTTTACCTATGAAGCCATCAATCACATGCACGCGCACGCACACGCACACACACACACACACACACACACACACACACACAATCACATTTGTGCACACGTATAACATTACGATTTTTGTACAATAAAATCATCACTTCGCTGATGCTTGGTCAGTTAGTGGGTCCAGTGATGAAGGATGTTGAAAGCAAGAATATGCTGGAGAAACTGGGCTGGGAGGCCCAGCCCAGGTTCAGCACAGTGGGACTCTCTGGAGAGCAGATGGCAGAGGACCAGGCTCTCCATGCTGCACAAGATCAGCACCGGCACTGTGCACTGCCCCAGCCTCCAATCCAAGCTGGAGTCTCTCCCTCCTCGGCAGCGACGTGGCCACGGCCTACAATTTAAAAGATTTCAATGCCGCACTAAGTATCAATCAAATGCTTTCCTCCCAAGGACCATCAGTGAGTGGAATGATCTGCGACAGGACGACCTCTGCTGCTACCGCCAGTGGGTCAGCGGTGCAAGGGGATCATCAATAAGCCCATCAGCCCCCCCCCCCCCCCCCCACCTCCCCGGCTCACTCAACCCCTCCACACCCTGTTTCCAGGACGCAGCATCACACTCAGACCAGAGCAGCGGGCGCGAGCTGGCTCGGTCACTAAACCCAAACACCCCTATGTCCATGCAGCAGCTTAGGCCCTTTATCAGATGGAACCGACCCCCCTTTTTTCAGTCTTTTTTCCCCCTAAGGGTGCCAGAATGATCAATTTAATGATCGTGGGCCCCAAAGAGAAGAAGGAGAAGAAGATAGATGACATTAGAGTGCACCGAACACAGTACCGGCAGGGAACTTTCTTCCCACGCACTACTCCAGTTTGGAACAGCCTCCCAGAAGACATCGCTGCAGCACCATCCTTGGATTCATTCGAAGCCAGGCTGCAGCGCCACCTCAGATGAACCAGCACCTCAGCCCCTGGAGGAGAGCCTGCATCCTCAGAGCTCTCATCCACTGAAAAAGAATAAATTAGGGAGTTAGGGGCCATAGGTCAAAAGTAGTAAATGAAGGGCAGGAGCTGTGCCGGTCGGGGTTTGGCCCCGGGGACCGCTACGGTAGCCGGATTGGTCTTGCCTAGATACTGCGAAAAGGCCTATGCTATGGTTCACACTTTTTCCCAATTTTTTTTTTATGTCTTTGTTTCTGTTTTTAAATTGGACTTAAGTTAATTGTCTTAAATCTGCTTCACTAAACAACAAGAATGTGAATAACTTCAACAACCGTAGGACAAGGAAGAGCTGAACTAAGATCTGCAGGCTCCTGAGGCATTTTTGTTTCGTTTCTCCTCTCTGTTTCCTTCTTTCTAGTTTCTTCTCCTTTGGTTACACCCCTAAGTGCGTACATTTACTTCTGTAAATAGAAGTTGGTCGCCACCACAGAAGAAGAAGAAGAAAGAAGATACATACATGTATGCTGTCACACACTCTTTTCGTAACCAGTGTAGTTGGTTAGAATCACCGCTCGTAATCCAGTGGGTTTGCGAGTGCGCTGGTTCAAACCCAGCTCCATTCGCGGTGACATTGTGTCCTTGGGAAAGATACTTTGCCCAGGACTATTTCCTGGTCTATCGGATGAGGTCTTAAACTGAGGTCCCATGTGCGAACACACACCCAAGATCTTGCGCACATGTTAAAGCCCATTCCACTATTCATTAGGAGTAGGCGGTGTTGTGCCAGTGGAATGGATGACACAAACTCACAAAGCATGCATCCTGTGCGCCAATGGCAGTCTAAATGAAGACTTTGTGCATGGGGCACAATAAACATCCCCAGTCAGAAAGAAGAAGACATATCCAGCTTTAGTGATGTTTGTCTAGAATTTGACCTGTTTTACGGGGAGATGGGTGGAAGATGGTTATTATAATCGTGAGGAATATGTCAGTTATTGCCGGTTACGGCAGGTGGACATCATTGGCAGAAGAAGAAGAAGAAACAAACTAAGAAGTGTGAATTTATATCTGTTTACCGTCCTCCGGTCTAAAACAGACACATACGGGACATTAGTAGATCTATATAAAGATGGTGGTGGAGGCAACGATCGAAGTAAAGTCCACAATTTTTAACAACACAGATTCAGATTGTAAGGTTATTTGTATAGCATGAAAGAACTAAGAAACACAGAAGTACACCTATTTAAATGATTCTCTGAAGTCCTTATTATAAATCTTTTGATATAAATTTAGAGAAAAGGATCTATGTATTATAACTATAAATTGTTTAGTCACACACACTGACACAGTCACACTTAGCCCTGTTAAAAAAAGGGAAATAACTGCATGTTGTTTGTGTGATTTCAGTGCATCGTCAAGTCTCACCTGTTATGGTAAACTTATTTTTATATACATATTAATATTTTACGGACTAAAAGACTACTAGCCTGCTGCACA
The DNA here is from genome assembly GCA_017654935.2 of Phymorhynchus buccinoides. Classification (NCBI taxonomy): domain Eukaryota; kingdom Metazoa; phylum Mollusca; class Gastropoda; order Neogastropoda; family Raphitomidae; genus Phymorhynchus; species Phymorhynchus buccinoides. The sequence goes on along the minus strand of CM065688.1, from coordinate 59,420,965 downwards.
TTGCACCTAGCGCGGTTGAAGAGGAATAACTGCATGTTTGTGTGATTTCATTTTCAGTGAATTGTCTACAACTAAACACTGCAGGTGTGATTTCAGGTTAGGTTAGGTTAGGTACATTATAGTCACAGAGGCGTCTCTGTGAAATTCGGGTTGCTCCCACCTGGAGAGCGCGTCGCAGCCAGGGGCGCGCCACCCATTTAAAAAAAAAAATGTTGCATGCGATTTATGTGTGACTGATGAGGAAGGAAGGGAAGGGGGGTGGTAAATTTTGACCAAATAACAACTCTTTCGTTGCCACTGGGTTTAACGTGTGCTAAGTCAAAGTGCATGAGCACACGGGACCTCGGTTTATCGTCTCATCCGAAAGACTCCACGTTCAGACCGTAAGGCCTAGTGCAAAGTGAGAGGAAAAATCCCCTGTACCCAGGTTCGAACTCGGGTTTACTTGACACGAGGCGAACGCGCTACCACTGTGCCACTCTACATTCTTCAGTGCATTGTCTAATTGTGTGGTTTCAGTGCATCGTCAAGTCGTACCTGCAGTGGCTCCAGGACAGCGACTACAACCCGGCCTGTACACTGTGTGACCGACCACTGAACGACGAGGAATGCGGGGAGTGCATACGTCTCACCTGTTACGGTAAATTGATACATTTCCTCGTAGTCCAAGAACAGGGTGGTTCTGGTTGTGCGGGGCGGTAAAGTTGGGCTGGGTAGCGTGGGGTTTCTACTAAATTGATTGTTCTGTTTAGGCCCCCCCCACCCCCACCCCCACCCCAAAAAAGAAGTCTGTTTGGGGTTTAAAAATAGGGTAGGTAGGTATGCAGGCTTTTAAAAAAAAAATTTTTAAACATTTCTGTTCGGTCTATGTGTGTGAATATACTTATCCATTTCAAGAAAACAAAACAGAGTATACTTTTGCACTTATGATGTTTTATATTTCTATTTACTTGTATTCAGCAAGTCTCAAGTGCAAAGGAAGGAGAGGAGGAGAGGGATAAATGAAAGGGAGATAGAGTGAAGGAGAGAGACAGCGACAGACTTGTGTCTGAGTGTTGTATGTTGGGGGTGACTGCTTTGAGGGATGTGGATTTTATCTTCGATCTTTTGTGAATGGACAAAGGAAGCAGGAAAAGAGTTGAGGGACAAAGAGGGGTAGAGGGGAAGTGGGAAGCTCGATCGTTCAAACAACAGATGAGATGCATGGCGTGAATGACTCTTCTTTATATTCTTATTCCTTTCACAAAAGGCCGAAAACAAAGCCAAGAGCAAAGCCTCTGCAAATCAATAAAGAAAATATTACCAAACTATACTTACTGAAAAAAGTAACCAACTGAGTAATCTTAACAAGTTGAAGAAAATGTAGGCAAACTGCACATGCTGGAAGACGTCTAATATTATATGTAATAATGTATACGCTGATGGGAACGTATTTATTGACTTAAGTGTGTCTGTGTGATCGCATTTGGCATTGAAACTGCAATCGCGTGGAAGAGTGTAGTGACTGATATTAGGATTAATATCAGGGACCGGGTTGTCAGCCTGGATAGCTCAGTTGGTAGAGCACCCGTCTGGTGTTCGGGAGGTCTCGGGTTCGATTCCCGGTCCGGCTAACACTTTCCCCCAAAAAGAATTACTTCATTGGTCGGCGGATGTAGGGTCACAAATGTCTGCGCGAGTAACGGTCCTTGACTGTGCCGAGTGCATTGGTTGTTTCCCTTGCATCGTCTGCTCAAATTAATTAAAAAAAATTTCTTCTCTTTATACATCACAAAAGAAGTAGGGTCGGCAGCAAAAAAGTAGGGTGGGTCGGGAAACCGGAAACAAACTTTTTGTTGTTGTTGGCCTTATTGCAAGCTTGTCTAAGTATTATTGGTACTTACTTCTCCGTGAATTCACTGATTTCAGAAAAAAAAAGTAAAAGTACTAAGACTCAAGAAATTAATAATGTTCAAAGATTTAAAAGTATAAAACATGAGGAGTTTTTCTAATATTTTAAAATGTTTAATGTTTTTAGCTTCAACAGTTCAAGAGGCATTGTTCCCTGTTTAGGCATGGTAATTTTCAGAGAATTCTCTGATTTCAGAGAAAAGTGAATGCAACAAAATCAAATGTCAGAAGGGGTTTTAAACTTGAGGAGATGCCCTTTCCCCAAGTTTGAACAGTTGTGTGAATTCATCTTCAAGAGCAGTTGCCCCCTGATCACCATAAATGGATTTTAAGCCATTGATTACACCAAGAGACAACATCTCCTGAAACCATGAAATATTTCCAGAGGCAGAGAAAAGTGCTTTTCCTCCATCAGCATGCCTGCTGTTACTCGCAAGGCTTTTAACCCCTTGGCCCCACCAGTAAGCAGCATCCTCTGAACCCCTCAAATACTGTCAGAGAAAAATGGACCATCTTGAATTCTGAGGTAAGCAATTTTCTTATAAAACATGACAATTTACTCCTATTATCATATTAATTATGACCGTTCAGTCCTGGGAGTAGAGACGTTTCTTCATATTGATCACTCCTGTGGTGTTGTCATTGTCCGTGTTGACAGACGTGTTTCACTGGCGGTGCCTGAACGGCCACTGTCAGCAGCTGCCCCCCAACACGGCCCCTGCCGGCTACACCTGCCCCACCTGCAGCACGTGCGTCTTCCCTCCGGCCAACCTGGCCACGCCCGTGGCCGAGGCCATGAGGATGCTGCTGCAGCAAGTCAACTGGGCCAGGGCCGGCCTGGGACTGCCCCTGGTGTGTTTGTAGGGTCATTAGTAATGGTCATTAGTGGTCAGTAATGGTATGATGTAGACTAATCATTGTAACTCAGTGGGACTGCCCCTGGTGTGTTTGTAGGGTCATTAGTAATGGTCATTAGTGGTCAGTAATGATATGTTGTAGACTAAGCACTGTTGTAGACTAATCACTGTAACTCAGTGGGACTGCCCCTGGTGTGTTTGTAGGGTCATTAGTATGATGAATTAGTCACAAACTGCTGCTCTCTCTGATGCACACAAACAATCATTTCTTTACTTTCTACATGGTGTAGATATTTTCTCCTTTCTGTTCCATCTTCTGGGCTGTACGGTGGAGTTGCTCCCACGCTGCTCATTCCGAATCCCAACTGTCAGCCACACCCTGGTTTGTCAGGTCACAGAAGCCGAAATCAGCTGACAGTCCAAGAGAGCGAGTCTGTGTTACTGTTAGGCCATCATGAGGCAACCAGCAGAGGAGACACTGGATCGCTGCTGAGTCACCTCTGGAGTTCAGTGGAGCCTATTCTGAGCTAACATATACAGGATACCACCTACTAAGCTCCCTACTGATAATGTGTAGTCATGGAGCCAGCATGAGTGAGATCCTCTCCCGAGGGCACCACCACGTCCGTCCATCGACAGCTCCCCAGAACATACTGATCCCCATGACTTTGACTAGTTTTAGAAGTTAGCTTGAAGCTGAACATTGGATTGTACTGTAAATGATAGCTTGTACGTTAGAACATGAATTGCTCTTCGTTAGAACATGAATTGCTCTTCTTTTTGCTTCGACGCTAAGATGCCTGCTTCAGATTGACGAACCAGACCTCCCCCCTCCCCCAGCCCCTTCGACAGACAAGGCCAGTGTCGCCCCCATGACCAGCACGCCGCTCAAGGGGGATCATCCTCTGCCCTCCACCACCACTTCCGGCGGAGTGACGCGCCCAAGCGCCCAGGTGCCACCCTACTCCGCCACCCCTACCCCCACCCCCTCAGGGCCTGGTGGGATGCAGCAGGGGGGAGGAGGGCCTCACAGTGTGATCACCGTGGATGAGGGGACGTCTGCGCGCCAGTTCTCCAGTGAGTGGTGGTGTAGTTTGGTGGCTTTTCTAGTTTGCGTTCTGATGGTGTTACAGACGCTTTTTGGAAAAACAGTGTGTTTGTCTGTGATTTACTGCAGTATTGTAGAAGTTTTCGACAACAAAATGTGGGACATACGTAAAACTAGCATCAAATGAAATTGTGACTTCCAAGCCTTTTTTTTTTTAAAGAAAGAGGAGGATTATGAATGGCCAAAACTCCTTTTTTTTAATTGCAGGTAAGAGCTGAGAAAATGGATAACTATCTGAACACTATGACTATGAAGCACATTTTTTTTATGTTGTTTCTACCCCCCTCAAAATGCAAGTGATTGTGAGCAGGTGTTAATTAAATTCTTTCCCTTACCGACTTCAAAACAGTCTGTTTTTGATTTGCAGATTCATAACTATTTGATTTGCTTCGTTTGTATCTTGAGCATGCTTTGAGTTTGAACTTATGTTTTTGTGTGTTTTATTTTTCAAGCTGAAATTGCCACTTTTACTTTCTCTTAGATGGGATGCAGACCTTCGAAAATCATCCAAAATGAGGTCTTAAATGGGAGGGAGTTGTATAAGGGAGGTAATTTTGATACTTACAAAGAAGGGCAATGTCTCAAAGAAGTAGATCTTAAGTGGGAGGGAGTCTTATAAGGGAGGTTCCATTGTTCAATAATTTTGAATTTGAGCTGGTTTTTGAATATAGCTTCACCGTCTTTGTTGTTGCACGTGGTATTGTCTCTGTGTCTACAGATCCGCGCAAACTGTTTGACTCGACCAAAGACGACGGACTGTTCAACCAGTCACATGACCACGACGAAGATAAATACAAGCGGCGACCCGCCCTCCAGTGGCTGGCTCGATGGTTCAAGTGAGTTAAACAGCTTTCACAGTTTCAGTGTTTGGTAATGTAAATATTAATAATTTAAATCAGCTCTAATTAGCAAGGCAACTGGAATATTCTCAGACTCATATCGTCGGTGAAATTCAAAAACCTCATCTCGATTTTTATTTTTTTTAGTTAGATACATAGTCAGCTCTCTCATTTTTCCTGCCACATTCCACCAAAAGCTCGTATCTCTAACGACTTTCTGTCTGGGGTAAATGAGGTTGTGAAAATAGAAGAAAAACTCATAAGTCCCAAATTCAGACAAAAACCTCATATCTTCGTTCTTTTCAAGTCTAAAAAAAAAAATGTTTAATGTAATTTTAACAAAATGCAGGACTATACTCGCAATGTCTTGAACAACATATGCATCATAGTTAATCAATTGTGGTCAACATGGTTAATTTTTTTAAGTTTTTTTTTTCATTTTTCTCAAAACTGCCAAAATTGAGATACAAGGTTTTTGAATTTCACCGACGAATCTCTTTCTTCTGCCATTTTAGCAAACTGTAATTCATATGTCATCTTTAGACTGTGTAGTTTAATATAGGCATGAGTTCCTGAAAAGAGGCTTTAAAAAAAAGGAAGAAATTGGAAGGTTTAAGGTATTTCAGGGGTTCGCTCTTTATAATTTTTTAGCACTTAAAAAAAAAAGTATGTTGCTATCAGGTGAAAATCTGCTCCATTGCTGGTCTGAAACCCAGAGTGTCATATGGGAGTTGAAGGCATCAGGGACACACATAAGAAAATGTATACAGCACATACCTTTAATCTGTATGTGCTTAGACTCTTGTAGTGCCAAAACATCACTCTACACTCCCACCAAATGCAAAGATATTCACTGCCAAGTACCCTGCCATGTGTTTGTCTGCTTTCAGAGCTTATGTGACTGTTTCTTCCACCAAAGCAATGCATGCACACTCGGATAAAATAGTTAGTCCCCTCTTGTCGATTGAGATGCAACCAAGACCACCAAGAACGTCACACAATACATGGCGCTAGAAGAGTAGAAGAGTTAAAAATGAACACTGAGGAAGTTGTTAGCACTGACACGTCAGGTCGCGAGATGGCGGCAAGCAGCCTGATCCCAACGCAGTTCGCAGTCGTTGCTTCATGGTGCTGGTCATCATTATCACTGAGGAAGTTGTTAGCACTGACACGTCAGGTCGCGAGATGGCGGCAAGCAGCCTGATCCCAACGCAGTTCGCAGTCGTTGCTTCATGGTGCTGGTCATCATTATCACTGAGGAAGTTGTTAGCACTGACACGTCAGGTCGCGAGATGGCGGCAAGCAGCCTGATCCCAACGCAGTTCGCAGTCGTTGCTTCATGGTGCTGGTCATCATTATCACTGAGGAAGTTGTTAACACCGACACGTCAGGTCGCGAGATGGCGGCAATCAGCCTGATCCCAACGCAGTTCGCAGTCGTTGCTTCATGGTGCTGGTCATCATTATCACTGAGGAAGTTGTTAACACCGACACGTCAGGTCGCGAGATGGTGGTAAGCAGCCTGATCCCAACGCAGTTCGCAGTCGTTGCTTCATGGTGCTGGTCATCATTAACACTGAGGAAGTTGTTAGCACCGACACGTCAGGTCGCGAGATGGTGGTAAGCAGCCTGATCCCAACGCAGTTCGCAGTCGTTGCTTCATGGTGCTGGTCATCATTATCACTGAGGAAGTTGTTAACACCGACACGTCAGGTCGCGAGATGGTGGTAAGCAGCCTGATCCCAACGCAGTTCGCAGTCGTTGCTTCATGGTGCTGGTCATCATTATCACTGAGGAAGTTGTTAACACCGACACGTCAGGTCGCGAGATGGTGGTAAGCAGCCTGATCCCAACGCAGTTCGCAGTCGTTGCTTCATGGTGCTGGTCATCATTATCACTGAAGAAGTTGTTAACACCGACACGTCAGGTCGCGAGATGGTGGTAAGCAGCCTGATCCCAACGCAGTTCGCAGTCGTTGCTTCATGGTGCTGGTCATCATTATCACTGAGGAAGTTGTTAACACCGACACGTCAGGTCGCGAGATGGTGGTAAGCAGCCTGATCCCAACGCAGTTCGCAGTCGTTGCTTCATGGTGCTGGTCATCATTATCACTGAGGAAGTTGTTAGCACCGACACGTCAGGTCGCGAGATGGCGGCAAGCAGCCTGATCCCAACGCAGTTCGCAGTCGTTGCTTCATGGTGCTGGTCATCATTAACACTGAGGAAGTTGTTAGCACCGACACGTCAGGTCGCGAGATGGTGGTAAGCAGCCTGATCCCAACGCAGTTCGCAGTCGTTGCTTCATGGTGCTGGTCATCATTATCACTGAAGAAGTTGTTAGCACCGACACGTCAGGTCGCGAGATGGTGGTAAGCAGCCTGATCCCAACGCAGTTCGCAGTCGTTGCTTCATGGTGCTGGTCATCATTAACACTGAGGAAGTTGTTAGCACCGACACGTCAGGTCGCGAGATGGTGGTAAGCAGCCTGATCCCAACGCAGTTCGCAGTCGTTGCTTCATGGTGCTGGTCATCATTAACACTGAGGAAGTTGTTAGCACCGACACGTCAGGTCGCGAGATGGTGGTAAGCAGCCTGATCCCAACGCAGTTCGCAGTCGTTGCTTCATGGTGCTGGTCATCATTAACACTGAGGAAGTTGTTAGCACCGACACGTCAGGTCGCGAGATGGTGGTAAGCAGCCTGATCCCAACGCAGTTCGCAGTCGTTGCTTCATGGTGCTGGTCATCATTAACACTGAGGAAGTTGTTAGCACCGACACGTCAGGTCGCGAGATGGTGGTAAGCAGCCTGATCCCAACGCAGTTCGCAGTCGTTGCTTCATGGTGCTGGTCATCATTAACACTGAGGAAGTTGTTAGCACCGACACGTCAGGTCGCGAGATGGTGGTAAGCAGCCTGATCCCAACGCAGTTCGCAGTCGTTGCTTCATGGTGCTGGTCATCATTATCACTGAGGAAGTTGTTAGCACCGACACGTCAGGTCGCGAGATGGTGGTAAGCAGCCTGATCCCAACGCAGTTCGCAGTCGTTGCTTCATGGTGCTGGTCATCATTATCACTGAGGAAGTTGTTAGCACTGACACGTCAGGTCGCGAGATGGTGGTAAGCAGCCTGATCCCAACGCAGTTCGCAGTCGTTGCTTCATGGTGCTGGTCATCATTATCACTGAGGAAGTTGTTAACACCGACACGTCAGGTCGCGAGATGGTGGTAAGCAGCCTGATCCCAACGCAGTTCGCAGTCGTTGCTTCATGGTGCTGGTCATCATTATCACTGAAGAAGTTGTTAACACCGACACGTCAGGTCGCGAGATGGTGGTAAGCAGCCTGATCCCAACGCAGTTCGCAGTCGTTGCTTCATGGTGCTGGTCATCATTATCACTGAAGAAGTTGTTAACACCGACACGTCAGGTCGCGAGATGGCGGCAATCAGCCTGATCCCAATGCAGTTCGCAGTCGTTGCTTCATGGTGCTGGTCATCATTATCACTGAAGAAGTTGTTAACACCGACACGTCAGGTCGCGAGATGGCGGCAATCAGCCTGATCCCAATGCAGTTCGCAGTCGTTGCTTCATGGTGCTGGTCATCATTATCACTGAAGAAGTTGTTAGCACTGACACGTCAGGTCGCGAGATGGCGGCAATCAGCCTGATCCCAACGCAGTTCGCAGTCGTTGCTTCATGGTGCTGGTCATCATTATCACTGAAGAAGTTGTTAATACTGAAGTAAACTAAAGAATGACTGCTGTGCCTTAACACATTGGCGACGGGTCGCAACTGTAGTCGCTTCCACTGAACATTATACACAACTGGGTCGTGGCTAGAGTCGCTTCACGGTATAAGGTACAAAACTCATGCATAACTTTTTACCACAGAATACTTTCATCCTGCCAGTTGTTTCCCTCGTTAAAGCACTTCCGTTTCTTCAATTTATTTGTCTTCGATCGGCGATTTGACGGCAGACATGAATGAAAAATGCAAGTAAACAATAAATTATTCTCCTTTGTCAAGACGGCATGTATAAAACGTTGAACTTATCAACTTAAAAAGTACACAGATAAACTTAGCAGCCTTCTTTCAGTAAGTATGCAACGTTTAGTATTAATAGGACATTAGTTAGCTTAGCTATATAGGTTTGTTTTCAAGCACCCGATGTCCATGAGCTGTCCAATGGCAGGCTCAGGCCTGCACTGTGAATAGGTAATGGCAGCATCAGTCACAATAGTGAATAGGTAATGGCAGCATCAGTCACAATAGTGAATAGGTAATGGCAGCATCAGTCACAATAGTGTTAACACAGCTTAAAACATATAAAATATATAAGGGTAAGGAAAGGTACCTAGTACCACAGGTACCTTTTCTTACTCTTATACATTTTTAAACTGTTAATACTGAACATTGTGTTATTTCTACTCCACACGTCAGGTCCAGAGACGGCAGCAAGCAGCGCGACCCCAACGCGGTGCGCAACCGTTTCTTCATGGTGCTGGTGATCGGCATCGTCGCTTTCGTCACCCTGGTCATCGTCTTCTCCCAGCTGGGCAGACACGCCGCCGACGATGACCCCTTCCTTGACCCCATGAACAACCCCAACATCAAGGTGCAGCAAGACGTCATCAATGTCGACTAGGGCAGGGTCAAGGTCACAGGATGACGACCCCCTTCCTTGACCCCATGAACAACCCCAACATCAAGGTGCAGCAAGACGTCATCAATGTCGACTAGGGCAGGGTCAAGGTCACAGGACGACGACCCCCTTCTTTGACCCCATGAACAACCCCAACATCAAGGTGCAGCAAGATGCCATCAATGTCGACTAGGACAGGGTCAAGGTCACAGGATGACGACCCCTCCTTGACCCGATGAACAACCCCAACATCAAGGTGCAGCAGGATGCCGTCAAGGTTGACTAGGGCAAGGTCACGGGTCAAGGTTCAGCGGGGTTTCTTCTCAAGGCTGGGTTGCCAAGGTCGACTGGGGTCTTTTAAAGTTGAGTGGGTTACTGGGATCAAACTTTGAGGGAATTGGAGGTCAAGGTCAAGTAGATGTCCAAGGTTACATTGGTTGCCATTGTCAACTGGAGTCATAAAAGTTGAGGAGTCAACTAGGGTCTACTTTTTTGGAGGTCATGAAGATCAACTACGGTTGTTTGAGTAGATTTTTTCGTTGTCTTGGTGATGCAAATTGACTGGGTTCATGAGGGTTGGCGTTGTCTGTACAGGGAAAACACCTGCACAATGTATGAAGCTGTTCTCCGCGTATGAAGCTAGAGTTCTCCTGCTGGATTTATTAGATGAATGTTCGCAACCTCTACGATGAAGATGGAACTTAATGTTTTAAAGTGAGGGTGCATTATTTAATGATTCGTTAAATCAAAGTTGGGAGAGTTGTGCATGGTTTTTAGTCTGGTTCGAAATAGTTGGGTGTGTTCATTTCTGTGAACCAATTTTGAAGAGCAGTTTCAAGATTTGTCTTTTCTGTTTTTGCTTTAATCATTTGTATGATGATGTTAGTGTTTGTTTTATTTTTTCAATCTCTCTATTGTTTATGTGTTGAAGTTGAGTTTGCATTGAAGGCTAAGGAATTCTCAAGTGATCAGCTATTTGTGATATGGAATTGGGGGGAAGGGAAGAGGGGGGGGGGGGGGGGTCAAGTACATTTTGCTTTATTCGCTTGTATGTGTTGCATGTGTGAATTTCTGTGTGCATATGTGTGTGCGTGTAAATATGCATGTGTGTGTGTGCTATATATGTGTGTGTGTGCATGCGCATGGACATGTGTGTGCATTTTGTGTAAGACAGTGTATGTGTGGGGTGGGGAGGGGGTTCTGAGCAGAAGGTATGACAAAAATAGAGCACAAGTTTGTGCTTATTTCTTCGAGCAGAGCTGCGTTTGTGTGAACTTGTGTGAAAGAGATGATGCAAGAGCGGGGTGGTTTTCTTGTTGCAGTCATGTTGTGTATAAGTTTGAATGAATGACACTGACGTTGTGAAATCATTGAAGGATGTATGAGTCAATCATGTAGTACCTGGCCTGTTTGTTCTTTTCCTCTTACCTTGGATTCATTTTCTATTATGAAACACTTTGAGCATCAAAGGCTTTTTGTGAAGATTCTGTCTTGTTTGTTATTATTATTATATTTTAATTTTTGTTATGAAATGCAGTAGCGTGGAAGCCAAGTGTGACTCACTTTTCAGAAATCATCAGTTACGTTGAAATGTTTTCTACACTATCGGAGACCCATACTTATTCAGAAAGATCAGGAACGCTGTCTTTTGTTTATTCCAAGCGTGGAAGAACTGTTGTTGGTTCTCAGAAGTACTAGATAATCAGAAAGGCTATTTTAATGAATCTCTTTGACAGTTAGTTGATTTATTTGATCACAGCATTTTGTTCTGTTCTTTTCAACAAATTGATGATTTTATGAGAATTTATTTTCTAAGATTCTTTTTTTGTTCTTTATTCTTCCTATTTTGTTCTTCTTTCTCTTCTTCTATTTCTCTATTTTTCTTCTCTAAGACACAGAAAATGACAAATGGAAAGTTGGGGGAACATTTCTGTTACTTATTCATTAAAGTGGAATTGTGGAATTTCAGCATGCGCACACGCACGCACACATACACACACACAACACAGCATAGCATAGCATGGCACAACACAAACTACACACTACACACCATGAAAATTATATTTTGTTTGAAAAACACAAAGCGAAGTGAGAGGAACAAAGAGCATTGACAGTTGCCTATTACCATATTTTTCTAACTATATAAGACGATACTTTTGTCCAGACTGACACCCCTGCTTCTTATAATATGACTAAATATAGTAAGAATACATAACTAAATCTGAGTTGTGTGTAAGATGTAGGGGATGTACCTTATAATAAGGTGCGCCTTAATATAGTCCACAAAATATGGTAGATATTATGTAAATTACTTCTGACATCATCATCATGAAACAATTTCAAACGAACGATAAGCTATACCAAAAACCTTCATACATTTTATTCTTTTTTTTTCTCTTTTAAAAAAAAAGTGATTGTTGCATTTTTAATGGGTGCCCTGCAATAATGGCATATGCACATACACACGGAAAATGCGGACCGTGTTTTGCGTACATGAGCACATGCCGGTAGACTTGAATTGAAAGGGTTAAAATCCAAAGTGTACTGTCACAAAAAGACTACAGAAATCTGGTAGTACTGGTGATAGTATGCTGATAGTATTCTCTGGATTCTGTTTTCCCCCATAAAGTCTCCCGACAAGATCTGCAGTTTTCCATTTTGTCTGATTTCTGTCTCCCCGGATCTTCAATCTGTTCTTTCATCTTTCCTTACAAATCTATCTTTTGAATGGTCCTTTTTTCTCTGATCTATCAGACAATTTATGACATGCCAGTTGTTGTGTTATTGTTCACTGGTGTCCAACGTGAGACCTTGCGCACTTCAGTGGGCACCTGTTGTCCATTCTGCAGTGCATATTTGCCTATGTGGCAATTTTCATGTCTTTTTTTACTAGTATGTGTTTGTTATCCTTTTTTACTGTTTTTTGTTTTAACCTGGATTCGATAACTAGAGTAGAGTGGCTCCACATTTCCAGCACTGTGTGGATTTATGTGTTATAGGGTGCAACGATGGAGGTGTCATGTTATGAATTGTACTGTATGTTTTGTTGTTTACAGGTTCAACGTTGGTAAGACACATTGATGAGTGTTTTGTACTAAGTGGTGGAACTTCACGCGGTGACAGTCCTGAGATGATCATAGCTGTTGACGGGACTATAATGGACAAAATAAAAAATAAAATCCTCTTCAACATGAAGACAAGGTGCTTTAGGAAGGGTGTGTGTATTGTGTGTGTACGCTAACTGTGATTATTCCACAGGGTCAAGGTTTATATTTAAGTATTATCATGCTCACAGAACTAGGTCAATGTTATTCTACACATTAGTGGTAAAAAAGAAATTGCTTTAAAAAGTGTACCAGCAAAAATTTTACATGTTATAAAAAAAATTGTCAATGAAAGATATTTTATATTGTACATAGAAAAGATTGGTAGTAATTATGGCTATTAGAACTTGTATTTAGTTGACATTAATAAAACAATTTTTAAAAGGTCTATTTGATAATAAAGCAAGTAGTTTGTGAACATTAAAAGTATTGTATCCATGAAGCAATATAATATATTTAAAGCTATGTTCAGTTTAGAACTATTACGTATTGTAGCTATGAGAGAAAATGTAGTGGATATATCGAAAGCTTTGAAGTAAAGAAAATAATTTGATTTTGTGGACATAAAAGGCTACGATAGTGGGTTGGGTTTTTAAATGTACAACCAAAAATGGATACTCATTGTACTTGTATTGTAAGTGAGAAGAAAAAAAGAACAGTTGGGTTTTTTGGTGGTTGTTTTCTATGATGAAATATCCATAAACTGCATTATGTTCTGTATGCACAGACATGTTTTCTTATCTGTCTGTTTTTGCACTCCTGGTGATATTTCAATAAATGTCTGCCATTCAAAGATCCGTTGATTGATTTGTTGTGTAGTTTGTCGTGTATAGAACTTCTATTGTTGTTTTGTTACCAAGTCCCTGTCTCAGCAGTGTCAAATGTTGTTGCACATATCTGTGTGAGTTGTTTGAGAAACTTTTGGATTGTGGGAACACGAGGATCCATATTGTTTGAACAATGTTTAGTGCTTGAACTGTTGGTTTTCCTTGGTGCAAATTACCTGTGCTTTTATCTCATCCATCTAGAATGGGGGTGTGTGTGTGTGTGGGGGTGTGGGTGTGTGTGGTGTGTGTGTGTGTGTGTGTGTGGGTGGGGGGGTGTGTGTGTGGGGGTGTGTGTGGGTGTGTGTGGGTGTGTGTGGGGTGTGGGTGTGGGTGGGTGTGGGTGTGGGTGTGTGTGTGTGGGTGTGTGTGTGTGTGGTGTGTGTGTGTGTGTGTGTGTGTGTGTGCAAGTAATAGTGTAAAAGAGCTTAGAGCTTAAAGATTAGGCGCTATGAAAGTTGTCTTAATAAATAAATAAATAAATAAAAATGGTTACCCCTATAACTTACATTTTGCGTACTTGTTTTTTTACAAGTGCTAACATGGGTTGGACATTTTCGAAATGATAAAATGCCCCTTCTAAATGCTCAAAGAATCTGTTTTTTCTGCATTGAATTTAAAAAAATTAAGCAAAGCATATTTTTGGATTCAGACATCATTCCCCAAAATGATGAATTGGTTTGGGTTATTTGGGCTAAAATTTACAAGATTCCTTAAGATGTGTGTGTGTGGTTAATAATTTTCTTTTGGTGAATAGTTTGTTGAGTTTAATGTGTGTGCATTTTGTGTGAATTATGTTTTGGGTTTTTTTCTGTTTTGAAAACAGCGTTTTGTTTTCAGATACTTTTGTGAAATATTTCTCAATTTTCAAGCTGTGTTATTATTGCTGTTGTTGTAATGTTGATCATGCACCCGTTTTATTCTTTGTATGCCTGTAATTATATGCTGTACATAATTGGGATGAATAATTATTAAAAAAATTAGAATCTTAATCTGTGTTGGTGTCATTTTTGAATGGTGACTGGATTTCATTTTCCTGAATGAGTGTCAGCTGAACACAGTGTCAGCTGTGCCCCACTACGGCCTCCAAATAGCTGAAAAGCAACTGCTATTCCAGAATGCTGGGCTGGAATTCGTCTATGATGGAGATGGGGCTAGGGCGTGGATGGTCCCAAGGGTTAACTAAGCCCCAAGGCTACAATACGGAAAGCCAGCGCCATGTCTCTTTGAGAGCCATCATCTTTCACAAGAGCATATTTAACCCTTTCACCGCCAACGTCGCATTTATGCACCAGTGATTTAACACCCATGTCACTAAAAGGCATCAAATCAGGGTCTGTTATTCAAAGACCCTATTCTCTTAATTTTGGGAGGTAAGGACAGGCCTTACTTTAAATGTCACAGAGGAATCCCCAATATTAGACTTTTTTCCCTACCCAGGTAAGTTTAATGGACATTTTTTTCTGAAAAATGGCTGGCGGCGAAAGGGTTAAAGGTGTACTGATATGAGTGTAGCGTTGTAGTAAAAGGTCTACAAGTAGTGTATTAATTACCTGGGTGATTTTCTTCAGGCTAGGTGCATTTTTTTGTCTTTGCAGTAACCTCTACCGGAATTTGTTAACAAAAATTTGGAGCAACCTCCATTTCTCAGTGTCCTAGGTCCCTCCATTCAATCGTAATTGTGCCAGGTGCTCAGCAGCATTTTCGGCGCCAGTGACCTTGACCATTGACTATTTTTTAACTTGGTCTAGATATCTTTAGTACATATCCGCATGCAAAATTTGAGCGTCCTAGGTCCCTCCATTATCGTGCCAGGTGTTCAGCAGCATTTTCGGCTCCAGTGACCTTGACCTTTGACCATTTTCGAACTTGCCTAGATATTCTTAGTAGTTATCCGCATGCAAAATTTGAGCATCCTAGGTCCCTTCGTTCCAACGTTATCATGTTAAGATAGTCAGCCAGTCAGTCAGTTGGCTTCAGAATGCACTGAAAACATAACCAGCTTTGCTCTTCGTTCGTGGCTGGTAAAAATAGCTTTTTCCCTTCAGTTTTTACGTTTGAAGACCACTACTTGTCCCAAAGGGCAGTTGAGACAAGGACGTAACATTCTCTCAGCGGTCAGCTTCAGGGAAGCATTGCTCCCCCCTCCCCCACAACAGGGATGCTGTCATGTACTCCGCCAGATGACCTCTGCTTTTCAGGGTTTACCAGGATTTTATAGAAGCACCCATGTAAGTCATTGACTTGAGGCCATGTGCACATGTACATCTCTCCAAATGAAAAAACATGGAAGGCAGGGGTCCGGGGGCAGCCGAGGGCCCCAGCGGGGTACAGGGGCAGAGCCCCCTTGGAGGATTCAGGAGGGGAACGCAAGAGAGATAACGAGACAGACATTTAAAACGATGGACAGAGACAGAGTGTAATAAGCCTTGTCAAATGTTTACATTGCCTTTGAAAAGAATACGGCATCACCATGCTGTTATCAAGATTCCCCGAGAGAGACTTCCGGGATAGAAAAACCAAGTTAAAAACGCCCCAAATCGCTTGTGGTCGATTTTGGGGGGGGGGGGGGGGGGGGGGGGGGGGGGATGAATTTAATGTAAAAACAATTAAGTTCAGTTTCTGATAAAACAAACATAACACCACACAACTGAAATCAGTGTGAAACTGAAAGAGTTGCACCCATATTCCATACAGAGGCCCATCCACAATGTGAAAAAACACACACAAAAGTGGGAAATGTGGAGTGTGCACAGTCATGTACATGTGAAAACCCATTCACTGAATTCCTTCACTTCATTTGTGGATGGAAGTATAATGCGCACAGGTTTCCGCCTTTATCAGACCTGTTTACCCCCTACACAAGTCTGGATGGCTGAAATGAGTAGTTTGGGTGCAATATGTGTAGTTTTATTCATTAAACCATCAAATAATGTTCACTGAAAATGAGTAATTAGAGCATGTTTTTCAGTTTTGAAGAGAAACAGAGGTCCAAATTGAGTAGAATACTACTCGAAAAGAGTAAACAGGTCTGCTTTATGTGCACATGCCCTCGCTGAACTGTACGAGTGCACACACACACACATAACACAGACACACACACAACACAGACACACACACACACAGACACAACACAGACAGCCCATGAATAATAACAGTACTTTATTTCAACCACATACCAATCTAATCTGGAAGGATGAAACGGATGCACACAATCACTTGTGATAGTAATAATCATAATAGTAATAATTCTATAAATAATACAAAGATGACCACATGGGTTGCTCATCTGCGTTTATCGCACAAACCATGTCAACTCGCACACACAGTCTCCATCATTGAAGACTGACCAGTTACTTCAACAAAACCAATCGCAGAACAAAACATCTTCAGATTGAAACATTTTCATAGTTCAGCTGTTGTGTCAATTCATTGTATTTAAACTATGTGTTAAGAAAATCTCTTTTTAATAATAATTGTTTATGCAGTGCAACAACCTCAGCTCTTTACGGTTTACAAAATTTCCGTACATACCTTCTATTAGGGTATTAAGTATTAGGGTACTTTACAGTCACAGAGGCGTCTCTATGAAATTCGGGTTGCTCCCAACTGGAGAGCACGTCGCAGCCAGAGGCATGCCACCTTTTTTTGTTGTTGCATGCAATTTTTGTGTGATTGATGAGGAAGGAAGGGTGGGTGTTAAATTTAGACCAAATGACAACTTTTTCGTTGCCACTGGGTTTAACGTGTTAAGTGCATGGGCACACAGGACCTCGGTTTATCATCTCATCCGAAAGACTCCATGTTCAGACCGTTAAGGCCTAGTGTAAAGTGAGAGGAAAAATCCCCTGTACCCAGGTTCGAACTCGGGTTTACTTGACACGAGGCGAACGCGCTACCACTGTGCCACTCTACACTGGATGACTCCAAGAAAACAATTAGAAGAGAAAAAAAAAATCACAAACAGTATACTGTTTTCTTTGCTCATTACATTATTTTCAATGTGTTTGGTAGTCTGTCAACATGGTGAACATTTTCACTTACCTGCTTTGTCATGTTTAAGAAACGTCAAACTAATCTATTCATGCGCCTGTTGTTATTTGATTATTGTGTGCATGCACCGTAATTACAACTTGTAATGGCCTTTTGTTTCAATCAAGTCGGACACAATATAGAAAAGAGAATGGAATGAGGGGTGGGTGTGGGTGAGAGGCAGAAAGCGTGATACCTGACATACCATCTCTAAACTTGGAAAGAAAGAAACGGCATCTACCTTACCCAGGAGAGGCAGACTATCAATATCTGTACTCACTGTAGGAGAATTACAATTTAAGTTTTTAAGTGATTTTTTTTTTAATAGACATTGTTTGCCTTAGTACTTTTGACCACCAACAACATTGGCTGAACTTTAAGGAGGGGCCAAAAATGCAGAAAAATAGATGACAGTAAAAAAAGAAAGAAAAGGGCAGTCAAAAGAGAGTGACAGATCAGAGGAAGTTGCCAGCACAGAACTTTGAGAAGGTGAGGGCTCAGTTTGTACAGAAATATCCCCCTTTATACTGAAAGACGAAAAATTGGATAACAGCTTGGCCTTCTTTTCTTTTTTTGTCGTGAAAGATCCCCCGGTATTCCCACAGAGGAGCTGCTAGTTCATTTCAGAGTCGTTGACAAAAGGCCATGCCCCGTTGTTCACAAATTGGGTGATTTTGCCTTCAATGAACTACTGGTCCCACCTTAATGTCTTTCATTACCCCCCCCCCCCCATGTTGGTTGTTTAGGTCGAGTCTTTTACAGTTTTCCCTTTTTCACTGACATTTTAACCCTTTCAGTGCTGACTATTATCCATGCCTGTGTTCCAGGCCTTTTGGGGGGGTGCAACATAATTGTAAATGAGCACCAACGCATATATGTCGGTGGCAGGTACTGAAGCATTACAGAGAATGTATATGTTGTAAGCACTGAAGCATTACAGAGAATGTATAATATAACATGTTGTAAGCACTGAAGAGGTTACACACACACACGCTCATACTCATAACTGGTCCATGTTTATCAAACATCCTGTGTTTTCTCAAAAAGTCACACAACACAATGAAAAAAAAAATATATATATACTAGCCACATTAAACAAAAATCCAGAAAAGTTACTATTTATAGGAAATTAAACACCCTTAAAAATGTGGTAAATGTCAATAAACAATCTGAAATGATTCCACCCACTTCATTCATCCCACCTCCCAGTTCTCCTCAATCACACAAAGCCAAGCTTTTTTTTTGCACGCCAGAATATACAAAAAGATGTACCGATCATAAAAAACAAAATGACTAAAAAAATATCTATATATTCTGCCGAATAGAATGTGTACAAAGATATATTTAACAACAAAACAAAAAAGCATGACTTGAAAAAAGACGTAACTGTTTTGAGAGGAAAACGAAACGAGAACAAAACCCAAAGCCCTGGCTTACTGACTTTCCTTCTATGGATGGTGAGACGATCAACAAGTGACTGACTGGGAAACCGACCAATACAGGGCCACAACAACGACGCAGCATCACAGAAGTGCAATGGAACATAACGCCCATTTCATTCAATAAGAACCGATCATCATATTATCACAGGCTACCAAAACATGTCACCATTTCTCTTCCTTTCCCAAAGATTTCCAACGACGACGCACGCATTTCAATAACACAAAGAACAACATATCAACAACCCCAAAAACAATTGTTTGGACGGCGTAAGTTCAAGGCCCTAAGGTCAAGGTCACAACTCTTGCAACCACCGATAAGAATGAAGGCGTCTGGGGGGTGGGGGTGGGGGGGGGAACGGCTCTCATTCTCTTAATGATATTTGTGATGAAATAATAATAAACTCTAGCGGCGGTTAATATAATTTGTGCTAATGAAGTTTATTCCTGTAATATTTTACACATCAGTTTATTCACAGGAAAGAAAGTGCGACACTATCCCTGTACCAACCCTTCTCCCCCACCCCCCAAATACAATGAACAAGGTATACTTTTAAAAAAAAGAAAAAAAGTATAGTTAAGCAAGGTCCTCAGAATTGGGTGGGTTTTTTTTTACATATGTGAAATAAACTGTTGAGAAATATACACAAAAGGTCCAAGACATACCAACTCTTCCTTTCTTTCTTTCCAGGTGGTTTTAATTCAGGAAGAATTCAAAGAAAATCTTTCCACATTTCTGGCAGGGTTTTACATTTTTTAGAAATAAGAATAGAAAGGTACCCTTTTACTGCTATGGGTTCATTCCACAGCTCTTCCTCTGATCCCATTCTTTCCCTGTTATTTATTAAAGGTACCCTTTTACTGCTATGGGTTCATTCCACAGCTCTTCCTCTGATCCCATTCTTTCCCTGTTATTTATTAAAGGTACCCTTTTACTGCTATGGGTTCATTCCACAGCTCTTCCTCTGATCCCATTCTTTCCCTGTTATTTATTAAAGGTACCCTTTTACTGCTATGGGTTCATTCCACAGCTCTTTCTCTGATCCCATTCTTTCCCTGTTATTTATTAAAGGTACCCTTTTACTGCTATGGGTTCATTCCACAGCTCTTCCTCTGATCCCATTCTTTCCCTGTTATTTATTAAAGGTACCCTTTTACTGCTATGGGTTCATTCCACAGCTTTCTCTGATCCAATTCTTTCCCTGTTATTTATTAAAGGTGGGGAAGTCCCTGGGGACAGGAAATATTTCAGGGCCCCCAAAACGGTAATTGTTCCAGCAATCAGCCGTAACATTAAATCAAACATATGTAGATGCACGCATACACAGCACACTTGGGTGATTATTACTCGTGTCAATTAACACTCATGTTCAATATGCACTGTCTCACACACACACGCTTTCCCCAATGGCACACTTGTGGTCCTGTTGGCCTTTGTTGCTTTGTTGCAGTGTTTCCCAGCCAGGAATGCTCAGTTCCATCAACACTCACAGGTTCCACACTTTCTTTCTGACCCGCGGCAATTTACCCATTCAAATCATCGTCCGTCACACACTGAACTAAACATCACCATACACATTCCCCTAAGCACATCTTAGTTGCCACCATTGCTATGCGTGTCAAAAAGGCCATGCACAATATGTATTTTGTTCACGAAAGCACACATACACACGCACTTTACCTCTCTCTCTCTCACACACAAACATACATTGAACCTCAGACATCCGCATCAAACAATTTCTGTCTACAAAAAGGATACTGGTACTATAAAATAGAGGACAGAATGACATTTACAAAGCACTAGTTGATAACAGCGAGCAGTACAAAGGACGATAACGGTGTGTACACACGACGGAGCTAGCCCCTCGATAATACTGAAGCATGGTAGGGAAATGTACAGACCGATCCAATGACCGCATATATTATTTATGAAAGCTAGAAGATACTATCAGTTATCTTCATTCCTTCTGTGACAGTGCCGTCTGGCTTTCACAGAATGAATTATGAAAATGACTGCTCGCCGTCTTAAAGAGAATAAAACTTACAGGCCATCTGCAATGCAGGGTGAATGTTCGCATGTCAATCCTTCCACGGTTGTGCCGTTACGTAACCAAGAACACACACTCACTTAGCACGCCCTTCCATCACTATATACAGCAAGCGCAGGCGTTCCCGTTCGCGTTTCTTCCACCGATTCAAACAGGTAAATAAGAAAAATCACACACATTAAGGTGAAGGAAACATTTGATGCGATATGTAATTGTTGTGGACGGTTCGTCAGTAATGACTGCATGTACAATTCAAACAATAATGTATAATAATAAAAAAGTAAATAAAAGCACAAATAATCGACCAAAAAGGCAATATATAATTAATAAAAAGAAAAGTGCATGTAAACAGTGCAAGTTTTGTTTAAATCAAGAGAGTGCAACTTTCAAACAGCCAATCCCAGATTACATTTTTTTTTTCTTCTTTTTTTGTTTTGTCGAGAATTTGAAAAAAAAGCCTCTTCCAAGTCTTTTTTTTTTCTTTTTCTTTTTTATTAAATACATCAGGCAACTTACCTTACATATACTGATCTCTCATTCAAACACTCGGAGAAACCATAATGAAGTGATATTGTGCATGGTGTTAAAAAAACAACAACAAAAACAATACATTGTTTAGAAATTGTGGCTTTGTTCCAATGTTAGTTTTCCCAGTAATCCATGAGTGACAGCTGGGTAATGCACAGCCCATCAGTTGGCTCGTCACATGTCACCCACACCCGTACAAAGTTTGGCTTGCTTTGGCTGCGAATTGGGATTCGGAATGAGCGGCGTGGGAGCGGCGTATGGCCCAGAAGATGGGACAGCAAATAAAAGAAAAAGTTTTGCTTGCTTTTCTTTACTTACCAATGTCAGAGTTTTCCCCCTCTCTTTTTTCTCTTATTTTCTCCACTTGAAGTTGAATTTCATCATGTTAACGATTCAATTTTTAAACTATTAAATGGAGGATGGTTTTTTAACCAAGCGTCATTCAAGGCATTTGTGATTCACTGGCATTTTATGATCTGGATATTCTTTATTACAATTTTTTGAGTTTTGTTGTTGTTGTTTGTTGTCTTACCCTGGCTTAAAGACTCCAGGGATCATCCCAACAGCCGAAACACTTGAACACTATGGTACAAATGCACCAGCCAGGGATGAGAACATTACGTGTGTGACCGTTTTTGATTACACCGCCAATAGGGCAGCCACACTCCGACTTCGGAGGATAGAGGGGGGTGTAACAACAACAAAACAATACTTTAAAAACCGAGATATGTGGATGGTTACAAATGCCTGGGAAAATATCTTATGTACACGGTAAATCTGCATCAATCACACACACATACATCTTCACCTCCCTATTTCCTTTTTTTTTCTTCTCCTAATACTGACAGCGCACCCTCCCCCCAAAACCTTCAAAATGAATGATGTAAAATGTCAAAGCATAAAACGCACTCCCTGACAAACAATCACCATACGTCCACCACACTCCTTCACTCGCTTTATTCCATCACATTATGTCAATGGCCATACAGCTGGTTCTCTTCGCACACACAAAATCAAATCTAGATGCCACATGGCTAATGTTCTGAGAACGGAATGATTTGAAAGTTATCAAATACAAATCAAGAATTTTTCTTACAGAGTTAAATCCAAATATACTTGTCAAAATTTGAAATATAAATAAAAAGGGCATGCGCGCAGTTTCTTTCATAAATAAGTAATAACGGTACAGAGAATCACACGGTAACGAACACAATGTGTTGACCGTTTCACAATGTGTGTGTTCATTGTTCTGGGAATGGTCTCTATTACTGGAACCAATCCGCCAATCATGGCGACAGGAATGCCAACGTTTTTTGTTACAGCAGACCATTACTTCACAGGGACATTTCGGTGTTGAAAACAAACTGCAAACAAATAAATGGCAAAGTCTACTCATCTTCTATCATATGTAAAAGAGTCTTGAAGAACATTCTTCATCTCAAGTGGATTCTTCGTCCAGCTAAGGACCTTAGGCAAAAGCTACCCCATCACATAATGAGACGACTTTTCTTCTGCGGTCTACATGAAATCGACTCAAAACACTAGCGCGGGCAAAAGTGTGTATGTACACATAAACTTCTAGCCAAAGAAAATGCTCAACATTCTCTTAAAGGCCGCTAATCTTCAAATAAATTATTAAAAAAACCAAGCTTTGTACAAATATACTATTTTTGAAAATGATATGCAAGCAAATGCCAAAGAAATGGCGGTTGGCTCAAAAGCCGAGGGAAAATCAAATTAACGTAAATGGACGGATTGGCTAATGCTGCATGACATCACATTTCGAGTCCAATGATTGGATAGACACAGGAACACGATTCATAAATGACAAAATATACTGCAGTAAATACAGTCTACCAAAAAATCTAAAGTTTCGTAAACTGTATCCTATTTTCAAAGTCTAAGCCATGTCCAAATAACACAATGTATCAAAACCCCATTGTCACAAATGAAACAAGATATAAAATCAAACAAGTGGGGCGCTCACCCACACAGAATGCAAGAAGAAATGTATAGAAAAGCCATACAAACACAACAAATCGACCTCCCTTCAACAAAATAGTCCATCTATCTCTCTGTGAACAAAGGTACGTCTTTCTAGCAGGCACTGGTATTGGAGAAGGGAGGATGGGTTTAGAAATATGTACACAAAAATGAGAGAAAACGATCAAAAGTGGTGAGGGAGGAAGGGTACTTGACCCCAAAACGCAACAGCCCAAACCTTGGTGCACAATATGATACAGACCTGTCAGGTTTATTACGAATGATGGCAACAATCAATCAGGATTCATTCTCAAGGTGTGAGTGCGTGCGTGTGTGTGTGTATGTGTGAGCATGTACGCGCATGGCTTTATCTCGTTTCACAGGCGTGCGTCGATTTCTTTTTTTCCCCCTCATTTTTTTAATGTAGTAAAAGCATCACATTCTATCAATAAAAGCGTCGTGAACCGGCAAGTATTCCTGAGAGAGACAAGACAGAGATGAAGAGAAAGAGAGACAGACAAAGAGAAATAAATTAAAAATGAGATTAGAGAAAACAAAGAAACGTGAATAAACAAACATGCATTAATGGTATGAACTCAAGATAACAAAACAACATATATGAATTGTACAAGGACAAAGAAAAGTACAATGCTCTTTCTGTTGCTTTACTTTATTTCCAATGGTCCCCTGTCCCCTAGGCCTTAGGTTGGGTCTGACATGATTCTCAAAAGTTAAACAAGGGAGGACAATCGCATGGAACCTTTCAGTCAGAATGATACACGTTCACTTTCTCTCATCCTCCCTCTCTCTTCTAGCCATCTCAAATCACAGCACCCTTCTCTTTTCATATTCTTTCCTCTCTTGTTTTTTCTTGCTCTGTAATTTATTCTTTATTTATATATTCTTTTTCATACACAAATCACCCATTCAGGTATCTACGCATATAACTTCACAATATCACAGATCCTCTTTATATATATATTAAAAAATCAATGTCCATGAAGTCATCTCATGATCTTAGTTCTCTCTTTCTCCTAATGAGACACACTGTCGCTTCCACACAGACAGCAAATCAAAGGAAACGAACCATACACACGGCTTTGTTCTAATCGCAAAGTACTCCCGGGTGGGTCTGTTTCTTGGTGTGTGTTTTCTTCAACATATCTGGGGGGTGCAAAAGGAACAGAAAGGACCTTGGAATGACTGCAGAAGCCGCAGGAAGCATCCTGTACAAACTTTGTGTTAAATCGGCGATCGTGTCACACAGCCAGCCAACTGCCAGGCGTATTGCCGCCTTTAAAACCAACCAACAAATCCACAGGGGGGGGGGGGGGGGGGGGGAGATGTGATAGGGGGTAGTGAGGGTAGGGGGCATATGAGGGAGGAGAGGGAGGTGTGGGTATTGCGATGAAAACAGAAATGAGCGGAGAGGCGGGCAATCGGTAGCAGTCACTACATGGGGCTTACAGAGAACAGAGAATGAACCCAAGGCCAGGGCCAAGGCCAGGGCCAGGGTCACGGGGTAAGACACTCCTGTTGAACACTGGGCCCAGGGGGTTTTCAGGCTTCAGACAGAAGGGATTACAATATGGGTTGTATGTGTACGGGTCTGTGGGCAGAAAGGGGGCGAGAAATTGAGTTTGGGCTGATCTCACACGTTGAGAATCTACAAAACGCAGACGCGCCTTGCGGTCATGTCCGGGAACACAAAGAACCAGAGAGAAGAAAAGATAAGGGAGTGAGAACAGGGGTAGGGTGTGTGTGGGGGGTGGAGGGGTGATGACGATGGAGCTTGGAGCTGGTCTCAGAGGTTGAGCATCTCCTGCAGCACGGCGACGTGCCTGGCGGACATGTTGGGGTCGCTGTTGGCCTTGTCCAGGAGCCCCTGGCCCATGTGGTCCCACAGAGCCGCCGCTAGGTTGGCCGTGGCCCCCCGCAGCTCCCCGGACCCCGACCCCCCGGCCACGCCCGGCGAGGCCAGCAAGTGCCACAGGAGGGGCAGCACGTGCAGCACGATCTGCTTGGGTTTGCGGTCGTACACCCTGTCGGCCAGATCTGGGGAAGCAAAGGAAAAAAGTTAGTTGTCTGGTAACTGTCAACTATTTATAGTCTGCACAAAAAAAGTTAAATTAGTTAAAAAAAATTAAAAAATTAAAACAATTTGGAAAATTTGACTCGTTTGTTCTGCTTCCTATTTTAAGGTATTTATTGAGCTAAACATATATTTGTCCTATCTGCCAGGTCTGTCAACAAGGAAAACAACCAATCAACCAACAAACAAAAAGTGGAAAAATCACTAAACTACAGCACCCATCCACACACACACACACACACACACTACACAAGCGTGTACTCACAGGCTAGCTTCACGACCATTTCAGCCTTGCTCTGCCCTGTAGCGCACTGAGCCTGGTTGGCAAAGGGTTGAATCAACAGACTGTGGTCTGCACACACACAATCATTTACAACATTACATCGTTGATAACAGGAAACCTCTCTCAGAGCACAACAATGCTGATGCTTACAGAACCCAGTGGCAATAAATAAGGAGGTTGAAAACTGTCCATAACTGTCCCACCCCCCTCTTTTTAGTGAATCATACGCATCACCAGCATGCCAATCTACTGCATTGGGTCCTAGGGTTTCTATCCACTGGCCATGTTTACACAGATTATACTGCATTGGGTCCTAGGGTTTCTATCCACTGGCCATGTTTACACAGATTATACTGCATTGGGTCCTAGGGTTTCTATCCACTGGTCATGTTTACGCAGATTATACTGCATTGGGTCCTAGGGTTTCTATCCACTGGCCATGTTTACGCAGATTATACTGCATTGGGTCCTAGGGTTTCTATCCACTGGCCATGTTTACGCAGATTATACTGCATTGGGTCCTAGGGTTTCTATCCACTGGCCATGTTTACGCAGATTATACTGCATTGGGTCCTAGGGTTTCTATCCACTGGCCATGTTTATGCAGATTATACTGCATTGGGTCCTAGGGTTTCTATCCACTGGTCATGTTTACGCAGATTATACTGCATTGGGTCCTAGGGTTTCTATCCACTGGTCATGTTTACGCAGATTATACTGCATTGGGTCCTAGGGTTTCTATCCACTGGCCATGTTTACGCAGCACTATGGTCGGTCTGAGGAAGGAAGGAAGGAAGGGAGGGAGGGATGAAGAGAGGGGTAGACATGATAGGAGTGCTGACCTATATGGTCCATGTAGCTGTGCACTATGGTCGGTCTGAGGAAGGAAGGAAGGAAGGAGGGAAGGAAGGGATGAAGAGAGGGGTAGACATGTTAGGGGTGCTGACCTATATGGTCCATGTAGCTGTGCAGGATGTCTGTGGCGGTGATGTTGATCTCCCTGTTCTTGGAGGACAGGTTGGGCACCACGGAGGCCACGGCCATGGACAGCACCGCAGGCAGCGCCTCCTTCAGCATGGGAACCACCTGATGCATCACCTTCAGGGCATGCAGGTTCACCTTGCTGTTCGAGTCCTGGAGGCGAGGGAGGAACTTGTCAAAAATCTGTGGAAACACACAAAGATCACAGTGAGAAACCAAAGACATCTACTTAGGGAAAACTGCCATTGGTTAGGTCAGGTTAGGTTAGGTACATTCGGCCGATTCAATCTTCGCTAGCCATGGCCACTTCTTCAGCCACTCGTCTTGGAACCGGTGTTCCCTCGCACTAGTGCCATTATCTTCGGGCTGCTTCTCCGAGACTGTTGATGCAGTAGCTGTTTCTGCAACATCTTCCGCACACTCGTTTGGCAGAGCATTTATTTTTTATTAACTTTGCCGCCACAAAAATCAAAGTCAAAGAGCGTCGTTGTCCGCTTCATTTTGAAGAAAATTCAACATGGCTGGTAGGACTCTCGCAACTTCTTGTCGGTAAAACGAGATGAACGCGATTGGTTGATGTACACTAACATTGTAAAGGAACCAATGAAATGTTGATAAATCATTAATTCCTGCTCGATGCTTTTGGTTTGTGCAGACGACGAAGGAATTCCTGCAGCGATCGGTAAAAAGTTTGAGCAGTTCTGCAATTATGCGGGCGTCAGCCCGCGTTTAGACCCGATTATTGCGGGAAGGAACAGATTTTTTGGGGATTGTACTAATCCCGCGCCCTAGAATCAGCTCTGATTATGTATGCTGTGGAGCCCAGGGCAACAAACTACAAAGTGCAATGACGTCATTACCATGATGATGTCATCATCCACATCTTGTACCCCGTCATCCACAACACAGTTGCACACGTGCGTCACATCTAGTCTCTTCAGCTTAATCCCTTCCTAGTTAGGCAGAGCACCAGTTGACAAGCCCTCATTCTTCGCTGCAATCTTTTTTACCTTGACGATGTGCATGGCCACGATGTTGGGCCTGTCCACGCACATCTCCAGGAAGGTGTTGACGGCGTCGTAGCGGTCCCTCCACTCCCGCGCCGACAGCTGGTTGGTCATGGTCTTTATCTCGTCCATGGTGGCCTCGTCTGTCCGCACAGGGCGCCGCCGCGCTGGGGGGGTGCCGTTGTTGAAGCTGTCTGCGTTGCTGTTGATGGAGGCAAGATGGGCATAGTTACATGTGTGATGACAAATGTGGGAATAAGAGTGTGTGTGTGTGTGTGTGTCTGTGTGTGTGTGTGTGTGTGTGTGTGTGTGTGTGTGTGTGTCTGTGTGTGTGTGTGTGTGTGTGTGTGTGTGTGTGTGTGTGTGTGTGTGTGTGTGTGTGTGTGTGTGTGTGTGTGTGTGTGTGAGTGTGTGTGTGTGTGTGTGTGTGTGTGTGTGTGTGTGTGTGTGTGTGTGTGTTTGTGTTTGTGTGTGTGTTCATGTGTGTGTGTGTGTGTTTTGTGTGTGTGTGTGTGTGTGTGTGTGCGTGTGCGCATGTTGCATATGTGTGTGCTATGCTGAGAAGAACCGTTATCAAAACTGTCTACATTGCTGTATGTCCACAAACCAAAAGAAAAATTACTACTGTGGAAAGTTTTCATGAATGACAGGGGATTGTTAAAGATGACAATTTTGAGAAAAATCAATACCATTACACATCTAGAATTACAGTCAGACAACTTGAAACTGATTATGTAAAGAGCACATCAAAAATAAATGCTTTTTCATCCTCAGAAATGATATTTGGGAGCACGTGAATGTGACATCATTGCTTGTACAGCGGAGCCTCCCTTATAAGACACTGACAAACATCATCCAAAATGTGGCCTCCAATGGGAGGGAGTTGTATAAAGGAGGTCATTTTAATACTTACAAAGAAGGGCAATGTCTCGGAGAAGTACGTCTCAAGTGGGAGGGGGTCTTATAATGCGGAGGTCTTGTAAGGGAGTTCCACTGTATAAAAAAAAGTTCTGCACGGTTTCCTAAACAAACGATGGTGACGCATGTTCAGACACAACAGAGAGCGCCTGTGGCTTTGTACCTGCTGGCGGATCCTCCCCTGAGGGTGGATCCCATGCGGCTGACCTGCCCGGATCTCCTGGCCCTGGCTGAGGCTGTCTCACTGGGCTTCTCCCCCAGACCCTGGAATCACATCATTAACTCTTTATCCCCCAGACCCTGTAATCACATCATTAACCCTTTATAACCCGCCGTTTCACTGGGCTTCTCCCCCAGACCCTGGAACCACAGTGTTAACCCTTTATAACCCGCCGTTTCACTGGGCTTCTCCCCCAGACCCTGGAAGCACACATTTAACTCTTTATCCCCCAGACCCTGGAATCACATCATTAACCCTTTATCCCCCAGACCCTGTAATCACATCATTAACCCTTTATAACCCGCCGTTTCACTGGGCTTCTCCCCCAGACCCTGGAAGCACACATTTAACTCTTTATCCCCCAGACCCTGTAATCACATCATTAACCCTTTATCCCCCAGACCCTGGAATCACATCATTAACCCTTTATCCCCCAGACCCTGTAATCACATCATTAACCTTTTATAACCCGCTGTTTCACTGGGCTTCTCACCCAGACCCTGGAACCACAGTGTTAACCCTTTATAACCCGCTGTTTTACTGGACTTCTCCCCCAGACCCTGGAACCACAGTTAACCCTTTATCCCCCAGACCCTGGAACCACAGAGTTAACCCTTTATAACCCGCTGTTTCACTGGGCTTCTCCCCCAGACCCTGGAACCACACCGTTAACCCTTTATCCCCCAGACCCTGGAACCACACCGTTAACCCTTTATCCCCCAGACCCTGGAACCACACCGTTAACCCTTTATAACCCGCTGTCACTAGCAACTTCACTCAATTTTGTTGTTGTTTTGTTTTTTTCCTGTTTAAAAACCTGTTCTTAATCCTTTTAATCAATGATTTAAGACTCAGTTCTAGTGTTATACATGCATATTTCATCATAGATGTATATTTGAACACACACACACACAAACATTTTCGTGAAAGTTTGATGGGTCCAAAATTCAAGTAAACCGATCGAGAGAATACGACTCAGAAAGCTGCTTTACCAGCACTAATATCATCCAACAATAAAAATTAATCCACTGCATTGTTGGGACAAAATAAAATAAAGATAAAAATGTGCTTCACTTATCTTTTTGTGAATGACCGGAGGCCCAACAAGTGAAAATTTATAGAGGCCCAACAAGTGAAAATTTAGTCTGCCGAGTGCAAGCTTTAGGCCTATCTCGCTACCCCCCCACCCCCTTTTTGTGTCACAACACAACTCAGAATGGGTGTCACATCGACTTAATGTCTTTCCCATCACTCTCTCTATTAACTGTATTTTGAAGACAATTGCATAAAACTTTGAAAATAATTGGCAAGAATGAACACCGAGTACGATTGCTTCAAGCCCGTAATCGCCATCTTCACACAGATAGGAAATTCTGGTCTCAAAAAGATCGAAAAACTTCTAAAACTGAAGCATCAAACTGCCACAACGGCTTAAGAATAACAAGGAGCCTTGTTCTGAAACCGGATGCACGTTTAATAAAAGGTAAAGGCCGAAGCTAATAGAAAATTCTTAG
Source organism: Phymorhynchus buccinoides (assembly GCA_017654935.2). Taxonomy (NCBI): domain Eukaryota; kingdom Metazoa; phylum Mollusca; class Gastropoda; order Neogastropoda; family Raphitomidae; genus Phymorhynchus; species Phymorhynchus buccinoides. Next base: position 59,390,659 of record CM065688.1, on the reverse strand, counting down.
CGCCAAATTTACGTGCCCTTAGTGAGGCGACCTGCGTCGTCGCTGGCTGCAGAGAGAAAATGCACATCGGCAACACAGGTCGCTAAAGGTTAAAAAAGAAAAACCACAGCTAGTGAACCAGAACAAACTTTAGAGCGTTTGAGTCTGTTTATTGACCTTGTTCTTCAGATTCTCCACAACGTCCTGGATGTTTCTCAGGGTGTTGGCTGGCAGGTACTTGGTCAGCATGCGGTCAAAGTCCTGGTGGGACATCAGAAGCCAGAGGATCTTCCGCCCGTAATACCTGCACACACAGGGGTCAGCTTTGTTACTTTCACACACATTTCAATCCAATACGGCCATGCTTGGAACACGCCAAACCACATAGGAAGCGTTGTCAGATATCAGGCATGGGAATTGTCAGAGACAAAAAACTCTGAAAAGTCCCCCCCCCCCCATTTTTACAGCGTTAAAATATAATATTAAAATAAAAATTGAAGTATTTAGTAACTAAAACTTTGCCCTACACTTTTTTCCCTGCAGAAATCTGCGAATTCGCGGCCAATTCCCATGCCTGGATATACTACAAAAATAGTCAAATGAATGTTCAACTCTCAAGTCCCTGTGAGGAATTCACTACGCCCGACTCTCTTCCCTGTGAGAAATTCACTACGCCCGACTCTCTTCCCTATGAGAAATTCACTACGCCCGACTCTCTTCCCTATGAGAAATTCACTACGCCCGACTCTCTTCCCTGTAAGAAATTCACTACGCCCGACTCTCTTCCCTGTAAGAAATTCACTACGCCCGACTCTCTTCCCTGTGAGAAATTCACTACGCCCGACTCTCTTCCCTGTGAGAAATTCACTACGCCCGACTCTCTTCCCTGTAAGGATTTGGCAAAAAGGAGCTGAAACCCATTTCAGCTCCTTTTTGCCACATTTTTGTAATATTTGTGAATCAAAGTTTATGAAACTTTGCAATAGTGTTGTTATATTGTTTTATGCATTGATGATGTTATTTTAGCCAATCTGATGTATTGGATGTGTTTATTTTGATTGATTATAGTCGACCCCCTCACGAACGGCCCTCAAATTTACGACCTCCCCTCTTTTAAGACTGAAATATGAATGACGGATTGTTTTTCTTCAAAACTTGCCTCCTCATTTACGACTCCCCCTCTAACGCGTTTTACGACCGTAAATCTTGTTGATTTTACGACCGATGCAACACATTCTGACAATTATCAGTCGCAAAAACGTATGATATCTATCCTTCTCGGCCTCAGTTTGAGCCGACGCACAGCTGGGGTACCACTGTTGTTAGCCAATGTCAATCCGCGACAGACCTGTTTACCCCCCATAGGAGCCTGGAGAAGTCTGGGCAGCTTTTCCACCACCAAAAAAAAAAGTGCTGCAAGCACGGTAAGCAAGACACGCACGATTTATTTTTGGACGGGCGCTAATGTGCATACAGGCATGCAGCGGTGAGTTCGCAAAGCGGGCCGCCCACGCAAAGTTGAGCTGGGTTACAAAGCAGTAAAGCTATTGGGCGGCAATGACCACAGACACGCGTCTCACGCTAACTGACCCAAATGGTGAAGTCGCGAAACAGACCGCCCGCGATAGCTGCAGTGATGTAGAGAAAGGCAACAACTGGGTGGGTGCTTGCAAACCGCGAGTAAGACATGAAAAGTGCGATTGAGTAACCGAGCAGCGTTCATTGAAAATTCGTAGCTGGCAAGAGTGAAAATGCGAAGTTTGCGATTTCAAGTCATAGTAGCGTAGTCAATGCCCTGATTTCGTAGAAAGCTACGCCTAAATCGTAGAGTAAACAGGTCTGTCGCGAGGGTCCGATCTCGCGAGATTTCTCTGCGCTAATTCAAGCCGCGCTACTCCGGATGTTTCATTGTTCAAGAATGGCGGAGAAAGCACAGTGTAGCGATGTGGGTAAAAAAAAGGAAACGTGTGACGCTCACTCTTGAGCAAAGGGTGAAAGTAGTGAGGAGACATATGCTTGTGCTGTGCGTCATATACGGTGTAGTGAGTGCATTGTTTTGGTCACCCCTGATTTAAGACCCCCTCTTTTACGACCGATTTTTCAAGATTTTTTTAAGGTCTTAAAAGAGGGGGTCGACTGTATTACGAAATATCAATAATAAAGGTGTGTTCAATAAAGATGTAAAAAAAAAACGTGTTGTGTGTTTGTTATTGAAATATTGCAAATCGAGTTACTAGAAAATGAAATTTTTATTTAACCAGGAAACATGAGATCAAAGAGACACTGCAAGCACAAAATAAACTTATCACTTGCTTTTTTGTAGCATTCCGATGATGTAATCAAAAGGTGAAAAAAGTTTCTGAAACACTCACCTGTCGGTCTCATTACCGATCTTCAGATTTTCAACCACAATCGAAGTTTTCATTTGGAAAGCATCTACAAGCTTTGTAATAAGTGTTACAGCACCGTAAGTCCATTAAAATACATTAAATATATTCAATTCGCGGTCTAAAATAGGTTCTAAATGTTCGGCAGAAGATCGGTCGTCGCAATCGTTCAATCATTTTTTTGCCGATCGATAGTCGAAGTGATCCGCTAGTAAACACTGTGCAGCAGTGTGCTAGTTGTCAGTTCAAGCAGTCACTTCACTCTGACCATTACAACGAAGTCCAAAAGCACAATTGGCCCACAATTCGTCAATAAAGGCATCGATAGCATCGTCATCCATCGTTCAGAATGCCGCCATTTTGATGAGAAAAGTTTGTAGAAAAAATCGCGAAGAAAATTGATCAAAATTAGCCTTCAATCGGTCTCCCTGCAAATGGCGGCCATTGTAAATGGAAGTCGAACGCTTTCCGGCTGTCATTAAAGCTTCCTCTCTGGGCTAGAGAGTTCTCACTTCCTTAGTGACATGACTAAACAACGCATGTATAGGGTTGCGGTATGGTGCGGTTCAGGGAAGCACGGCGCTTGCGGCTACGTGCGGTTCAGGGACTTAAGAGTTAATTAACATCTGCAAACTTTTAAACTCACAATTTTCTTTTTGTTATAAATACTTACATGCGTGAAACTTTGTTGTAAAGACCTGAAGCACACAAATGGGCCATGCAAAACTCAACAGAGGTATGCAGTCAGCAATGCTAAATGCTACACACACCGGTAATATAACAAATTGGACCAATGTAGCCAGCGATTTAGCAAGTGCTAAGAAACAAATCTCTTTCTGTCCGACAAACCGGGCAGTGGTGGGCAGGACGCGGTCAGTGACATCATCATCATCATTATTACATTATGATTTCTATTATTACCTGGTTTCTGGAGAGCTGTCCATCACATCATCATCATCATCATTACATTATGATTTCCATTATTACCTGGTTTCTGGCGAGCTGTCCATGACAAACTGAGCGGCTGTGGGCAGGACGCGGTCTGTCACGTCCTTGACCCCACTGAGGATCTTCCCCGACCCCATGCGCTCCACCACCTCCACCAGGAACTGGGCCGTAGTGCGCCGCACCGCCGTGTTCTTGTGCCTGAAAAAATAGTACATACCGTTTGTGAACTGCCGTGTTCTTGTGCCTAACAAAATAGTACATGCCGTTTGTGAACTGCCGTGTTCTTGTGCCTAACAAAATAGTGCTTACAGTTTGTGAACTGCCGTGTTCTTGTGCCTAACAAAATAGTGCATACAGTTTGTGAACTGCCGTGTTCTTGTGCCTAACAAAATAGTGCTTACAGTTTGTGAACTGCCGTGTTCTTGTGCCTAACAAAATAGTGCATACAGTTTGTGAACTGCTGTGTTCTTGTGCCTAACAAAATAGTGCCTACAGTTTGTGAACTGCCGTGTTCTTGTGCCTAACAAAATAGTGCATACAGTTTGTGAACTGCCGTGTTCTTGTGAACTGCCATGAAATGGTTTATGGTACATCTATCATGTTGTTTTAATCAAGTATCTACCATCAAATTTGGCAGTAATGTTTGATTTTATAAGACGGTGGTTCCGGGTGACAAGATGGCCGAATCCTGAAGACTCTGTCAGCTTTTCCAATCCTGATTTCAGGAGCATGCCTGAACTACTTTCACCCACAACCAACTCACGTTGCCCCGCCGCTGATGAGGGCCAGCAGCGACCTCTGGGGGGTGACCCATGACACCATGGAGGCCAACGACTGTTCCACGTCGTCACGGATGAAGTTGTTGCTCTCCCCTGCCTTGGCCAGCAGCTGCTTGGTCACTATGTCCAGGTCCTGACAACACACAACACACATGTATAGATCAAACAAGAACACAGGCAAGCATTCATATTGTACATAGATGAAGTTGTTGCTCTCCCCTGCCTTGGCCAGCAGCTGCTTGGTCACTATGTCCAGGTCCTGACAACACACAACACACATGTATAGATCAAACAAGAACACAGGCAAGCATTCATATTGTACATAGATGAAGTTGTTGCTCTCCCCTGCCTTGGCCAGCAGCTGCTTGGTCACTATGTCCAGGTCCTGACAACACACACAATCAAACACCAGTTGATTTAATGGTCAGCTTAGGACGCTGATTTCACCGCCAGGGGCAGTCAAACCGGTAGGGGCTTAGCGCGTGATATTCTTAGTTGGGGGTAGTGAGAGAGAGAGAGGGGAGATGAGTCCCTCCCTCTCTCGCTCTCTCACTACCCCCAACAAACAATAGCATGCACTAAGTCCCTACTGGTTTGTACAGCTTCATGGTTTGCGTAGAGGGACAGCTGTTAAAAATTTTAAAAAAAGACTAGATAACAGTGAGTGAAAGAGAGAGAAATGAAATGAAATTAACTTTTATTTTACAACGGTAAAAGTATTGGCATACAGTAGCTATTTTTCATACTTATCGTATTTTTCATACTTGCTGTATACTTGAGAGAGAGTGTGTAGTGCGCGTGCGCGTGCATGCATGCGTGTGTGTTAGTGTGTGTGTGTATGCGTGTGGACACGTGTGTGTGCAAAAGCATGTTTGATCAAGTGTGTGCTTTCACGCATGCGTAAGTGTTTTTCATCATGCCGGCAACTCACGGGGTCCATGGCCTTCTTGAGGGTGACAAACATGTTGCCCAGACACACGATGGCCAGACGAGACACCTGAGACCTCAAGTTCTTCACCTACAACAAACACAACACCACACATCGTCACTATCTTTGCCCCATCCTCAGGGTGACAAACATGTTGCCCAGACACACGACCAGACACACCTGAGACCTCAAGTTCTTCACCTCGTCGTCACTATCTTTGCCCCATCCTCAGGGTGACAAACATGTTGCCCAGACAACACACCACACATCGTCACTATCTTCGCCCCATCCTCAGGGTGACAAACATGTTGCCCAAACAACACACCACACATCGTCACTATCTTTGCCCCATCCTCAGGGTGACAAACATGTTGCCCAGACAACACACCACACATCGTCACTATCTTCGCCCCATCCTCAGGGTGACAAACATGTTGCCCAGACAACACACCACACATCGTCACTATCTTCGCCCCATCCTCAGGGTGACAAACATGTTGCCCAGACAACACACCACACATCGTCGCTATCTTCGCCCCATCCTCAGGGTGACAAACATGTTGCCCAGACAACACACCACACATCGTCACTATCTTCGCCCCATCCTCAGGGTGACAAACATGTTGCCCAGACAACACACCACACATCGTCGCTATCTTCGCCCCATCCTCAGGGTGACAAACATGTTGCCCAGACAACACACCACACATCGTCGCTATCTTCGCCCCATCCTCAGGGTGACAAACATGTTGCCCAGACAACACACCACACATCGTCGCTATCTTCGCCCCATCCTCAGGGTGACAAACATGTTGCCCAGACAACACACCACACATCGTCGCTATCTTCGCCCCATCCTCAGGGTGACAAACATGTTGCCCAGACAACACACCACACATCGTCGCTATCTTCGCCCCATCCTCAGGGTGACAAACATGTTGCCCAGACAACACACCACACATCGTCGCTATCTTCGCCCCATCCTCAGGGTGACAAACATGTTGCCCAGACAACACACCACACATCGTCGCTATCTTCGCCCCATCCTCAGGGTGACAAACATGTTGCCCAGACAACACACCACACATCGTCGCTATCTTCGCCCCATCCTCAGGGTGACAAACATGTTGCCCAGACAACACACCACACATCGTCACTATCTTCGCCCCATCCTCAGGGTGACAAACATGTTGCCCAGACAACACACCACACATCGTCGCTATCTTCGCCCCATCCTCAGGGTGACAAACATGTTGCCCAGACAACACACCACACATCGTCGCTATCTTCGCCCCATCCTCAGGGTGACAAACATGTTGCCCAGACAACACACCACACATCGTCGCTATCTTCGCCCCATCCTCAGGGTGACAAACATGTTGCCCAGACAACACACCACACATCGTCACTATCTTCGCCCCATCCTCAGGGTGACAAACATGTTGCCCAGACAACACACCACACATCGTCGCTATCTTCGCCCCATCCTCAGGGTGACAAACATGTTGCCCAGACAACACACCACACATCGTCACTATCTTCGCCCCATCCTCAGGGTGACAAACATGTTGCCCAGACAACACACCACACATCGTCGCTATCTTCGCCCCATCCTCAGGGTGAGAAACATGTTGCCCAGACAACACACCACACATCGTCGCTATCTTCGCCCCATCCTCAGGGTGACAAACATGTTGCCCAGACAACACACCACACATCGTCGCTATCTTCGCCCCATCCTCAGGGTGACAAACATGTTGCCCAGACAACACACCACACATCGTCGCTATCTTCGCCCCATCCTCAGGGTGACAAACATGTTGCCCAGACAACACACCACACATCGTCACTATCTTCGCCCCATCCTCAGGGTGACAAACATGTTGCCCAGACAACACACCACACATCGTCGCTATCTTCGCCCCATCCTCAGGGTGACAAACATGTTGCCCAGACAACACACCACACATCGTCGCTATCTTCGCCCCATCCTCAGGGTGACAAACATGTTGCCCAGACAACACACCACACATCGTCGCTATCTTCGCCCCATCCTCAGGGTGACAAACATGTTGCCCAGACAACACACCACACATCGTCGCTATCTTCGCCCCATCCTCAGGGTGACAAACATGTTGCCCAGACAACACACCACACATCGTCACTATCTTTCATTTTCTTTGCCCCATCCTCAGGGTGACAAACATGTTGCCCAGACAACACACCACACATCGTCGCTATCTTCGCCCCATCCTCAGGGTGACAAACATGTTGCCCAGACAACACACCACACATCGTCGCTATCTTTCATTTTCTTTGCCCCATCCTCAGGGTGACAAACATGTTGCCCAGACAACACACCACACATCGTCGCTATCTTTCATTTTCTTCGCCCCATCCTCAGGGTGACAAACATGTTGCCCAGACAACACACCACACATCGTCGCTATCTTTCATTTTCTTTGCCCCATCCTCAGGGTGACAAACATGTTGCCCAGACAACACACCACACATCGTCGCTATCTTTCATTTTCTTCGCCCCATCCTCAGGGTGACAAACATGTTGCCCAGACAACACACCACACATCGTCACTATCTTTCATTTTCTTTGCCCCATCCTCAGGGTGACAAACATGTTGCCCAGACAACACACCACACATCGTCGCTATCTTTCATTTTCTTCGCCCCATCCTCAGGGTGACAAACATGTTGCCCAGACAACACACCACACATCGTCACTATCTTTCATTTTCTTTGCCCCATCCTCAGGGTGACAAACATGTTGCCCAGACAACACACCACACATCGTCGCTATCTTTCATTTTCTTCGCCCCATCCTCAGGGTGACAAACATGTTGCCCAGACAACACACCACACATCGTCACTATCTTTCATTTTCTTTGCCCCATCCTCAGGGTGACAAACATGTTGCCCAGACAACACACCACACATCGTCACTATCTTTCATTTTCTTTGCCCCATCCTCAGGGTGACAAACATGTTGCCCAGACAACACACCACACATCGTCGCTATCTTTCATTTTCTTTGCCCCATCCTCAGGGTGACAAACATGTTGCCCAGACAACACACCACACATCGTCACTATCTTTCATTTTCTTTGCCCCATCCTCAGGGTGACAAACATGTTGCCCAGACAACACACCACACATCGTCGCTATCTTTCATTTTCTTCGCCCCATCCTCAGGGTGACAAACATGTTGCCCAGACAACACACCACACATCGTCGCTATCTTTCATTTTCTTCGCCCCATCCTCAGGGTGACAAACATGTTGCCCAGACAACACACCACACATCGTCACTATCTTTCATTTTCTTTGCCCCATCCTCAGGGTGACAAACATGTTGCCCAGACAACACACCACACATCGTCACTATCTTTCATTTTCTTTGCCCCATCCTCAGGGTGACAAACATGTTGCCCAGACAACACACCACACATCGTCGCTATCTTTCATTTTCTTTGCCCCATCCTCAGGGTGACAAACATGTTGCCCAGACAACACACCACACATCGTCACTATCTTTCATTTTCTTTGCCCCATCCTCAGGGTGACAAACATGTTGCCCAGACAACACACCACACATCGTCGCTATCTTTCATTTTCTTTGCCCCATCCTCAGGGTGACAAACATGTTGCCCAGACAACACACCACACATCGTCACTATCTTTCATTTTCTTTGCCCCATCCTCAGGGTGACAAACATGTTGCCCAGACAACACACCACACATCGTCGCTATCTTTCATTTTCTTTGCCCCATCCTCAGGGTGACAAACATGTTGCCCAGACAACACACCACACATCGTCACTATCTTTCATTTTCTTTGCCCCATCCTCAGGGTGACAAACATGTTGCCCAGACAACACACCACACATCGTCACTATCTTTCATTTTCTTTGCCCCATCCTCAGGGTGACAAACATGTTGCCCAGACAACACACCACACATCGTCACTATCTTTCATTTTCTTTGCCCCATCCTCAGGGTGACAAACATGTTGCCCAGACAACACACCACACATCGTCGCTATCTTTCATTTTCTTTGCCCCATCCTCAGGGTGACAAACATGTTGCCCAGACAACACACCACACATCGTCACTATCTTTCATTTTCTTTGCCCCATCCTCAGGGTGACAAACATGTTGCCCAGACAACACACCACACATCGTCACTATCTTTCATTTTCTTTGCCCCATCCTCAGGGTGACAAACATGTTGCCCAGACAACACACCACACATCGTCACTATCTTTCATTTTCTTTGCCCCATCCTCAGGGTGACAAACATGTTGCCCAGACAACACACCACACATCGTCACTATCTTCGCCCCATCCTCAGGGTGACAAACATGTTGCCCAGACAACACACCACACATCGTCGCTATCTTTCATTTTCTTTGCCCCATCCTCAGGGTGACAAACATGTTGCCCAGACAACACACCACACATCGTCACTATCTTTCATTTTCTTCGCCCCATCCTCAGGGTGACAAACATGTTGCCCAGACAACACACCACACATCGTCGCTATCTTTCATTTTCTTTGCCCCATCCTCAGGGTGACAAACATGTTGCCCAGACAACACACCACACATCGTCACTATCTTTCATTTTCTTTGCCCCATCCTCAGGGTGACAAACATGTTGCCCAGACAACACACCACACATCGTCGCTATCTTTCATTTTCTTTGCCCCATCCTCAGGGTGACAAACATGTTGCCCAGACAACACACCACACATCGTCGCTATCTTTCATTTTCTTTGCCCCATCCTCAGGGTGACAAACATGTTGCCCAGACAACACACCACACATCGTCGCTATCTTCGCCCCATCCTCAGGGTGACAAACATGTTGCCCAGACAACACACCACACATCGTCACTATCTTTCATTTTCTTTGCCCCATCCTCAGGGTGACAAACATGTTGCCCAGACAACACACCACACATCGTCGCTATCTTTCATTTTCTTTGCCCCATCCTCAGGGTGACAAACATGTTGCCCAGACAACACACCACACATCGTCGCTATCTTCGCCCCATCCTCAGGGTGACAAACATGTTGCCCAGACAACACACCACACATCGTCACTATCTTTCATTTTCTTTGCCCCATCCTCAGGGTGACAAACATGTTGCCCAGACAACACACCACACATCGTCGCTATCTTTGCCCCATCCTCAGGGTGACAAACATGTTGCCCAGACAACACACCACACATCGTCGCTATCTTTCATTTTCTTTGCCCCATCCTCAGTTCCCAATGATGAAAGGCAAAACTCTCTGAAATTGAAAAAAACCTCCAAATCCCAGAAGGGTTCTG
>CM065688.1:59365288-59375288 GCA_017654935.2 Phymorhynchus buccinoides | reverse complement strand
AAGCATCAAAGAGATGAGTTTTCAAAGAAGTCTTGAAAGACTGAACTGTGGAAGAATGGCGAACACTGTGTGGTAAGCCATTCCAGACTGAAGGAGCAGTGTGAAAAAGAGGATTCTCCAAAGGATTTTGTTTTAACACGAGGAGTAGAAAGCAGGCGTGAATCGGAAGAAGATCTGAGCTGGCGTGCAGGGGTGTAAGTTTGAATGATACCGATAAGATATTGAGGGGCAGTGCCATTGACAGAGTTGAAGGTGAGGCATGCAACTTTGTATTGAATGCGAGCGGAAATAGGAAGCCAGTGAAGAGTGTGGAGTAGTGGGGTAATGTGCACTTTCCTTTTAGTTTTGAAGATCAGTCTTGCTGCTGCATTTGGAAGTTTTTGGATTAGAGTTTGAGGGCAGCCATATAACAAAGAATTGCAATAGTCGAGCCTAGATAGGACAAGAGAGCAAATAAGAGTCTGTGTTGCCTGAATGGTAGGGAGAAGGCGGATGGAACTGATCTTTCGTAACTGGATGAATGTATTTAACCCTTTCACCGCCAATGTCGCATTTTTGCACCGCAAAGGTTTGACACCCATATCACTAAAAGCATAAAAATCAGGGCCTGTTATCTGAAGACACTATTTTCGTGAATGTCATACATGTCACAGAGGAATTCGCAATATTGCAGATAAAAAAAATTTCTCTACCCAGGTAAGTTTACTGGGGTTTTTTGGGTGAAAAATGGCTGGCGGTGAAAGCCTCAGAAAGGGTTAAGTAGTTGCATGTACGTATGTATGTGTGTCTGTGTCTGTGTGAGTGATCATGAATGCAAGCCTATCTCCACCTATCGGCATAATGAGCATAACCCAGCCCAATCATGCCTGTCTTGACGGACAGACTGGGGTCTTCACCCCTTCACATAACTGCTTAGCACAATGTTAGCCCAAAGGTTTGTCTGTTAAATCCGGCAAACATTCTTTAGCACTTTTCACCAATTGATCAGTAGTAGTAGTAGTAGTAGTAGTAGTAGTAGTAGTAGACGACGTCCTTAGCAGTATGACCGATCTAATTATAGTTGTATTGATGGAAGGGGAGGTGGATTGGAGTGGGGGTGGGGGGGGGGGGGGGGGGGGGTTAGTTAGTACAAGGGTAATGTGTTCTCATCAATGATTTAGCACTGCAGGAGCCTGACTTTGCCTGTGAATGGGTTGGGTGTTATGACATCCAACACTGATACTGATGGAAGAACACACACACACACACACACACACACACACACACACACACACACACACATGTGGGCACAAACACACACAAGCATGCCCATGCTGGCATAAGAACAGAGTGTGCAGAGAAAGAAAGAGAAGACTGGCACAAAAATGCACATATATTTGTAACACACACTGAGAGAGACGACGATGAGAGGATGACCGACGTAGATGAGATGACTGAGAGAGAGAGAGAGAGAGAGAGAGAGAGAGAGAGAGAGAGAGAGAGAGAGAGAGAGAGAGAGAGAGAGAGAGAGAGAGAGAGAGAGAGAGAGAGAGAGAGAGAGATTCAAATTCAATTCAAACAATTTTAATGACTAGGCCTTCTGCCTGTATCATAGGGAGGCTGGGGGAGGGGGCTATAAAGACACATAACTGAGAGAGAGAGAGAGAGAGAGAGAGAGAGAGAGAGAGAGAGAGAGAGAGAGAGAGAGAGAGAGAAAGAGAGAGAGAGAGAGAGAGAGAGAGAGAGAGAGAGAGAGAGAGAGAGAGAGAGAACTTGAAAACTTAAAATATATTTTCCAAGGATATAGATTTTACTCAACACCTATTCTTCCAATCTGTCCTTGATATACTAACCCAGAACACAAACATGGCCAGGTATACTATTACACATATAGAACTGAACACAAAGGTAGCAAAATAGTTGATATTATAATACAAAGATAGGCTGAAATATGGGTTTATAAAACTTGCATACACACATGCATCATTTTTAATACTCGCGCGTGCATACATGCATGCAACCATACTCACACACTTGCGTGCGCATGCATGCACAGCAGCATGCATGCACATACACACAGAGAGAAGTTGAAACATGTATAAAGGAAACATACATTATAGAACAGGCCTAGGGCAAATAAATGCATCATAGGGTATGTAACAGGTAACAATTTGCACTGAATTGGGGACATTATTTCTAACATATATTCGGCACATTGTAGGCGAATAGCAAACAAATAGAATGAAATGAATAAAATGAACTGAATACATACTAACATCGTCAAAAGCATTTAGCATATCAGGAGATATGACGCTGGGGGGGAAATGAGATTAAGGAGGGTCGAATGTTACTATAATTGTTAGTGTCTTTCGAAGACTCGTTTTGAAGGCTGAGATAGAGGAGCATAGTTTAATGTCACACGGAAGGGAGTTCCATATGAAGGAACCCCAAAAGGTAAAACTCGACTTAAATTTATCAATTCTTGTTTGTGGTGCAATATAATTACTTTATCCATAACGTTGTGAGGCTTGTGTAACTAGATTTGTCAGGTATTGTGGAGCTAAGCTGTAGTGCACTTTGTACATGTATGAGAATGGCTTTATTGTAGCTAAGCTGTGATTACAGTGGAAGTATGATTAACTGGGCTTGTTTTTCTAATGTACTGGGTTCAGGATCAGAAAGAATTATTTTAGCAGCCCTTTTGTACATAGAATTGAGTTTTAATAGGTGACAATTAGCAGCAGAGTCCCAATCTACAGATGCGTAATTAATGTGCGAGAGACAGTGGGCATGAAAAAACATTGTGTGTGCATCTATATCTATGAATGGTGTAAGTTATTTTTAGTAGGAATAAGCTGCGTGCAAGTTTATGTGTTATTTTTTTCAATATATGGAATTGCCATTTTAGTTCGTCGTCTATTATCACTCCTAGGACTCGGTGCTCGCGTACTGGGTCTATGGCATTGTCATTAATATGAACATTTAAAATTAGAGGTTCTTTTTATGATTTTGTCTTGAGGCAATTACCATGCTTTTGGGGTTGTTTTTTTAGGATGGAGGACCATATGATTTTGGCTACACCAATCAGAAACATCATGTAAAGCTGACTGAAGAGAGGTTTGAATCGAGGGTAGGTTAGTTGCACTAGAATGCAGAGAGATCACACGAGACAGTCAGTTGATATTGATAAAGGTAGATCATTAATGAATAGGCAGAATAGAAGAGGCCCTAAGACAGATCCTTGGGGTACACCAGTCTTTATTACCTCAGTGCATGATTTTATGCCATTAGGCATTACTGAAGACAAGCTGTGTTCTATTAGTAAGATAGGATGCAAAGAAAGAGACAGTGTTTTCCTCTCCTAGATATAGTGCCAGTTTTTTAAAGTAGTATTTCATGATTCACAAGATCAAACGCTTTCTTAAAGTCTAGGAATACAGAACCCGTCATTTTGCCTTGGTTGATTGCTGAAAGTCACGTGTCACAGAGGTGGACTAGGAGTTTGACAAGAATGGTGATGTTGAAAGCCAGATTGTAAGGTGACAGAGATTATTAACTTCAAGATAGTGCATTAGAGGGAGGGAGAGAGAGAGAGAGAGAGAGAGAGAGAGAGAGAGAGAGAGAGAGAGAGAGAGAGAGAGAGAGAGAGAGAGAGAGAGAGAGAGAGAGAGAGAGAGAGAGAGAGAGAGAGAGTTCAGAAACTTTATTTTACAAGGATAAGAATTTAGGCTGGGCCTTTAGTCTTCCATTCTGTCCTTGGTTCTAAGCATGCAATACATAACTAATACTATCAATGAACACTGAGACACAGGAACATCGCCAACAGAAACAACGATTAACAGTAATATAGCAACGACATCAGCGGCAGAGCATCAACATCAGCAATAAAAACAAACAGAACAGAAAACTAACCAACCAAATAAACAAATAAATAAATGGAAAACACCTCTTTCACTACAATTTACTGAGAGAGAGAGAGAGAGAGAGAGAGAGAGAGAGAGAGAGAGAGAGAGAGAGAGAGAGACAGAGACAGAGACAGAGAGAAAGAGAGAGACAGACAGACAAAGAGAGACAGGGCACTGACTCTTATCCCAAGTGTCACTGTTTCCCATTTGAGCACTTAACCAATGCACACACCTGTTGATGCATACATTAGAAGACAAAGGAAAGGAGAGGGGGCCCCATCTACCCCGCTGTACAGTCATTCACACCTTTCAACCTGGCACCCACACCGTCCCAGGCTATTTCCCAATGCAAGACAATCACATAGATCTTTCCACCGTAACCCTTTCAACGCTAGCCATTCAGCAGCCAAAATTTACCTTTAAACTTACCCAGGTAGAGAATAGATTTTGTCTGCAATATTGGGGATTCATCTGTGACATGCATAAAATAGGGTCTATCCGTACCTCACAAAATTAAGAACATAAGGTCACTGGGTACCAGACCCTCATTTGATGCCTTTTAGTGACATGGGTGTTAAATCAATGTGGTGCCAAGAGGCGACAGTAGCGATGAAAGGGTTAAAGCTCACACAAGCAACAGATAGACAGACACAGACAAGACAGACATCCACAGATGGACGGACCCCCCCCCGCCCCTCTCTCTCTCTCTCTCTCTCTCACACACACACACACAATGCTCCAAGCCACTGACTGACTGATGGGGAAAAACCACAAAAACCGTAAAAATAAAATGAGTTAATTAAGAACCCTCCATTTCAGTCCCCATTCACACACCCCACTCCCCCCCCCCCTCTCTCTATCTCTCTCTCTCTCTCTCTCTCTCTCTCTCTCACTCACACACACACAACCTAATCTCTCCTCAACCAACTCAACACAACGCCATGAAAAATTAACTTCCACAACAACAGTCACGACACCCTGAAGCCACTCCTACAGGAACAATGCCCCAAACAAAAGACGTCAACAACAACCAAATCCAACATAGTTGTACAAACTTACACTGGTACACAGCAGCACAATCCATGAGCCATTCCCCACGACAAAACAACATGACCGAGGACGGAACAAAACAACAAAACCTGTCCCTGGCTCCACGATCCACAACACAGTGACCCAACAACCAAGCCCACCCACCGACCACGACACAACTCAAAACTACAATGCCTGCCTTCCCTTGGTCGCTATCACATTTACCCCAACGCACCACAAAAAGGAAAAAAAAAGAAAAGAAGTCCTTCCTACCCATACCCTGCACTTGTCCCCCCCCCCCCCCCCCCTCTCTCTCTCTCTGTCTGTCTGTGTCTCTCTCTGGCCAAATTTCAAGTTGTGCTTATTCTTTCTGTTCGTTCTTGGGTTTTTTCCCCTTCTTCCCTTTCTCTGCCTATTCTTCAACAACAACAAAATCTAGTTTTATCACATTTAAATACCCCCCACCTTTCTTTCTCTTCACCCTCACACTTACTCCCTCTCTTTCTTCTCTCTCTCTTGCTCACTTCTTCCCTTCCTCCCCCCCCCCCTCTCTCTCTCTCTCTCTCTCTCTCTATCCCCTACCCCACGTCTCTCACTTAAGAGCGAGTGGGGCGTGACCAACAACACAGATCGATAAGACAAGCGTCCGAGCGAAGGGAAAAGAATAATACCCCCACCCTAAGTCTAACACACACACACACACACCCTTCTCCCTCCTGTTCCTATAGTCGCATGCTCTGGGGACATAGGCAGGAGGAATTCCTGGGTCCTGGAAGATTCTAAAAATATCGGGACAATCGATCGGATCTGATCCCCCTGTTGTTGGCGACAAACCGTCAAAACATATCATGTTTTTCTACCCCAAGAGTTTGATGTCTGTATAAGACAGTTTTATTTTATTTGTGGTGTAAATGCGAAAATGTATTGACTTTTTATTTATTGCTTAAGCACTTCATATTATTATTGTCTTGGGTTGTAACTGTTACAATCGGTCGAATCCTTTTTTTTGTTGTTGGATGTAATATTCCTTGGGCATGACTGTCAAAACTTATGACACTTTTTCTCTCTTGGATACGACTGTCAAAACATATAAAGCAATCCTTTAAATTCTTTTTTCTTTATTACATTTTGAAATTTTAGTCATTTCCACTTGCTTAATACGTTTTGATCACTATCACCTCCTTTTCTGCTTAAAAATACATTCTTGACAAAAATGACGTTTATTAAAAATGTTCTTCCTTAATACGCATTATCCCCCATGGGGATACCTGGGGGTCCTTTGCATAAATAGTTCCCCCACATTCTGGAAGTTCTGTGCTTGTAACTTCCTCTAATCTCTCTCTCTTTGACTCTGCCTTTTCCCTTTGCTTACTGTCATCTACCATCTTTCTGCCTTACTGGTTCATTCTCCTGCTTTTTTTCAAGAAACTATGTCAAAAAGATTTCCTCCAGTCGAAGTCAGACTTGGTGGGCCTAACTATTTCTTAGACACATAATGGCAGCATGACGCATCTGCGCTCATAATTGACAGGAAACTGTCTGAGCGATCGAAGAAGAAGAAGAAGAAGAATATGCATTATTTTGAAAGATAACAAAACTGCAAATACTTTTCCCCCACTAATTTGAAGCTGTATTTTAATCAACTCTAACCCCCCCCCACCCCCACACACACTCCCTCTCCACTCTCTCATATGCAAAATGAGCAGTCAATGCCACTACACACTCATTTAGAACACACTAGGCCCAGAGCACATATTTGGATCAATACACACAGACACAATACTGCTTTTAAGGCATTACACATGAACACACACACACGTCTTTGTATTATAGAAGGCTTGATATCAAAAAGCAAGCAAACTTAATTGCTCATTCAATATTCCATTTGTAAAAATAAAACTTTTGACTTGACTTTCATGAGAGAGAGAGAGAGAGAGAGAGAGAGAGAGAGAGAGAGAGAGAGAGAGAGAGAGAGAGAGAGAGAGAGAGAGAGAGAGAGAGAGAGAGAGAGAGAGAGAGAGAGAGAGAGAGAGAGAGAGAGAGCGCGCTTGAAAACTTAAACTTTATTTTCCAAGGATATACATTTTAGGCAAACCTTATTCTTTCAATCTGTCCTTGATACATTAATAATAATAATAATAATAATAGTGAATCATTTATATAGCGCATTCCTCCACCAATGTGGAGCTCTATGGGCTTAACAACAACAAAAATTAAGAAGCAACAAATTCAACAACAACACGAAATAATCGCTCACGCACATGCAAATAGGCATACACATACACACCCCACCCACACATACACGCACGTACCGGCACATACACACACACACACACACACACACCGTTACCATCACCACCACTCACCCCACCCAAAAAACACAATACAAAATACAATCAGTTGAACAAAGCATCAACACACACACACACACACACACACACACTCTCTCTCTCTCTCTCTCTCTCTCTCTCTCACTCTCTCTCTCTCTCTCTCTCTCTCTCTCTCTCTCTCTCTCTCTCTCTCTCTCTCTCTCTCTCTCTCTCTCTCTCTCTCTCTCTCTCTCTCTCTCTCTCTCTCTCTCTCTCTCTCTCTCTCTCTCTCTCTCTCTCTCTCTCTCTCTCTCTCTCTCTCTCTCTCTCTCTCTCTCTCTCTCTCTCTCTCTCTCTCTCTCTCTCTCTCTCTCTCTCTCTCTCTCTCTCTCTCTCTCTCTCTCTCTCTCTCTCTCTCTCTCTCTCTCTCTCTCTCTCTCTCTCTCTCTCTCTCTCTCTCTCTCTCTCTCTCTCTCTCTCTCTCTCTCTCTCTCTCTCTCTCTCTCTCTCTCTCTCTCTCTCTCTCTCTCTCTCTCTCTCTCTCTCTCTCTCTCGCAACAAAGCTGACGTACACATTGCAGTCAACACACAGTGAAACTAATATGGGGGGAGGGGAGTGTGTGTGTGTGTGAGAATAGAGTCCAGAAGTAATGTGGCCTAAAGGTTGTGATGTAGCTTGAACAGGTGGGTCTTGAGAGCTGATTTGAAACATTGCAAGGACTGGATATGGCGGATTTCGCGTGGTAAGGAGTTCCAAACTGATGGGGCCGAAAAGGAAAAGGAGCGCTCACCAAACATTTTTGTTCGTGTACTAGGAACACAGAGAATTTTGGAATCTGAAGATGACCGCAATTGCCTTGATGGAGTATAGACAGAAAGCATGTCAGAAATGTAGCTAGGGGCATTTCCAGAGAAATAAGAATGACATAGAGTGGAAATTTTGTAGTCAATACGTGCTTTGATGGAAAGCCAATGAAGGGATATCAGGAGTGGTTGAACATGATGATACTTAGAGACCTTGAGGACAAGTCTGGCAGCAGAGTTCTGGACTTTTTGAAGCTTGTCAATGAGGTGTTGGGGGCAGCCATACAAGAGTGAATTACAATAATCTAGTTTAGAGAGAACAAAAGCGCAGACTAGTATTTTAGTAGTATCTATAGACAGGAGATGGCGAATCGTACCAATGCGACGCAGCTCACAGTATGCTGACCGACAGATAGTTTGAACTTGTGAGTCAACACTCATATCTTGAGAGATGTGGAAGCCAAGATTTCTAGCAGAAGGAGAAAAAGGTATTTGAGTGTCACAGACAGAGATGGAATCAGGCTTTGGGTACGAAAGTTTTCTAGATGGAGAGTGGATGAACAAGGCCTCCGTTTTGTCGTCATTCAGCTTCAGTTTGTTTTGTAGCATCCATGATTTGATGTTGCGAATGCAGAATTCAAGTGAAGATATAGAAGGAAGAATGGTAGATGGGGATACAGGCTTGTGGAGTTGTGTATCATCAGCAAAAGACTGAGAATCAACTGAATGAGAAGTGATCAACTCGGACAGGGGTTTAGTGTACATGATGAAGAGGACTGGTCCAAGTACTGAGCCTTGAGGAACCCCACATGTGAGGCCAACCATTGCAGAAGATGAGTCATTGATGGAGACAGACTGAGTTCGACCAGAAAGGTAAGACGAGAACCATGACAGAGCAGTGCTTGATATTCCATAGGTGATTTGAAGCCTCTTAAGGAGTATATGGTGGTCAATAGTATCAAAAGCAGCTGAAAGATCCAAAAGAGTTAATATAGATGCGTCACCAGAGTCAAGAGCTAAGAGAATGTCATTAGTTACTTTCAACAGTGCCGTTTACACTAACATAGAACACAAATGTGGCAGAGAGAGAGAGAGAGAAAACTTGAAAAACTTGAAAACTTGAACTTTTTTGCAAGGATAAAGATTTTAGGCAACGCCTAGTCTTCCAATCTGTCCTTGGTACATACACGAACATAGAATACAAACATGGCAAGGCATGATATTACACATACAGATTTGAACATAAAGGTAGCACCTTTGTACAAAAACGAACATAGAATACAAACATGGCAAGGCATAAAATTACACATACATAATTAAACATAAAGGTAGCAAAGCAGGTATTATGATACAGACAGGTTGAAATACGAATTTATAGAATTACGTACGCACAGGTATAATTGTTAATACTTGTGCGGGCATACATGCGTGTAACCATACACGCACACACCTGCACGTACGCGCGGCACACGCAAGAATACATGCACATACGCACAGATATATGTCGAAGCACGTATAAAAGAACTATACATTTTAGAACAGGGCAAACTAATGCAGCCTATGGTATGAAACCGGTAGCAATTAGCAATAAAGTGCGGACAATTTAAACATTGATTTTAGCACATTGTTGGAGAATAGTAAACAGAGTGATGTGAATACATGACATCGTAATTAGAGAGAGAGAGAGAGAGAGAGAGAGAGAGAGAGAGAGAGAGAGATTAATCCACTCCAATCACACACAGACAAAACATCAGTTGGGACTTACAAACCGTTCCTCAAGTATCCAAAGACCAAGGTTGTAACCCCCCAGACTGAAAGGAACCTAACCTTCAACAAACTCTATGAGCCGAGGGGGGGGGGGGGGGGGGGGGGGGGTGTGGGGGGGTGGGGGGGGGGGGTGGGGGGGGGGGGGGTGGGGGGGGGGGTTGTCCAACTCATTAGTTTCAAGAAGTGGGGAAAATATCGCCCCAATCC
>CM065688.1:59327788-59362788 GCA_017654935.2 Phymorhynchus buccinoides | reverse complement strand
CACAGACAATGTAGCCTGACTCTACCAAGATACCCAGCTGAAAACGTGGGTTTTGTTTTTAACATGACAATTATACAGACAACTGACTTTACTGATCCTATAAATACAAAGCAACAAGACCTGTATTTAAAACCTCTACACATTGAGCATGTCAATGATTTCAAGATTTATGCAATTGTTAAGGTTTTGAAATGAATAGAGATTTGCTTAAACCAATTGTTAAGGTGCACGACAATTAAAAATGTTTTTAAAACATCGCTGTATCCCTAGTAAAGTTTTAATGGGCACTGGAGCACACAAGATCACGACTGTCCAAATAACTTCAACAAAACCTGCCCTTTTGATTTTGAGTAAACATAACTGAGAATAACTTCAATCATAAATCAAAAAAGAAGATTTTCTTGAATCTGAATAAAACAAGTCCCGTTTCACCCCAACAGCTGGTTCTTTGGACAATGCTGTAATCCTCCACAACATGTTGTTCAAAGCAGTTATACCCGGAAGTCAAACTCTATGCAGACAAACTACCATTGAACAAAACAAGTCCTGTTTCACAATCCTCCACAACATGTTGTTCAAAGCAGTTATACCCGAAAGTCAAACTGTATGCAGACAAACTACCATTGAACAAAACAAGTCCCGTTTCACAATCCTCCACAACATGTTGTTCAAAGCAGTTATACCCGAAAGTCAAACTCTATGCAGACAAACTACCATTGAACAAAACAAGTCCCGTTTCACCCCAACAGCTGGTTCTCTGGACAATGCTGTAATCCTCCACATGTTGTTCAAAGCAGTTATACCCGGAAGTCAAACTCTATGCAGACAAACTACCATTGAACAATCAAATGTGTAAGGAAAAACAAAGAGGAGGGAGGTGCGAATGTTGTAAGGATGTTCGAGGTCATCCTTTCAGGAGTACAAAGTAAGTTCAAAGTCCTCATCCTTTCAACAGCTGAAGAAATTAGTTATTAAAACATATCATTCATTTTTTTTCAAAAGACATCAGAAAGAATGACAACCTCTTCCAAACTTTTCTTCTAAACAAATCAGATAGAATGTAAACCTCTTCCAGATCTGCTACCCACAATTTCTTTTTTAGGTACTGTATCGCTGATCTCACTGGCTGCTCGCGCGGCGTTAGCACTTGGCGGGATGTACACTACAGTCACAAAAAGCTGACCAAATTTCTCGGCAGGTACTTAGGCCGGAGGGACACACACAGAAGTTCTAGGTCAGCCGAGCACAGCGTCTTTCGTACTTTCACACTCTCCATTCTACACCATTCTTCATTCACATACATACACACGCCACCCCCCTGAGATTTACCACTAGCAACCTTATCCCTGTCCACACGCAACAAATTAAATCCCCCCAAAGCAACACATTCATCCGTTACACTCTCACACAACCAGGTCTCAGTCAAGCACAAAATTCAGGCACTCCTAAAGTGTGTGTGTGTGTGTGCCATTTTGTGTGTGCATGCATACATGTAGTCACAGTGCTCAATGTATCAAAATCTTGCCAATTCAATCAAATCAATCATAGACGTGTGAGCTATGGTGCCGTTTATAGTTCCTCGACATATATGTGTATAACATGCGTCCAGCACTTCAATTATTTTGGTCTGATTTTCCCAGTCCTCTCAGTTACAACAGTACAAGACATCCATTTGGCTTTGGCCCAAACATATCAAGGCACAACTAGGCCTACAGAAAGACACTTTGGAACAACAGCTGAAGATTATATAGAATAAATATAAAGTCTATAACATAAATCCCAATCTAGCCCAACTTACCGTTAGATTACTTTAGTCTACAACACTCTAAACATTAAACGGCTTATGGAAAAGTTCCGTTGAGCCTATGTACTGGGCTTTCTTGCAACACTTTTCATGCAGGACAAAACACTACTCTAACAGCACACACCACCCCAGGATCAGCAATCCATTAGATAGGGTCTGACTCTAATCTAAGTCCTGCGCAAGCTGCTATTGTGCTAAAGCATTATTTCACGCTTGACTGATGACGGTAGCATGAATTGATTGACCAAACAGCAGGAGCTTAATTTTCACTGAAAGTCAGCTGCGTGCCTCCTAACTTGATATGAGAAATTGGTGGCCAAATGAATGCTGATCAACCTAAAAAAAACCGAAAAGACTTCACTCATTATTGTCACGTTTGGAGTGGCAGTGGGTGCAGGACACACCCAGTCTCTCACTCATTATTGTCAGGTTTGGAGTGGCAGTGGGTGCAGGACACACCCAGTCTCTGAAAGGGTACTGTCATTGTTGGAGTGGCAGGGGGGGTGCAGGACACACCCAGTCTCTCACTCATTATTGTCAATTTGGAGTGGCAGCTGGGTGCAGGACACACCCAGTCTCTCACTCATTTTAGTAAAACATGGAAATAAAAGTGGGTGCAGGACACACCCAGTCTCTCACTCATTATTGTCATGTTTGCAGTGGCAGTGGGTGCAGGACACACCCAGTCTCTCACTCATCCCCTGTCAGGTTTGGAGTGGCAGTGGGTGCAGGACACACCCAGTCTCTCACTCATTATTGTCACGTTTGGAGTGGCAGTGGGTGCAGGACACACCCAGTCTCTCACTCATTATTGTCAGGTTTGGAGTGGCAGTGGGTGCAGGACACACCCAGTCTCTCACTCATTATTGTCACGTTTGGAGTGGCAGTGGGTGCAGGACACACCCAGTCTCTCACTCATTATTGTCAGGTTTGGAGTGGCAGTGGGTGCAACACACTATGTCACTAGGTTTGGAGTGGCAGTGGGTGCAACATTGAGTCTCTCACTCATTATTGTCAAGTTTGGAGTGGCAGTAAAGGGGGTGCAGGACACACCCAGTCTCTCACTCATTAATGTCAGGTTTGGAGTGGCAGTTGTCTTTGCAGGACACACCCAGTCTCTCTCATTACTGTCATATTTGGAGTGGCAGTGGGTGGTTAAAACATTAACTTACCCAGTTCTTTTTAAAGTTTTCTTCTCTTTAAAGACTTGATATGGAAGATTACTAAAAATAAAACAATTGTGTTAATTTGGAGTGGCAAACCCTGGGTGCAGGTAACACCCAGTCTCTCACTCATAGACTGTCAGCTTTGGAGTGGCAGTTGTAAGGTGCAGTGTAACACCCAGTGTGCCTCTCATTACTGTCAGGTTTGGAGTGGCAGTGCTGCAGGACACACCCAGTCTCTTAGTCATTATTGTCAATGTTTGGAGTGGCAGTCAAGTGGGTGCAGGACACACCCAGTCTCTCACTCATTACTGTCAGTTTGGAGTGGCAGTACAGTGGGTGCAGGACACACCCAGTCTCTCACTCATTATTGTCACCCCCCCCCCAGTACAGTGGGTGCAGGACACACCCAGTCTCTCACTCATTATTGTCACGTTTGGAGTGGCAGTACAGTGGGTGCAGGACACACCCAGTCTCTCACTCATTATTGTCTTTTGATTTTGACTACTCTCTTTATAAAACTGGGTGCAGGACACAATAATAGTCACTTCTGTACATACACATTTCATATCCACACAAAAAAAGGAAAAGCAAAAAAGTGGCAGTACAGTGGGTGCAGGACACACCCAGTCTCTCACTCATTATTGTCATGTTTGGAGTGGCAGTAAAGTGGGTGCAGGACACACCCAGTCTCTCACTCATCACTGTCAGGTTTGGAGTGGCAGTGGCAGTGGGTGCAGGACACACCCAGTCTCTCAGTCTGCCACAGAGTCTGAGACACTGGATAGAAGCACTGGTGCGTGCAAGTGGCTCTGCAGGCGCTCATGACCTGAGACAACTGAATAGAGCTGCCAAGTCTAGCAGCCGCAGCCGGGGATGAGAAGTCTCTTAGTTACCCCAAAACACCAGCAGAAATCATCACAGTTCTGGGTCTGGATCTGGAGGTACGTCGCAGACGCCACTTCTGACGACAGACACGACACACACTAGGAGGGCACATTCCTTATTAGTGGCCAGTGCCACATTTGGAAAAAGACCTACAAATACCTAGGCAGTTTTAGACAAGAAACTTACTTTTGATAAACACATTGAGCATATACATAAGAAGAGTCAGTCCAGGATATTTTGTTTACAGAGGCTAAGGAATATTGGTGTCTGTTCAGATATTCTTCAAACCTACTACCGATGTTGCATTGAATCTGTTCTTACTGTGTCATTTATCTGTTGGTATGGAAGCTTCAGTGTAAAAAGCGTGTGTTGAGTGATATGGTGAATGTGTGCAGTAAGGTTGTGGGTGCAAGGCAGAGTGGTATGCAAGAGTTGTATGACAGACAAGTAGTCAAGAAAGCCAGGAAAATTCTTAATGATAACAGTCATGTTCTGGTGAAACTCGGGGAAAATAATATGAAGTTAATAATAACATCGGGCCGTCGATACAGAACTCTAAAACTGAAAATAAGAGCACAGAAAACTCTTCTTACCAAGATCAATTCAACTTTCTGAACAAGATTAATGCACTGATTTATCGAGTGATTGTTTTGCTGAGCAGCCTGTCCATCTCCTTAGGATTGAATTTGTATTCGTATTCATCCAGTTTGTTAATTACAATATTGCAGTGTTTATATTCTTTAATTGTTGATAAATGTGTTTATTGTTGTTGTTTTTCTTATGTGCACCTGGCTGCAATTTCTCAGTTATGAGATAATAAAGATGACTTGATTTGATTTGATTTGACACACACACACGCACTAGCATGTGCATGCACGCAAACACACATAACCAGATGTGAGCTTGTGAGTGTGTGCATGAGGTTGTGAGCATGCGTATGCGGACGCTCACACACACACACATACAACTGTGTTTGTAAATCAAAATTGGTTAAGGGCCAGCCACACGACAGCTAAAATCACATGACTGTACAATATAATTTGATCACATGATCTCAAAGCGCAAATCACATTTGTTCTTGAATCGTATTGCACAATCGTACGATTTTAGTTGACATGTGGCTGGCCCTTTACAGTACTAACACATTTTAAATTAAGAGAGAGAGGGAGGGGGTGGGGTGAAGGAGAGAGAGAGGTCACAGATACACTTAAGCTTGCATGCACACAGACACAAAGCTGGGTTTGTATTGGTTTCCATTTTGGTTCCATTAACCTATTTTCATTTTGAGAGACGGAGGGGTGCTGACGTGTGCCACTTCACGTGAAGTGGCAAGAGGGGATTGAGTGAATGAGCGAAAGCGTGAGAGAAAGGTGGGGGAGCAAATGAACTGGTGATGGAGCAAATGGGCAAAACATGCAAACATCAATCAGAACTAGAATCTAAGTCAGATTTGATCTTCATGAAAAACAGGCTGATAAGAAAAACACACACACAAAAACCACCCCAAAGACAAGCAATTGATCAACAATAACAAAACTCTGACATGGTAAATATGTGTGTGTGTGTGTGTGTGTGTGTGTGTGTGTGTGTGTGTGTGTGTGTGCGTGTGCGTGAGTGTGAGTGTGAGTGTGTGTGTGTGTGTGTGTGTGTGCGTGTGTTTATGTGTGTGAAAAATATGCGGTTGGCAAAAAAGGAGGGGGTATCTAAAACTTCACAAGTTTTATCCACAAACACAAAAAAACCTAAGTGGAGGGACAGTCAGAAAGTCGGACAAAGAAGCATTCAGGCAAACAGAGAAACTTCCCTAGGAATTCTACCACAAACAGCAAACAAGGCAGACAGACAGACAGCAACACTTCACAAAAGTGATTCATCCACCACAAACAGCAAACAAGGCAGACAGACAGACAGACAGCAACACTTCACAAAAGTGATTCATCCACCACAAACAGAACAGACAGACAGACAGACAGCAACACTTCACAAAAGTGATTCATCCACCACAAACAGCCAACAGAACAGGCAGGACAGACAGCAACACTTCACAAAAGTGATTCATCCACCACAAACAGAACAGACAGACAGACAGACAGCAACACTTCACAAAAGTGATTCATCCACGACAAACAGCAAACAGAACAGGCAGAACAGACACGACATGAAAACAGACAAACATTGAAAGACAGTCAGCCACATTTCCAGGAAATTCATCCACACACAAACCAAACAGGAGAGAGGGAGACAGAAGCAACTTCACACAAAACAAACAATGCATCCACAAAACAACACAAGTTTACCAACGTTTTGATGGTTTTTTCTGGGAAACATAGAGGTACAAAGAGAGAAATGCTCAGACAGGTGACTTCCTATCACACTGAAGCAATACATCCACAAAACAACACAAGTTTACTGATGTTTTGATGGGGGTTTTCTGGGGAAGACAGAGAGGTAGAAAGAGAGAGAGACAGGCTCAGAGACAGGTGACTTCCTATCACACTGAAGCAATACATCCACAGAATAACACAAGTTTACTCATGTTTTGATTGATTTTCTTGGGAAAGATAGAGAGGTAGAAAAAGAGACAGACATGCTCAGAGACAAGAGGCGACTTTGTATCACACTGAAGCAATACATCCACAAAATAACACAAGTTTACCGATGTTGTGACGGTTTGGTAAAGGTAAAGATTTTGCCTTTCTTACCAAACATAAAGCTGTATTTTATTAACCTTTTCAGCTAATTATCTTTTTGGAATAATAACCCTATCCGTAACCCTAACCCTATCCCTAACCCTACCCCCCACTATAAGACGGGAAAACGCAATGAACCACGACTGTGACAAATGCCGCGGTGTACTGCAGTACATAGGGGGGGTGCTATTAGATAATGGCCTTTTTCATGACTGCAATTAATTATTGAACAAAGATAATTAGCTGACAACGTTCATAAAATACAGCTTCATGTTTGGTAAGAAAGGCAAAAACGGGAAAATGGAATTAACCGAGAAATGCAGGGGGGTGGCACATCTTGACCTTTACCGACGTTGTTGTTTTTTGGAAGATAGAGGGGTAGACATAGAGACAGGCTCATAGGGACAACCTCACACAGAGACAACCTCATGCAAAACAAACAATTCATCCACAAATCAACACAAGTTTACTCATATTTTGACAGGCTCATAGGGACATAGGGTGGCACATCTTGACCTTTACCGACGGGGTTTTTTTTTTAAGATAGAGGGGTAAACAAAGAGACAGGCTCATAGGGACAACCTCACACAGAGACCGCCTCATGCAAAACAAACAATTCATCCACAAATCAACACAAGTTTACTCATATTTTGATGTTTTTTTCTGGGGAAGATAGCGAGGTAGAAAGAGAGACATGCTCAGAAACAGGGGCGACTTTTGTATCACACTGAAGCAATGCATCCACAAAATAACATGTAAGTTTACTGACATTTTGATGATAGACAGAGAAACAGGCTCAGAGACAGAAACTACTTCACACAAAACAAACAATTCATCCACAAAATAACAAGCAAGTTTACTGACGCTTTGATGATAGACAGAGAAACAGGCTCAGAGACAAAAACAACTTCACACAAAAATACAATTCATGCACAAAATAACAAAGCTTACTGACATTCTGAAGGCTTTACTTGGGAAAGATAGAGAGGTAGAAAGCGAGACATGCTCAGAGATAGAGGCAATTTTATACAAGACAAACAAATCATGCACAAAATAACGCACAGGTACTGGCGTTTTGATGGCTTTTCAAAGGAAGGCAGAGGGGTAGACAGCGAAAAAGTCTTAGGGGCAGACAAATGCCGTAATTTATGGACAATAAAAAGATATGGTACATATTTAAGCACTTCATACACAAAATAACGTAAGTGTACTGACGTTTTGATGGTTTTTCTGGGTGTAACCACAGGAGGCACGGGTCTGGGCGGGGTGGATCTAGTGCTGTTCATGGTGCTGTTGAGGCTGTTGGACCCTGACCCTGATATTGACAGCGCTGGAACCATAACAATAACATTGTCATCATCATCATCACCATCATCATCATCATCATCAGTATCACATCAAGCAATCATCCTCAAGAGAACATATTGTATGTGACAATAGAGAGCACAAAATACCCATAACTCAAAATTGATAAAATATGTTTTTCACTTTGCAAGCCTGTTGTGAGAACTAGCCCAGCGACTTAATGTCCCTCTCATGGTGCTGGGTCTCATTTGACTCACATTCCACAAACAGGTTGTCGTTGCTGCCCAGCTTCCTCAGCTTCTGCTGCTGCCTCTGTGCGCATGCACACATGCATGGCGTGTCTGTGTACATGTGTGTGTTAGTTATGGCCCTACTTAACCCTACCCAACAAGTGAACACCGAGGCAAGAATCATCCAGTCGTCTGACTCACATTCCACAAACAGGTTGTCGTTGCTACCCAGCTTCTTCAGCTTCTGCTGCTGCCTCTCCCTCTCCTGCCTCAGCTTCTCCTCCTTCTCCCTCTGCCGCTGGTCGCTCTCCCTGCTCTCCCTCTCCTGCTTGGCCCGCTCCTCCTGCTCCTTCTTCATGCGCTGCTTGACTGCGATGGACCGCTGGAACGACTTGGCTAGGTTGGGGTGGTCCTGTGAATAGAGGACAGTGATGATGATAATTGTGATGATGATGATGATGATGATGATTGACCGCGATGGACCGCTGGAACGACTTGGCTAGGTTGGGGTGGTCCTGTGAATAGAGGATAGTGATGATAATAATTGTGATGATGATGATGATGTCGATGATGATGATGTTAGTGGTGGTGATGGTGGTGATGGTGATGATGATGATGATGATGATGATGATTGACCGCGATGGACCGCTGGAACGACTTGGCTAGGTTGGGGTGGTCCTGTGAATAGAGGATAGTGATGATGATAATTGTGATGATGATGATGATAATGTCGATGATGATGTCGATGATGATGATGTTAATGGTGGTGATGATGATGGTGATGATGATGATGATGATGATGATGATGGTGATGATGAAGGTGTTGATGATGATGATGATGATGGTGATGATGATGGCGATGATGTTAGTGGTGGTGATGATGATGATGATGGTGATGATGATGATGTTAGTGGTGGTGATGATGGTGATGATGATGCTAGTGGTGGTGATGATGATGTTAGTGGTGGTGATGATGATGACGATGATGATGATGATGATGACTAATGGAATTGGATCCATGCACCGTAAGCAGTCAAGAGCCACCCTGACCACCCAGTACATCAGTACACAGCATGGGTTCTGAACTTTCCCATACCATCGTCACTGACCCCTAACAGTCCACACAGCCACCCAGTACATCAGTACACAGCATGGGTTCTGAACTTTCCCACGCCATCGTCACTGACCCCTAACAGTCCACACAGCCACCCTCCCTGTCCCTTTACCAGCCTCCCTTGTTCCTCCCTCCCTCCTTTCTTTCAATTGCTCTACCTTACCCCGATCCCCCCCCTGCTCTTCCTTTCTCTCAGGAGGCAGCAACAGTGGCTGTCACGTTGATCAATATTGCAGAGACAGCGCTTTGTGATGATGATAGGAGAGAGGTCACTTAGGTCACTACTATCTCTCACACCAAAGTAGACATGAAACTGTTCAACAGTTCGTGATCATACTGCACACTATATCATAATGCCTTAAGATTGATTTGTAACTCAACGTCATTTTTTAATTTTATTTTTTTTGCATGTGAAAAGACTGAATGATTCACTTTCAAACAGCGCACAAAATATAATGCTGCTGCAGGATGGGTGGATCAATCAATATTGTTCATCAATCTTGAGGATGGGTGGATCAATCAATATTGTTCATCAATCTTTGTGTCCGTTTCAGGTTCTGCACCATTAAACTGACATGACTCCTACGCCTCTCATTTCGATCTAATATTCGTCAATTATGTTCAATAATAAATAATCTTCTATAGCGCTATTCTCCTGACACAGCAGGACTCACCACGCTTTACATGAAAAAACCCCAGAGTAAGCTTACCCCACGCACACAAAATATATTCAAAATACATGTACTTAAAATTATTTATAAAACATTTTTTCACTTTATCGCACTTACACAACTCACATTTAAAATACCTACATACAACACGAATTATTTATAAGGTTGACTGACGGTGGATGGACAGAGAAATTAACAGAGATATTTTCTGAAAAGATGCGTCTTCAGGCCAGTTTTGAAAGAATATAGAGATGGAGAGCTGCGGAGAGAGAAAGGGAGATTGTTCCAGATGTGTGGTGCTTGGAAACGAAAAGATGTTTCCAACTGTTTTGTACTTGGTGACAGGTTTGCAAAGAAGTTTTAGGTTGCTTGATCTGAGGTTGCGTTCTGGTATGTAGGCAGAGAGGAGAGAAGAGAGGTAGTCAGGAAGAGTGTCTTCGAAATAACGATAGGCAAGCGTGGCCACTTTATAGTCGACTCTCGCATCAACAGGGAGCCAGTGCAGCTGCCTCAGCAGTGGTGTCACTGAGTCAGCCTTACGCTTTCTGAGCACAACATCTTGACAGTTTGACTGTCATCTCCAGATAGAAGGATGGACAAGTGCTATTCTCGAAATCTGGGCTGGAATGTGTTCTCAAGTACACATTGACAATCACATCTTAGTTATGCAGTCTAGCACCATGTTTTTTTTTACGTACTTGGTTGTCCGTTGCATCGCAACCAACAAAAGGAATAATAACTATTTTTTCAAGTGTGCATGCGTCGCTTTAACAGAACAATCACCGACATAAACCATGAAAATAGACACAACACATGGCAGGGTGCTTGGCAATGTGTCTTTGCACTTGGTGGGAGTGTAGTGATGTACTGGTGCTAGAAGAGTTAATCAGATACAGACCGTGGTTCAGACATGAGGCAACCCACCAGAGGCGCTACTGCTGTAATGCTACGCTGCCGGATCACTTCAGAGTTCAAGATGCTCAAATCAAACAGTATGATTCACACTGCATTATTACACAGTGAAAAATAATGAATTGTCAATTCGTCTGGGCATGGCTTCAATTAATTCCCACTTTAACAAACTCAGCCCTCAGATTCCCCCCCACCCTCCACCCAACTCTCTCCAACCGACTGGCCATGCGCATAGGCTATTTTAAAATTTAAAACAAACATCACAAAACACAGGACACGAGTGAGGGCATGAGAAGTTACACTGGAATTCCTTTGTCTTCCACTGTTCCAGAGGTGGACAAAACTTGCATACTGTCATTTTCCATTATTTTCCATTTTACATTCTATTTCAAAATACAATCATGTTCTAGAATCCTTTACTGCTCAGCAACACATTTTCATCAAAGACTGCATTGGTTGGTCGCTTTCAACAGAAGAAACATCTAGAAAATGTTGTAATCAGATCATGGAATAGATGCTATTCTTTAAAATTTCTTAAACTATCAAAAGCCCAGAGCAGTTCTGAGAAAGTACTGTGCGAGTTCCTTCTTCTTCTTTGGTCACTCAGACAGTTTCCTGTCAATTATGAGCACAGATGCATCATGCTGCAGTTATGCGGCTAAGAAAGAAATAAGAATTTAGGCGCAGAATGTCCGACTTTGGCTGGAGGAAATGTTTTTGAAAGTGTTTCTTGAAAAAAGGCAGGAGCATCGACCAGTAAGGCAGAAAGATAGTAGATGACAGTAAGCAAAGGGAAAAGGCAGAGTCAAAGAGAGTGACAGATTAGAGGAAGATACAAGCACAGAACTTCCAGAAGGTGGGGGAACTATTTATACAAAAGACCCCCCGGTATCCCCACGGGTGTGTGTGCGTGTTCATAACCAGCCAATGATCTGCCTTCATATCTCACTCACTCACTCACATGCCGCATGCATGCACATTCACGCACACGCACACACACACACGCAATTCATTAAAACCACTATTATGCTAACCATTTATCTGAGAACACACAGTTCACTCACAGAGACAAATTACCTCTGAGCTTTGCTCTTCCATTATCCAATTGCAGTTTTGATTTGCTAATCCATTTCCAACAAATGGAACTTGTCTGTTCAACTTCACCCCTTCAGCACACCCCTAGCTTCTACGACCAACACTTCTGTGTCTCCACATTCGAAAAACGTTATTTCCACTGAATACTTGGGGCAACACAAAACAGATGGGTATAACAAATCGGAACTTCATCTTTCACCGTTAGCTAAAAAGTGACACACCAGTCTGAGTCAACAATCTCATCACTTCCCAGTGTATCTAGTCTGTTCCTCTCTCATCGCGGGCTAAACCCCGACTGATCAAACTACCCATCAATTTCAACCCACTGGACTGCAACGCCAATGAATCCTAATGAGGATTCTCTTTATAACCCTTTGACAGAACTGAGACAAAAGCTTTTGATCAACCTTCAGCGTTTATTGATTTCCAAGTTCGGTCCCATCAACTCTTTGGAGTTTGGCAAATCAAAGGTTGTAAAATAATTTTAAAAAAGAAAAAGAAAAAAAGGACAAAAAACATCGGCCAATCAATCTCTGTGTACAGAGTTGCCATGGAAACATGAAATTGATCAGCCATGAATGAACAACCATGGACGGTGGGAAGCTTTAGCGTCTGTCGGTGAAGCGTGGAAAATGTTATGGCGGAGGAAGGAAGTTCAGCCATGTTTGCTACAAGCAATGATGATCAAACAAAAAGACACTCCCTTGGACAAAAATAAATGTCTTTTCGCTTCGGTTCTTGTTGCTCACTGGATGGAAATTGGTCAAGCGCTTGACGATGAAATTAATGAGGAAGAAAAGCAAATTGTTGGACAGAGACATGCTCAAGTAAGTAAATGTTTTTTGGCATGTTTTTTTTAATCAAAACTTATTATGTATGAGCCTTATAATTAAAATGTTACTATTTTCAACTTTTCATTGCTTTAAAATCAAAAGTTAGAGCGATATATTTCCACTTATTTCGCAAAGCATGCCTACGTTGTGGGCTAAATCAATGAAAAGACTTTCCCCAAACTTAGCACACAACCTAATCCAGAAAGTCCAATTAAATTTGTCCACTTCAGTAAACCAGAAATCCTGAGTCCTTTATGTGGGATGTGCCAATTTTCCGCAAAATTTTAACAGCAGCTGCAAAGACCTCTAACATACCATGAACAAAAGCAGCAGCAGCAGTATACACAAAATAGCTCAATTAATCATTATTTTGCACAATCATTCAGTTAAAGTTTTGTTGTTTTTGTCCTTTGCCCAACTACAATCGGCAAAAGGAGTATAAGTCTGTCAAGTTTTAGTGGGGTTTTTGTGGGTTTTTCTTTTTTAGGGGTCCTCATCCAACACACACAGACAGACAAACACACACACACACACACACAATTCACACATACATACACACACGCAGAGCTTGCTCTCTGTAACTTTCACGTACATTAGATGATGGCTGAATGAATGTGTAGAATGAATGTGTATGTCAGCCCAATTGCGTGTGAATCAGTGAATGTGAGCGCCTCGAGTTTAATTCTAAAGAAAGGCGCTATGTAAATGCTATGTTTTATTATTTATTATCATTATCAATCCACTCACATCTTCGCTGTCATCCTCGGTGGCAGTGGACTCGGCATCCATGTTGGCCATGTCCGCGGTGCTGCGCACAGCCACACCCACCACCCCTGTGGGAGCGGCCCCCTTGGACCCTTCCAGTCTCCGCCTCTCCGCCGCTTTCTCTGCCATGCCGGACGAGGACACCGGGTACTCCGATGTGCTGGACGACGCTTCAAACATGCCTGTAGACGGGGACCCAAAAAGCACATTATAGAGAAAGAAAGAAACGCCTTATCACTGAACCCTTTCACCACCAACACTTCAAACATGCCTGTAGACGGGGACCCAAAAAGCACATTATAGAGAAAGAAAGAAACGCCTTATCACTGAACCCTTTCACCGCCAACGCTTCAAACATGCCTGTAGACGGGGACCCAAAAAGCACATTATAGAGAAAGAAACGCCTTATCACTTAACCCTTTCACCACCAACGCTTCAAACATGCCTGCAGATGGGGACCCAAAAAGCACATTATAGAGAAAGAAACGCCTTATCACTGAACCCTTTCACCACCAACGCTTCAAACATGCCTGCAGATGGGGACCCAAAAAGCACATTATTTTCTTTCTCTTCCCAGTTTATAATTTCTGGCTGAAAATGACTGGCGGCGAAAGGGTTAATTCTTTCATGCTAAAATGTAGAGTGGCACAGAGGCAACGCGTTCTCCTCGTATGCAATAAACCCGAGTTTGAACCTGGGTACAGGGGATTTTTCCTCTCACTCTGCACTAGGCCTTACGGTTGTGAACGTGGGAGTTTCTTGGAAGTGGCAATAATCCGAGGTCCTGTGTGCCCATGCACTTAGCACACGTTAAACCCAGTGGCAACGAAAAAAAGTTGTCATTTGGTCAAAATTTACCCCCCCCCCCCTTTCCTTCCTCATCAGTCACACAAAAATTGCATGCGACGCGCTCTCCAGGTGGGAGCAACCCGAATTTCACAGAGACGCCTCTGTCACTATAAAGTACCAAATACCAAAATGTCTGTTAACCCCCTCCCTGTCTGGGCCTGTGTCTACTACAGCAGTGTGATGTCATTGATGATGTCATAACTTTGGATATCACAAGTCTGGAATACTATTTTTTGTTTAGAACAGCCAGGAGGGTTATAATTTCCTAACCGTTTTCTC
Source organism: Phymorhynchus buccinoides (assembly GCA_017654935.2). NCBI lineage: Eukaryota > Metazoa > Mollusca > Gastropoda > Neogastropoda > Raphitomidae > Phymorhynchus > Phymorhynchus buccinoides. The sequence goes on along the minus strand of CM065688.1, from coordinate 59,348,190 downwards.
AGATTGAGTCTCACAAGCGTTTTCTATATTTTATCCCCCCGATTAAGAAACACTAACAAAAGAGTTTTGAAAGCTTGAAACCCAGGGTGCTAGTGTGGTCATTCTGAAGTCATTAAGGACAAACAAATCTCTTTTTGTTTCTCTGGCAGTCAAGGGGTTAAACTCACCTGTGTAAAAGTAATCCACAATACTCAGGATTCGCTTCACAGATGCACAACAAATGCCTATTCTTATCTCCCGAAATTAAGAACCTCGTTGGATAAGCGTTAAATCAAAATTGGTGCCAAATGGTGACTTGACGGTGAAAGGGTTAAGGCCAAGCATAGATCTAAAAGGACAAGGTTTGTTGAAACCATAATCTTCTCTTACTTTCTTAAGTTTAATAAACACAATCCTTATAAAACGTTTTTTTTTACAAAAAGCGAATTAAAACATGACTTGCTCTGAATGTTTTACTGACTTAAAAAAAAGAGCAATATATGATAATACCATCTGCTCTTAAAGCTTCATAAACTAAGCAATATATGAGAACACATCTGCTCTTAAAGCTTCAAAAACTAACCTGAAGAAAACATGCATTTGACAACTGAGTTAGGAATTAGAGAAAACACTTTTTACTTTCATGGTACACCAGGCAAACTGATCAGGTGGAGACTGTATGAAGACATACTTGATAATATAAATGACCACTGGGACCAGTTAAGGCACAAAAAACACTCAATTCGAGGCTGGTAGATTGAGGTCCCTTTTATTGGAGACATGAAGACATCTTTTAGTTTCATAAAGCGCAAAATGAAGAAATCATTAAAAGTGTAAAAACATCTCTTGCTTTTATAATTTCACAACCTAAGAACATATTCAAGAAAACACATAATAATACAGCTTTTACTTTCCTTTTTTTCCTAAACTTTAAGTCAGAGGTACAAATGATGACACTGTCATGGGAGACATACACCATGGGTGCATGCAGTGACCAAAACTTTTGCCTGAACTTTCTTGCCGAAACCCAATGTACAAAAGAATGATATCATGTTAAAGAGCCCTTTCTTCAGGCACTCAGCTGCCTGAAGCAGCATCAAATGGCCTGAATTCAGGCTTCAGGCAAACCCACATGCACCTCTGCATATAAAAAGGGAGGTGGTGTGTGTGTGCATGTGTGTGTGTGTGTATGTGTGTGCGTACATGTGCAAATATTTATTGAGGGAGATATACAGACAAACACATTCAAAAAGGTATTTGGCATTGGCAAAACCTTTCACTTTTAAAAGATTAATTAACTATGACAGAAAAAACAAGCACAAGACAGACAGACAGAACTACCATTTTCTGCTATCTGTGAGAGCTGGTCTATTTTCTTTCTACATACAAAGCCTATGATAGATTTTTTTTTTTACTAAGCCTATGTCACTACAAGTATCACAATATCATCTTGTATCCAAAATCTACAACTTTGGAAGCAAACTAGCCACTATACGTAGCATGCATAAATGACGCATAAGTACAGAAATTATTTGTATGGTGGTAATGAAGTTGGTTTTTGATGAAATATTGGTGTGTGTTTTTTATTCGTTGCATTTTCTGTACTAAATCAGAATCCTTGTTACTATGGGAAAACAGCCAGAAGAATGCATAAATGTAAAAAAATCTGAATTACAGTGGAACCTCCATTATAAGACCTCCCATTAAAAGACTCCCTCCCATATAAGACCTACTTCTCTCAGACATTGTCCTTCTTTGTAACTTAAGTATTAAAATTACCTCCCTTATAAGACCTCATTTTGGATGATTTTTGAAGGTCTTATAAGGGAGGTTCCACTGTACTTTTAAACCAAATCAAAGATCAGCATCGGCGTAGATGAGTATAAGTAAAAACACCAGTCTATTTCTTACTAGTTTTAATCTGTTCTTGTTTATCTAGACGTCAAAGCTGACGTTCACCCACCACCTTCCAAGACGAAACGGCAAAATAAAGAAACATTAAAAGAAGGCAGAGACTGACATACTCTCTGTAGCTTGCTAAACATCTATAACTAGGAAGCTAGGGCAAAGGTCATAAAAACACTGGAAAGGCAGGGGGAAAAGAAGTATTTCTACCTAGAAACGCATATTACTAATGAGGATTGAGGACAAAGACAGAAGAACAATTCAATGTTAGCTTTACCAAAGCAGCCATTTTTCATCATTGTACTCTACTGCGATGCTAACATTACCCCAGACTACTCACAATGGAGGTAGGGTAGGGGGGGGAAAAATACAGAAAGGGTCTAAATTAGCACGAGGCTCCATTCTACTAGCTAGGCAAAGCATCTCAAGTGGAAGGGGGTGGGGGAGATGCATGAATAAAAGTTGTAGAACATTACGATAGCCTTAAGGGAAGACTTATCTAGACAAGGCTAAACTCTATAAATGTACAGAAACAAGGACAAGGAGAGGTTCTAGCAGAAAATGAGCTAACTACAAAAGAACAAGTTTACTGCTGCAGCCATGTTCATCCGTTCTACTTTGCCACAATGCAGAACCCTGTCCTCCATCAATGCACAGAAACAAGGACAGAACCCTGTCCTCCATCAATGCACAGAAACAAGGACAGAACCCTGTCCTCCATCAATGCACAGAAACAAGGACAGAACCCTGTCCTCCATCAATGCACAGAAACAAGGACAGAACCCTGTCCTCCATCAAAGCACAGAAACAAGGACAGAACCCTGTCCTCCATCAAAGCACAGAAACAAGGACAGAACTCTGTCCTCCATCAATGCACAGAAACAAAGACAGAACCCTGTCCTCCATCAATGCACAGAAACAAGGACAGAACCCTGTCCTCCATCAATGCACAGAAACAAGGACAGAACCCTGTCCTCCATCAATGCACAGAAATAAGGACAGAACCCTGTCCTCCATCAAAGCACAGAAACAAGGACAGAACCCTGTCCTCCATCAATGCACAGAAATAAGGACAGAACCCTGTCCTCCATCAATGCACAGAAATAAGGACAGAACCCTGTCCTCCATCAATGCACAGAAACAAGGACAGAACCCTGTCCTCCATCAATGCACAGAAATAAGGACAAAGGGCAGAAGAACGACTACACAAAGAGCCTTAGAAGCAGGATGGGTTCTGGGTAGTGAATGCATCCAACTAGAGAGAAGAAGACTCAATGACAAAAAGCACAACTTCCAAAAAGGCAGCTATCATTCAAAAGATCGAAAGCATCCACCGAAATAGAGGAGCCTCAAGCGCTACAACTAGTCAGCAATGATAGGTCAAAAGGTCAGACAAGGTCATTGCCCAGGACAACCAATCATCCAAACTTTGACCTTTGTGGAGTCGAAGCAGAATGGGCTCTTGCTAGCGAAAGCATCCAACGAGAGAGACGAGACTCAAGCGTTACAACTAGATGACAACAATATGTCAAAACGTTAGACAAGGTCGTCGTCTGGGACAACGAGACCTTCGACATTTGCCAAGGTCGCGAACGATAGACCTACCACGGCCCACTAGCGCCATCCTGTTGGGAGGTGAGGGGGGTTTCTCCTTTTCCTCCTCCCAGTCGGAAAAGAAAGAGGGGGTGGTGATGGTGGTGATGTAGGTGGAGGCAGTGGAGGCAGTGGAGGAGGAAGGGGTGGGGAGAGTGAAGGAGAGGGTGGGAGAGGCCCCCATAGGGGAGAGGAGGGAGCCTGGAACATTGACAACATGTCAGTCAACTCTCGCTGGACCACGCCCACACACTAGGACCCAGTATGTTCTGCCCTTGATAAAGTCACCAGATGAACATTTGGAATAAACAGCTAAGCTCTTAGTGGCTTTTTTGTTGTTGTAGTTTGTTGGGGGTCTTAAAATAATTTTCTGTCAACACTGGGACTCAGTAACAGTAAAGACTTGTCCGTTTTGCTAGGTTGCACCTACTAGACTCGACTCCAAAGACAATGGCGTAGCATACCCATGTCTCACTGATGTAGAGTATACAGCCATGACGTTAAACTTGAAGAATGCATTTCCTACTTAAAACAATTCTAACTATAACTATTTTTAAATCCAGAAGACACAAGTCAAAAGGCTGTTGATTTTCAAACGCAACGTTAACGCTGTCAAGATACAGAGTAAACATATACAGAACAATGTTGCTGAGACACAGCAGATGCATACACAGAAAGTTTCTGTTCGTTTAGACCAACGACTAACTTTTGATGAAGTGCTGATGCATGCAGCCCAGTATCATAAAAACAACATCGTGGCTCTGTCATTTTTCATTGCACTTTGACAAAAGGACACACAGTGAAGAGAAATAACCAAAGAAGCCGTCAACACGCTACACAGACGTTCACCTTTGGTGGTTCGACGCCTGTCCCGTGCCCTGCTATTAACCTGCCCTTGCTGCGTAGATCGCGAAGGATCGTAGGTGGAGCTGTTGTCGTCAGCATATCCTCGGCCCACCACCTGCGCATCACAATATTTTTCACTTTACAATACTTTTTATCAGCGCAATATGTCTAAGTTCACGCAAAATTACGTCACTACTTACGAAACTTGCAATGTTTTCCTGAAATTCCTGGGAATTCATGACCATTTTTTGTACCGCTATTAACTTTAAAATTTAAAAAAATGGAGCCCACAAGTTTCAGCACTCTGAAAGCTATAAGTTTTGGCACCCCCAAATCCAGATTTGTGGTGTGTTCAGCAGAACATTTGCACACCTATAAACAATGATGTAGTTGGGGAAACAACAAGCAGACAGAACGAAGGGATATCAGGGCTTCCAACAGGACAAAGCAAACAACAAAATCTCTTAAATGTAATATTCCTGAAAATCCCTGACGGCTCTGGCACTCCTAATCAGTGTTTGTTAATTTTTAATTGTCACTTTGTAGTGGTGATCAATCACAGATCAAAGATCATTGGTCAAACGTCAAGGTCACTGGGGCTGAAAATGCTGCTGTGCGGCTGCTTGATGTAGCGTTTTCACGCTCTAGTTAATCCTTCCCTTTGGTTCATGAAAACAACATTTCCCTTCAACTTTCACTATGCTGCTGTGCGGCTGCTTGATGTAGCGTTTTCACGCTCTAGTTAATCATTCCCTTTGGTTCATGAAAACAACATTTCCCTTCAACTTTCACTATGCTGCTGTGCGGCTGCTTGATGTAGCGTTTTCACGCTCTAGTTAATCATTCCCTTTGGTTCATGAAAACAACATTTCCCTTCAACTTTCACTATGCTGCTGTGCGGCTGCTTGATGTAGCGTTTTCACGCTCTAGTTAATCATTCCCTTTGGTTCATGAAAACAACATTTCCCTTCAACTTTCACTATGCTGCTGTGCGGCTGCTTGATGTAGCGTTTTCACGCTCTAGTTAATCATTCCCTTTGGTTCATGAAAACAACATTTCCCTTCAACTTTCACTATGCTGCTGTGCGGCTGCTTGATGTAGCGTTTTCACGCTCTAGTTAATCATTCCCTTTGGTTCATGAAAACAACATTTCCCTTCAACTTTCACTATGCTGCTGTGCGGCTGCTTGATGTAGCGTTTTCACGCTCTAGTTAATCATTCCCTTTGGTTCATGAAAACAACATTTTCCTTCAACTTTCAACTTTCAACTTTCACGGCTCAAATCCAACAAAGTTGCGGAACCTTGGGAGCCCCGGAAATTGTGTGCTGGACGGTACAGTACAGCACGGTACAGTAGGGTACATACCTGCACGTCAGAGTTGGGGTTCTGCCTGAAGGTGACGCCGCTGTTGGGGTTGTAGTCCAGGTGCACGGTAGCCATGTTGTTGTTGTTGTGGTGGGTGGTTCGGTTCTCGTTGCTGTCCAGCTGCTCGTTGCTGCGTTTGCGCGACATGGCCGCCGCGTAGCTGTTGGACCCCTTGCCTTTGCTGTCGCTGCCGCCGCCTCCAACACTGCCGTCTGTCCGCTTGCTGCTCAAACAAACAGCATTGAAAAACATTGGATCGTTGAAAAACAGTAAAAATGGTACTCTCAAGATAATATTAACCCTTTCTCCAGCCATCTTTGAGCAAAAAATTTCAATTAAACTTGCTTGGCTACAGAAAAGATTTCATCCGCAATATTGTGGGATTTCTCTGTGACACATTTAGAATAGGGTCAATCCTTACTGCCCAAATTTAGGAACACAATATCATTGAATAACAGACTCTGATTTCAAGGGTTTTAATGACATGGGTGTTAAATCATTGTGGTGCAAAAATGCGACCTGTGCGGTGAAAGGGTTAAGGGCATCTATTTTCAATGACGATTCCTTGGTTTCTTACAAAAAAAACTGCACTAAAAATCTAGCAACCCAAAATTGAAAGGACCAAAATTTTATTTTGTAGTGGCTGATATTTTGAGATGATAAAAAAAAAAGTGTTGCCACCAGAAGGATTAAATTAGACATGAAACACATGACATTCGATTAAATTAGACACATGAAACACATGACATTCGATTAAATTAGACACATGAAACACATGACATTCGATTAAATTAGACACATGAAACACATGACATTCGATTAAATTAGACACATGAAACACATGACATTCGATTAAATTAGACACATGAAACACATGACATTCGATTAAATTAGACACATGAAACACATGACATTCAATTAAATTAGACACATGAAACACATGACATTCAATTAAATTAGAATTGTGGATTATCCAATTTTGGAGGGCGCCTGTTTTTGAGTTGATTGGTTTGTAATGTACTTCATTACATTGCTCCTCTAACTGCATCTGGATATCAACCATAAACAAAAGTAAAAAAGGAAGAAAAAAGATAAATGAAAAAGAAAAATGACTTTTTCTATGATCATGCCTTGATAATTTCATCAAGTTCAATTACATCTTCTTCTTCTTCGATCCCAGGCTATGTGGCCATAGTGGATTAAAATTTAAAAACGCATGTGTCCGGTTTTCAGTGTTCACTGGTCTCCCCGCTGCATTCAGCCGACACATTCCGATTTTAGAGGAGCTCAAAGGAGAACATTACTAGGAAGAAAAATGGTAGATGATAGTAAGAAGAGGAAAAGGCTGGGTCAAAGAAAGTGATGGAATAGAAGAAGTTGCTAGCTCAGAACTTCCAGAAGGTGGGGGAACTATTTATACTGAAAGATCCCCCGGTATCCCCACAGGGGGGCAATTACATCAATTTCATAAGTTCCCCCCCCCTCTCCATCATTTTTTTAACGTTTGCTCAAGCTGATCCGTCTACAATATTCTCTTTTTGACAAGCGTATTGTTCTGAATGTGGATATTACATTTAAAAACAGAGCCTATAATCCTCATTCATAGTGACTAGTATCAACAGTCCTCCACCCCACCCTTTTGTTTAAATGGTGTGTCATACGCAGTCTTCATCATCCACTTAGCAGTAAAAAGGTAGTGCTAGAATTGCTAGAAACCCATTTCTAACCCAGACCTGGTCACCCCCTACACACGTCTTGAGAAGTTTTGATAGCTGAAATGAGTAGTTTGGGTTTAAAATGAGTAGTCCTATTGACTAAAACCATCACACACTGTTCACTGAAAATGAGTAGTAATCAAGAATTAAAGAGCATTATCATCAATTTTGATTAGTAGAGGTCCAAAATGAGTAGAATGCTACTCGAAAAGAGTAGAGTAAACAGGTCTGCTAACCCTCCTGTTTCTGCATTCCTTATCTTTATCTTCCTGCTCCCTACCTTTTCACAGAAGTGATGGTGCTGGAGCAGCTGAAGATGCTGCCCTCCTGACGACAGGCTCTGTCGACTCTCCTGTTTTACATCATTATCACCATGATCATTATCTTCACCATCATCCCTACCTTTTCACAGAAGTGATGGTGCTGGAGCTGCTGAAGATCCCGCTCTCCTCCACGCGGTCAGACTGCGTGGGTGAAGACGACAGGCTCTGTCGGCTCTCCTGTTTCTCGATGCGGTCAAACAATCGCTGCGCCTTGTTCTTGGCACTGTTCCGTATCCCCGTGCCTCGCATCGAACCAGTCTGTGGGAGAAAGACAAATCAGACAATCTTAAAAACTCAAATATTCAGACAATAGTTAAAGAGAAAGGTATTGCTCATTGCTTCTAGAGAAATGTTTTCAGCAAAGATTAAAGACACACACACGTTTCAATTTTGTAATAATTCAATTGACGTTTCAATTATGTAATTTGATCATGGATAGAATGCAGAGAAAGGAAGTCTGAATCGCAAACATCTGTTGGTGGATGCTGACTACCATTGGCTTTCCTTCAAAATCATGCAATCAGAGAATTTTACCCCAATTTTCGATCTTGGAACCAACCATGGTTCAACCCAAACTAGCAGTGGACATGGAGTAGGCGGTGTTGGTGTGAAGGAGGAACTAGCAGTGGACATGGAGTGATGGAGTAGGCAGTGTTGGTGTGAAGGAGGAACTAGCAGTGGATATGGAGTGATGGAGTAGGCAGTGTTGGTGTGAAGGAGGAACCAGCAGTGGACATGGAGTAGGCGGTGTTGGTGTGAAGGAGGAACTAGCAGTGGACATGGAGTGATGGAGTAGGCAGTGTTGGTGTGAAGGAGGAACTAGCAGTGGATATGGAGTGATGGAGTAGGCAGTGCAGTGGACATGGAGTGGTGTTGGTGTGAAGGAGGAACTAGCAGTGGACATGGAGTGATGGAGTAGGCAGTGTTGGTGTGAAGGAGGAACTAGCAGTGGACATGGAGTGTTGGTGTTGAAGGAGGAACTAGCAGTGGACATGGAGTGATGGAGTAGGCAGTGTTGGTGTGAAGGAGGAACTAGCAGTGGACATGGAGTGATGGAGTAGGCAGTGTTGGTGTGAAGGAGGAACTAGCAGTGGACATGGAGTGATGGAGTAGGCAGTGTTGGTGTGAAGGAGGAACTAGCAGTGGACATGGAGTGATGGAGTAGGCAGTGTTGGTGTGAAGGAGGAACTAGCAGTGGACATGGAGTGATGGAGTAGGCAGTGTTGGTGTGAAGGAGGAACTAGCAGTGGACATGGAGTGATGGAGTAGGCAGTGTTGGTGTGAAAGAGGAACAGAATTAATCAGGGGCAAAGACAGACATGCAGACAGATACACAGAGCATTAACACGCTACATCACCAGCCGCACGGAACATTTTCTGCTCCGGTGACCTTCACCTTTGACTAATGACCTTCATTTTCGAACTTGCCATAGACATCCAAACTACCTATGCGCATGCAAAATGTCAGCTTCCTTGGTCCCTCCGTTCAAACGTTATCATGTCAACACACATAGTCAGTCACTGAATCAGTCCCTCCGTTCAAACGTTATCATGTCAACACACATAGTCAGTCACTGAATCAGTCCCTCCATTCAAACGTTATCATGTCAACACACATAGTCAGTCACTGAATCAGTCCCTCCGTTCAAACGCTGTCACGTCAACACACATAGTCAGTCACTGAATCAGTCCCTCCGTTCAAACGCTGTCACGTCAACACACATAGTCAGTCACTGAATCAGTCCCTCCGTTCAAACGTTATCATGTCAACACACATAGTCAGTCACTGAATCAGTCCCTCCGTTCAAATGCTGTCACGTCAACACACATAGTCAATCACTAAATCAGTCCCTCCGTTCAAACGTTATCATGTCAACACACATAGTCAGTCACTGAATCAGTCCCTCCGTTCAAACGCTGTCACGTCAACGCACATAGTCAGTCACTGAATCAGTCCCTCCATTCAAACGCTGTCACGTCAACACACATAGTCAGTCCCTCCGTTCAAACGTCACTAGTCAATCAGTCCCTCCGTTCAAACGCTGTCACGTCAACACACATAGTCAGTCACTGAATCAGTCCCTCCGTTCAAACGCTGTCACGTCAACGCACATAGTCAGTCACTGAATCAGTCCCTCCGTTCAAACGCTGTCACGTCAACGCACATAGTCAGTCACTGAATCAGTCCCTCCATTCAAACGCTGTCACATCAACGCACATAGTCAGTCACTGAATCAGTCCCTCCATTAAAACGCTGTCACGTCAACAAACATGGTCAATCACTGAATCAGTCCCTCCGTTCAAACGCTGTCACGTCAACACACATGGTCAATCACTGAATCAGTCCCTCCATTCAAACGCTGTCACGTCAACGCACATAGTCAGTCACTGAATCAGTCCCTCCATTAAAACGCTGTCACGTCAACACACATGGTCAATCACTGAATCAGTCCCTCCGTTCAAACGCTGTCACATCAACACACATGGTCAATCACTGAATCAGTCAGCCAGAAAGTCAAAGGTCTGACCCGACTGGGCGTGCTGACGGTGGACATGGAGTAAGCGCTGTCGTTGTCGTCGTCATGGCCGTTGTTGCTGTGGAGGGCGGTGGAGATGGGGGGCACCTTGGCGTTGCCCCGGTGGGTGCTGGAACCCCGCGCCAATGCTGGCTTGAGGGGGATCGGGGACTCATCTTCGTCTGCAGGGAAAAGAGAGAAAAACATGAAAGGTAATGATTCGTAGGAACCTCCCTTATAAGACCTTAAAAATCATCCAAAATGAGGTCTTATAATGGATGGGTCTTATAAGGGAGGTCATTTTAATTAAATACTTACAAAGGGCAATGTCTCAGAGAAGTAGGTCTTATGTGGGAGGGAGTCTTATAATAGGTGGTCTTATAAGGGAGGTTCCACTTTACAACAATTTCTTGGTAGCAAAAACTCTGATCTTCAACACCCAAGTCTAAGGGATTACCGTATTTTTCAGAGTACATGTATAAGGCACGCCTGATTATAAGGCTTCCAACTTTGACAGCAAACTCAGATTTCGTTATTATAGTTTCTTACTATATTACCAGTCACATTATAAGGCGCAGCTTCAACTTTGACAGCAAACTCAGATTTCGTTATTATAGTTTCTTACTATATTACCAGTCACATGATAAGGCTTCCAACTTTGACACCAAACTCAGATTTCGTTATTATAGTTTCTTACTATATTACCAGTCACATGATAAGGTGCACCTTCCAACTTTGACAGCAAACTCAGATTTCGTTATTATAGTTTCTTACTATATTACCAGTCACATTATAAGGCGCAGCTTCAACTTTGACAGCAAACTCAGATTTCGTTATTATAGTTTCTTACTATATTACCAGTCACATGATAAGGTGCACCTTCCAACTTTGACACCAAACTCAGATTTCGTTATTATAGTTTCTTACTATATTACCAGTCACATGATAAGGCGCACCTTCCAACTTTGACACCAAACTCAGATTTCGTTATTATAGTTTCTTACTATATTACCAGTCACATGATAAGGCGCACCTTCCAACTTTGACACCAAACTCAGATTTCGTTATTATAGTTTCTTACTATATTACCAGTCACATGATAAGGCGCACCTTCCAACTTTGACACCAAACTCAGATTTCGTTATTATAGTTTCTTACTATATTACCAGTCACATGATAAGGCGCACCTTCCAACTTTGACAGCAAAACTCAGATTTCGTTATTATAGTTTCTTACTATATTACCAGTCACATGATAAGGCGCACCTTCCAACTTTGACAGAAACTCAGATTTCGTTATTATAGTTTCTTACTATATTACCAGTCACATGATAAGGCGCACCTTCCAACTTTGACAGCAAACTCAGATTTCGTTATTATAGTTTCTTACTATATTACCAGTCACATTATAAGGTGCACCTTCCAACTTTGACACCAAACTCAGATTTCGTTATTATAGTTTCTTACTATATTACCAGTCACATGATAAGGCGCACCTTCCAACTTTGACACCAAACTCAGATTTCGTTATTATAGTTTCTTACTATATAACCAGTCACATGATAAGGCGCAGCTTCAACTTTGACACCAAACTCAGATTTCGTTATTATAGTTTCTTACTATATTACCAGTCACATGATAAGGTGCACCTTCCAACTTTGGGGGATTTCGTTATTAAGTTTCTTACTATATTACCAGTTATAAGGCGCAGCGGTCTCAGTCTTGGGGGAAAAAATCGCCTTATAGTTAGAAAAATATGGTATTTTCAAACGTAAGCGAAAAGGCGGTGCTAAACAAGTGAGTAATGTTTTCCAAGTTCAAATCTGAAAGAAAACAAATTTCAGACTATCATAATGACAAAGCATTAAAGTCAAGAGGAGAACACTACTGTTTGTTTTCTCCAAATGTTTTCTCCAAATGTAAAAATCTCAATAAATGCTGTTGTATTATAAACTAAAGAGAAGGTGGTGAATTGTCATAAACCATTGTTTTAAAACTTTGCCAAAGTGACAATAGGTGTTTGTGTTTGTCTTTTCTATTCTTTGTTTTCAAAGGTGTCAACAGGTGTTTGTGTTTGTCTTTTCTATTTGTTCTTCCTTCCTTTGGATAGGCTGGTTTGATGGTCAGTTTGCAAGCTATGCGAAACATAAATTATCATAATAGATTTCATTGCCTTGGCACACAGAGATCTATCATGTCTATCGGCCTTTACATATCAATGTTACGAACTTTATCAATATTACGGTATTTACATATCAATAATATCCTGATGGATGATGAAATGTGCCTGCCACTAATTAAATGAGCAGGCTGCTGATGCTCGAGTTCCATTTTGATCACAGACAAACCAGGGCTGTGCTCTGTGTGTGCGTGTTGGCGTGCGTGTGTGTATGTGTATAAGTGCGTGAGTGGGAGTGCATGCATGCTTTTTAAATGAATCCTTCCTGGCACGAACCAGGCTCAAGTGATCCAGAAATGAATTTTAAAAAATTGCTTAAACCAAGTGATCCAGACACCTGCAGTGTTGGTCAGGATATTTGAGCAGCACTTTACCAGAGAAGCATCAATTAGACGGATTAATCCTCAACTTTTAATTCCAGTCATGTGGTTAACTAGTTTCGCCACTTGTACAAGCAATAATGATAAAAGTACAATTTTGTTGTTGTTGTTGTTGTTAACCGCATCACACAACAACAAAATCCTGCAATATAAAAAAAACCACTTTCCAATAAAGAAAAAAGCACACACACAAAAACACAAAAAGAAGAAAGTAAAACAAGCATGCACATAAGAACAAATAAGTTAAACAGAAAAAGGATATCAAGGACATCAAAATACAAGCCTGGTTACAAGAGAGCGTGGTTAAAAAGAAAAACAAGCCAGCAAGCAAGCTTTGTTCTAAAATGTAACTTTAATATCAGAAAACATTCTGAAAAGTCATTCTTAGCTACTTTCTTTCTTCACATGTTTGTGTGAGTGTACTGCTTTGATGCTTTTTAGTTCTTCTTCTTCTTCTGCATTCCCAGGCCATATGGCCATAATTGGTAAGGTATCCGTTTTTCAATATTCACTGGTCTCCCCGCTGCGCACAGCCGACACATTTCAATTTCGGAGGAGTTCAAAGGAGAAACATTATTTGGAGGATTTTTTTGGTAAAACTAAAAGGCAAGAGAATGAGCCAATAAGTCAGAAAGACAGTAGATGATTGATGGAAAACAAAGGGGAAAGGCAAAGTCAAAGAGAGTGTCAGATTAGGGGAAGTTTCAAGCACAGAACTTCCAGAAGGTGGGGGAACTATTTTTACGAAAGACCCCCTGGCATCCCCATGGGGAGTTGTTGTTTTTAGTTCAATTCTACTTTCTTTCTTCATGTCATTCCTTCATTCATCCTTGCTTTCTTTCATTCATCCTTGCTTTCTTTCATTCATCCTTGCTTTCTTTCATTCGCTCATTGCTACTTTCTTTCTTCATGTCTTTCATTCATCCTTGCTTTCTTTCATTCATCCTTGCTTTCTTTCATTCATCCTTTCTATCTTTCATTCATCCTTTCTTTCATTCATCCTTGCTTTCTTTCATTCATCCTTGCTTTCTTTCATTCATCCTTGCTTTCTTTCATTCATCCTTCCTTTCTTTCATTCATCCTTGCTTTCTTTCATTCATCCTTGCTTTCTTTCATTCATCCTTTCTTTCTTTCATTCATCCTTGCTTTCTTTCATTCATCATTGCTTTCTTTCTTCATCCTTCCTTCATTTCTTTCATTCATCCTTGCTTTCTTTCATTCATCCTTGCTTTCTTTCATTCATCCTTGCTTTCTTTCATTCTTGCTTTCTTTCATTTCATTGCTACTTTCATGTCATTCATTCATCCTTGCTTTCTTTCTTTCATTTCATTCATCCTTGCTTTCTTTCATTCGCTCATTGCTACTTTCTTTCTTCATGTCATTCATTCATCCTTGCTTTCTTTCATTCGCTCATTGCTACTTTCTTCCTTCATGTCATTCATTCATCCTTGCTTTCTTTCATTCATCCTTGCTTTCTTTCATTCATCCTTGCTTTCTTTCATTCATCCTTGCTTTCTTTCATTCGCTCATTGCTACTTTCTTTCTTCATGTCATTCATTCATCCTTGCTTTCTTTCATTCATCCTTGCTACTTTCTTTCATCATGTCATTCATTCATCCTTTCTTTCTTCATGTCATTCATTCATCCTTGCTTTCTTTCATTCGCTCATTGCTACTTTCTTCCTTCATTCATTCATTCATCCTTGCTTTCTTTCATTCATCCTTGCTTTCTTTCATTCATCCTTTCTATCTCATCCTTCCTTTCTTTCATTCATCCTTGCTTTCTTTCATTCGCTCATTGCTACTTTCTTTCTTCATGTCATTCATTCATCCTTGCTTTCTTTCATTCATCCTTGCTTTCTTTCATTCGCTCATTGCTACTTTCTTTCTTCATGTCATTCATTCATCCTTGCTTTCTTTCATTCGCTCATTGCTACTTTCTTTCTTCATGTCATTCATTCATTCCCTTGCTTTCTTTCATTCGCTCATTGCTACTTTCTTTCTTCATGTCATTCCTTCATTCATCCTTGCTTTCTTTCATTCGCTCATTGCTATTTTCTTTCTTCATGTCATTCTTTCATTCATCCTTGCTTTCTTTCATTCATCCTTGCTTTCTTTCATTCATCCTTGCTTTCTTTCATTCATCCTTGCTTTCTTTCATTCACTCATTGCTACTTTCTTTCTTCATGTCATTCATTCATTCATCCTTGCTTTCTTTCATTCGCTCATTGCTATTTTCTTTCTTCATGTCATTCCTTCATTCATCCTTGCTTTTTTTCATTCGCTCATTGCTACTTTCTCAACACCTTACACAACTGACTTTAAGCCCAGCAACAACAAAATCAACTTAAGCCCCAGGGCCTGTAGCCATGAGTATGGTTAAGACAACTATTGAACTAATCTGGGATGGAAATGCAAATTAGTCTAAACTACCGATCCGACTGCCCGTTTAGACTAATTTGCATTTTCCATCCCAGATAAGTTGTCTTAGCCAACTCAAGACTACAGGCCCAGGGTTTAACACAAGGATTAACAGGTCATATCAGGGTGAACGGTGACACCTACTCACTACATATTCTCGTAATGACCACAAATTTTTTTTTTTAATTTTCCTCCCTGACTTGTTTTTGTCTGGATAGTAATGGGGTTAAGCACACATTACGTTCAATTCCCTTTAGAATCTAGCCAGACTTATGGAACCTATTTCAACCCCATTTTCAGGACTATTTCTCCTTTTCTCTCCAGTCTGTTTTACTGGCCTGGGTCAGCCTGTGTTTGTTCAGGTGTACACAACACAACACCATCTGTAAAACCTGAGTTTCAAGCGAACCAACAACAACAAATGTGTGTGTGCGTAAGTGTGTGTGTGTGTGTGTTTGTGTGTTTGTGTGTGTGAGTGTGTGCGCGTGCGATTGCGCGTGCGCACGCGCGCGTGTGTGTGTGTCAAGTCAAGTCAACATTTTATTTCCAGATGGACATCGAATAAGCATTACATTATGCTTTTTTTACATCAAGCCATCCATAACAAAACAGAAATCAAATAATAAACAAGCAGAACATGAAAATGCACAAATGTGTGTGTTTGTGTGTGTGCTTGTGTGTGTATGTGTGCGTGTGTGCTTTTCTATATAAAGTCTTATATATATATATAAAAGAAGTCTGATCTACCACTTCCCTATGTCTAAACCTGAAGTAAAAACCTGTAATCTTCTTTCATTTCTCTTTTTGTTTATGTATGCTTTGTTTCTGTGTATGGCTGGAGCGATTTGTGAGGTTTTTTAATTATTCAAAATCCTTGCGATGCGAAGTCGGTTCACAATAGTGATACTAAACTTAAAAAGAAAAACAAAACAAAAACAAATCAATCAATTAAAATGAGGGGAAATTTGTGTGTGTGTGAAGTCAAGTCAAGTCAAAATGATCTTTAATGACGATAAAGGAATCAGCTAAACAAAACTTTTTTCATCCGTGTGCGTGTACATGTGCGTGTGCGTGTGTGTGTGTGCATGCGTGTGTGTGTGTGTGTGCACGACCTAGAGAGTGTGTGTGTGTGTGCGCGTGTGTGTGTTGTGTGTGTGCATATTGATTTAATTTAAAGTATGTTCACCACAATGTGTGTGTGCGTGCATGTATGTGGAGCAGGGGTGGGGGTGGGGGGGGGCAGGGATTCAAGAGCTCAAGCACGTCAATAACTCAGTTGAATGAATCTAAGTAGAAACAATATATACCCTTCGGCTATTTCTGCATGAAGCTTTCAATCCTAATCTAAGTAGAAACAATATACCCTTCGGCTACTTCTGCATGAAGCTTTCAATCCTAATCTAAGTAAAAACAATATACCCTTCGGCTACTTCTGCATGAAGCTTTCAATCCTAATCTAAGTAGAAACAATATACCCTTCGGCTACTTCTGCATGAAGCTTTCAATCCTAATCTAAGTAGAAACAATATACCCTTCGGCTACTTCTGCATGAAGCTTTCAATCCTAATCTAAGTAGAAACAATATACCCTTCGGCTACTTCTGCATGAAGCTTTCAATCCTAATCTAAGTAGAAATATACCCTTCTACTTCTGCATGAAGCTTTCAATCCTAATCTAAGTAGAAACAATATACCCTTCGGCTACTTCTGCATGAAGCTTTCAATCCTAATCTAAGTAGAAACAATATACCCTTTGGCTACTTCTGCATGAAGCTTTCAATCCTAATCGTTATATTAACAAAAAATTAATTCGATTATTCAGAAACTGACAAAGCATTTATTCACAAACAAAAGGCGTCATAAATTCAAAAGCGTCTACAGGGAGTGGCTTGCCTACCAAACAAAACTAAGCTTTAAATGTAATCCTCCCACAAAGACGGAGTGTGGCTGCCCACGTGGAGAGGTAATCAAAAACGGTCACACACGTAATGTTCTCATCTGTAGCTGATGCACTTTTAATACAGTGGTCGAGTGCTTCCCCAGTCAGGATGATCCCTGGAGTCTTTAAGCCAGAGTAAACCAACAAACAGCAGATGTAATCCTTTTCCACAACTATAAATGTCCAGAAGCTGGAACAATTAATTTAGACATTTTTATGTGAAATAATGGGCCTAGTCTTTTTCTATGGATTACTCATTAGCAAAAATAATAATATTACAGTAGAACCTCTCTTATAAGACCTTCAAAAATCATCCAAAATGAGGTCTTTAAGGGAGGGGTCTTATAAGAGGTAATTTTAATACTTACAAAGGGCAATGTCTCAGAGAAGTAGGTCTTATGTGGGAGGGAGTCTTATAATGGGAGGTCTTATAAGGGAGGTTCCACTGTAGTAATAATAATAATAATAATAATAATAATAATAATAATAATAATAATATATATACAAAATTATTAAAAAAATAATTTTAAAAAATCAAACGAAAAAAAACCCAAACCAATCAATCCGAGTCCCTCCCTCTGAATACATACATGACACTGGCCTCCCAACGTTGTCAATGAAGGTCAGAAAGGAATGATTGAGTGCACGTTCTATCACTGGAATGGGATTTCAAGAGAAAGAAATGAACAGACACTGAGACACGCATGCAAGGAGGGGGGGGGGGGGGGGGGGGGGGGGGGGGGGGGGGGGGGGGGGGGGCTGTAATCAGACATGTTTACCTCTAATTGGGCTTCATGTATTTGAAATCCCAAATAAATGTATTTTTCACAAAATAGGAGTACTCCAACAGGAAAGTTTCCACAACGGAGTGTAAACATGCATACATTTTTATAACTTGTTGAAATACTGTGACAAACGTATCATCCATTTAAACTTACACACACACACACACACACACAGCGCATCCGTTTCCTGAATCAGGCAAAATACAGTTCTAAATTATATAGTTCCTAAATTATATATTTTTTTACTATGTCACCATATTTTTGTCTCATGTACTATATTTATCATATTTTTGTCAAGTACGTGTAGAAAATATGGAGAAATCTTATGGGCAAACAGGTCTGTGTAATGCTTACACTTTTACTACGGACTAGCCTGGAAGCGGCCAATAATGGTCTTTGAGCCTGCGTAATGCTTACACTTTTACTACGGACTAGCCTGGAAGCGGCCAATAATGGTCTTTGAGCCTGCGTAATGCTTACACTTTTACTACGGACTAGCCTGGAAGCGGCCAATAATGGTCTTTGAGCCAGTGTAATGCTTACACTTTTACTACGGACTAGCCTGGAAGCGGCCAATAATGGTCTTTGAGCCAGTGTAATGCTTACACTTTTACTACGGACTAGCCTGGAAGCGGCCAATAATGGTCTTTGAGCCTAAGCTACAATGTGAAAGGATCAAGGGATAGCTACATCTGTGCAGACTGGTCTGTTTTCGGAAAATGTATGTAGCAGTACATGCGTAATGTCTAAAGTTGTGAATGCATGCATTTGAAGACCATACTTTGGGACTTTAATGCACACCTTATTGTAAGGCGCAACCCCCCACCCCCAAAACCAATTCTGCACATAACTGTATTGTATGACAGTATACCATGGGTGCACCTACATCAAATGAACAACCCTGACAGGCCAGGGGCCAGGGGTAATGTCCCCCTGCAGCTGAAGAAAAAATTGATTCATGAAGGTATTTTAGTTTGCTTTTAAATGCTTATTTTAACCCTTTCACGGCCAAAGTCGCATTTTAGCACCACAGTGATTTAATACCTATGTCACTAAAAGGCATCAAATTGGGGTCTATTTTCCAAAGACCCTATTGTCATAGTTTTGGGAAGTAAGGATATAACTTATTTTGCATATGTTACAGAAAAATCCCCAATACTGCAGATTGATTTTGTTCTCTACCCAGGTAAATTTAATGGCAATTTTTGGCTGAAAAATGGCTGGCGGTGAAAGGGTTAAAGTGTTTGAAAAATACAGTAGGCACACAAAGATCTTGTTTGACAAAAAATTTTAAAAAAAGGAAATTTCTTTTCTGGTAAAATTTAAAAAAACAGGATATTCTTGTACACCAGGAAAAGTTGAACCCGCGTAATAGTGTTTGTCGTATTATAAGACACAGGGGTCTGAGTCTTGGAAACAAATGTTGACTCATTCATTCATTCATTCATTCATTCGTCCTACACAAACAATTCACCACAGCCATGTTAGGCAGAGACAACAATGAATAAACTGCATGCAGCCTTTACTTCAAACCTGCTTAGGAAAATTGTAGCCATTGAAAAACTTTACGATACTTACTGAAAATATATGCAGGCTAATGATATGCAATTCTAATGTTGATTGCATAAATTCTACTGTACGTGACGTAAATTTCAAACAAATTATTTAAAGTCGTTAGGCCTTCCACCTTAAAAAAAAAATTGGGTGGTGCAGCACTGGCCAGGACACGCTCTCTTGGATTGAGCAGCCCAAACATGAAAATACCAAATACCTTACCAATAGTCATACAGCGCAGTAAAGCTGTCAGTACACATGGCATATCTACAGCAGTAGTAGTAATGGATGCTTTGAAACACTCTAAAGAAAGCACACCCAGTCAATCACTTTACAACTTTCGCTCCCCACCCTATTTTATATATATACATAAAGCTGTCTGTGTGTGAATAACTTGACCAGCATTTTCCCTGCTTAATGTATACAACATTAGGGGTGGGGTGGGGTTTGGAGGGGGGAGGGGGAGGGCTATGAACCAAACAAACAAAAACTGTGTTGAGTTCCGGGGTGAGAAATACAGTGCAATTTGTTTTCCGAATGATATGAACTAGTGCCATCATGGCCTGTCCCCAGGATCTCGATATCCATCGACTGTCGTCATCTCCACCTTCCCATTTCCCCGTCTACGTCTTTTCATGGTCTAGTGCACAACCTATCCACAGTCACACACACACACACACACATGCACGCACGCACACACATACACACTGCTAGAATTAAGATCAGGCTGATGATAACAGCCAGTCTGTCAGAAAAACATGAACTCAGCAACAGCCTCACATTCAGGTAGACTGGAGGCAGCGGTTGACCGAATTTCCTTACAGAGCGTGGTAGCATAACTTAACATTGATCTCAGGTGAATGAATAAACTGTATGTGATTAATCTTTGATGAGATATGCAAA
>CM065688.1:59320288-59325288 GCA_017654935.2 Phymorhynchus buccinoides | reverse complement strand
CTTCTTAGAGACAAGCAGGGGATTAATTAATTCCTCATTAGTGGAGCTGGAAACCTTAGCTGAATGGCAAAGCCTACAGGACACAACCTGCAATCAACATTTGTCAATATACATAATCTACAATCAGTCTCTGTCTCTCTCTCTCTCTCTCTCTCTCTCTCTCTCTCTCTCTCTCTCTCTCTCTCTCTCTCTCTCTCTCTCTCTCTCTCTCTCTCTCTCTCTCTCTCTCTCTCTCTCTCTCTCTCTCTCTCTCTCTCTCTCTCTCTCTCTCTCTCTCTCTCTCTCTCCTCTCTCTCTCTCTCTCTCTCTCTCTCTCTCTCTCTCTCTCTCTCTCTCTCTCTCTCTCTCTCTCTCTCTCTCTCTCTCTCTCTCTCTCTCTCTCTCTCTCTCTCTCTCTCTCTCTCTCTCTCTCTCTCTCTCTCTCTCTCTCTCTCTCTCTCTCTCTCTCTCTCTCTCTCTCTCTCTCTCTCTCTCTCTCTCTCTCTCTCTCTCAATGTGTGTGTGTGTGAAGATTATAGACCTGAAGTGATGTCTGGCACCCTACAAGGTGGTTGTTGTCCTGCCATTCTACACAGTGATGTAGCAATTCTTTATGTACGTCCTTCTTGGTTCAAGGACACTTCACCGCTGCCAACCCTCAATCTCAGATAATGCCCATTCAGAGCAACATGTGTACAAAATGACAATTATTTTGTTTCATAAAATGTTGACCGACTTCAAATTTGTTTTTATTTCTAGTATTGACCATTTGATTCCTTCTTCATACATTTACAATAAAATGCATATATAGGTATGATTAAAGCCCCTCTCTCTCTCTTCTCTCTCTTGCCTTTAGGTCTGTTTCTGCTGTATTCCATTTATGTCATCCGTGTGTGTTCGCTTTGTATTGCGTTTTTCTTTGAATGCGTTATGAATGCTAGCGTGTGTGTGCGCTTTGATTTGATTTCTATCAAGATTCAGAGCCGTATAAATACTGTAAGTTGTTGATTCATGAACAATGAAAAATGAACAATGAATATTTGTGAATAAAGTTGAATTGTTTTTATTTCTGATCACTTGATTCCGCAAGTTGAAAAAAGCTTTTAAATAAATGTCTTCTTATCCTACTCTATTCAAAATAGCAGACTTCCTTAAGTTAAACGAAAAAAAGAAAGTTTTTTTGGGTCATATTTCCCAAAACAAAAACGACAGACTTTATAAAATTGTGACCTACTTTTGAGTAAGAGAGAAACAAAGCATAATTCCTCTTTGATAGAGCCAGTCATATTTTTGTTCCTTCAATTCTTTCAAACAAAATTTTCTCCAAAACATTTTTGTGTTGAAACTGATCAAAATAATCTGAAGGATTTTTTTCCTTTACTCATTTGTTAGCTACTGAACTATTCTTAATTGTGAATTGTGTGATTGCGTAATGGTTGGAGTAAATTAATCCCATACTTTAAAAAACAAAAGTACAACTCCATTTTTAATCCATAAAAATAGCAAAGAAACAACAGATCACAATGGGCATACACAGCATTTGGATCACCAAACAAATTTCAAAAAGAACATATAACAATACATAACAATGAGGCATGAGCAAGGCGTTCATACAACTGTGACAATAACTGTGACAAAAAGCAAGCTTGATATAACATCAACAAAAAAGATCAAAGACAAATCAGCATGTCCAAAATCAATACCAGCACAAGACAAAATTAAAAAAATCAAATGAAAAAGAAAAGTAGAAAAAATACTAACTGAATTGAGCATATTTAGATGTATAATGACACGAAATAATAAATATAATAAACAATTAGTACACAGAAAACTATAAGTTAAACATGATACAAAACACTCAATACTACAAGGAAAAGTAAAAAATGTATTAAAGTAACACTGGAAACACTCCGTAAAGAGGTCATGGGTGAAAGCAAAAAACAGTCTCTCCATCCTGAAATGACACGTTTCAATGTTCTCTGAATCTTCCCAATCCTCAAGTGGTGACCGCATTGAAAATAATGTCCAATGTGTGTGTTCCTGTGTATACAGAATGGATAGGGATAAAATTGCATATACAACGTATCTAATATCTTGTTTTAATCTGCCACCAATGTTTGATTTTATTAGACCGTGGTCCCGGATGACAAGATGGCCAATCCTGAAGACTCTTCCTATCAGCTTTTCCAATCCTGACTTCAGGAGCATGCCTGGACTACTTTCACCCCATGACATGGATGGCCGATCCTGAAGACTCTTCCTGTCAGCTTTTCCAATCCTGACTTCAGGAGCATGCCTGGACTACTTTCACCCATGACAGGATGGCCGATCCTGAAGACTCTTTCCTGTCAGCTTTTCCAATCCTGACTTCAGGAGCATGCCTGGACTACTTTCACCCATGACAGGATGGCCGATCCTGAAGACTCTTCCTGTCAGCTTTTCCAATCCTGACTTCAGGAGCATGCCTGGACTACTTTCACCCATGACAGGATGGCCGATCCTGAAGACTCTTCCTGTCAGCTTTTCCAATCCTGACTTCAGGAGCAGGCCTGGACTACTTTCACCCATGACAGGATGGCCGATCCTGAACTCTTCCTGTCAGCTTTTCCAATCCTGACTTCAGGAGCAGGCCTAGACTACTTTCACCCATGACAGGATGGCCGATCCTGAACTCTTCCTGTCAGCTTTTCCAATCCTGACTTCAGGAGCAGGCCTGGACTACTTTCACCCATGACAGGATGGCTGATCCTGAACTCTTCCTGTCAGCTTTTCCAATCCTGACTTCAGGAGCAGGCCTGAACTACTTTCACCCATGAGAAGCGTAAAGAAAACTAGAACAGCTGGAGATTCAACAACAGCAGGAAGAAAATGAAAGAAACTAGCACTGAACTACATGATAATTATGTGCATGCAACACACCAACACACAGTGACAGGGACACAGAGAGAAATCCAGTTACCTGCGGTTCTGTTAGCGTCAGAGGGCTTAGAGTGCTCGGCTGTCAGGAAGGACAAGGAGAGAGAGAGAGAGAGAGAGAGAGAGAGAGAGAGAGAGAGAGAGAGAGAGAGAGAGAGAGAGAGAGAGAGAGAGAGAGAGAGAGAGAGAGAGAGAGAGAGAGAGAGAGTCACACCATTAGATAATGCAAGGTGCAGGTTAAATTAGGACATGCAATACACAGCACCCAAGTTGTAAGTTCATGAAACGTTAGAATCCCACCACCCAAAGTGCACGAACACAGTAACATTATTCCAAACACCAGGTTTGTGTCATTGGCCAGAACAGCATCTCCCATCAGAACCAATAGGATTCGAGGTCCTATTAGCAGGATGGAAAATATTGACAACACTGCTGTGGCAAAATAGAGATGCTACGCACTGTGTATGATGCCCTCACTGCCAAATGAGGTGCACAGTGGCACAGAGGTAACGCGTTCGCTTCGTGCAAAATAAACCCGAGTTCGAACCTGGGTTCAGGGAATTTTTCCTCTCACTCTGCACTAGGCCTTATAGTCTGAACGTGAAGTCTTTCGGATGAGACGATAAACCGAGGTCCCGTGTGCCCATGCACTTAGCACACGTTAAACCCAGTGGCAACGAAAAAGTTGTCATTTGGTTAAAATTTACCCACCCACCCCCTTCCTTCCTCATCAGTCACACAAAAGTCGCATACAAATTATTTTTTTTTAAATGGGTGGCACACCTCTGGCTGCGACGCACTCTCCAGGTGGGAGCAACCCGAATTTCACAGCAACGCCTCTGTGACTATAAAGTAGCAAATAGCAAATAGGTTTTTATGCTTATGTCACTGCTGTTTTTTCTTCAAATCTGTTTCCCATCACAAAAATGACTTTGTACAAAATCCAATCCACAGCTGTCTTGCTATCAGTCCAACAGACATGTTGGGGGATCACTGTTAGAGCTGACACTGCATTTACAGCCCAAAACAAAACAAACAAAAGAGAACAAATTTGGTGGACCGGTTAGAGTATCATCTAAGAACATTCCAATTTGAAGAAAATGGAACAGCTGCGAAACGTTTTTCTCAAACCAAAAGATGTATTAAAAAAAAGAAAAAGATAAAAAGAACAGTAATTGTGTACAGAAAATTATCCTTGTATGAGGACAAAATGAAAGGAAGTTGAGTTGTTTCGAGTTGAAAAACCCCCAAACCATCTTAGATGTAGAGAAAATGTGTCATTTTATAGGGGAAAAGGCACCAAAAGATAACATAAAACCAATAAATGACGAGGCATCATCAGTCATATTGTAAATATTAGAATGAAAGAAAAAAAAAGAAAAAATTTAAAGGATGTAGAAAAGGTTACAGAAAGAAGAGGGGTGTGGCTATCCTAAGCAGCCTGAACAGTAATTCTATCTTTATATACCAAGCCTTCGGTTTCTATATACTATAGTTACTGTGGTCCTCATCCACACATGTGCATGCGTGCATGCCTTCACACACAAACACAGTGCACATGCGCGCACACATAAACATAAACACACACACACACACACACTGTGACACACACAGTGTGACACACACACACACAGTGTGAGCATATGCACACACACACACACCAAAGTACAAAACAGCAATGACGTGACAATGACATGCACCTTACAATCATTGGGAAGTATTGTATGAAGTGGTCAATAGAGACAATGATGGGTACTTCTTACATTGTAAACATGTCATCATTGTAGGGGGTTGGCATCATAAATTGCATTCCAACATTCCATCACGTTTTCAACCTACATTCCTCATGTATACCTGCATGATCCATTCCCACCAAATTGGAAACAAACATTTCCAGACCTAAACATTCCTCATGTATGCCTGCATGATCCATACCCACCAAATTGGAAACAACCATTTCCAAACCTAACCATTCAACCTACATTCCTCATGTATGCCTGCATGATCCATACCCACCAAATTGGAAACAACCATTTCCAGACCTAACCATTCAACCTACATTCCTCATGTATGCCTGCATGATCCATTCCCACCAAATTGGAAAC
>CM065688.1:59297788-59317788 GCA_017654935.2 Phymorhynchus buccinoides | reverse complement strand
TGCAGTGCAAACACTAAAAAAATTTAAACCCTGTTGTTCTGGGGTAGTACAGGTTCTCCCCAAATTAAGCTTTGATCTTGCATAAAACTACTAAAAAGCTGGCATTATATGCTTAAACCCTTGACTTATAATTTAGATCTTTTGTCCATTTGATGGTTATCTGTTGTCATTGTTATCCCCAGCTATTCCGATAAAGGGGGGGGGACATGGAGAGGGGATCAGGGATGAAGGTGGCTGTGAATGCACCGATAAAGGGGGGGGGGAGATGGAGAGGGGATCAGGGATGAAGGTGGCTGTGAATGCACTGGTACCTTCCTGGGTAGGTCTCTTCTTTTCTTCTGTGCTTTTGGTTGTTGAAGGTAATTTGTTCCCCTTGCAACAGTTTAGTCTACAACAAGGCATATGTGACCCAGCACCACGAAAGGGACATTAAGTCGCTGGGCTAGTTTTTCACAACAGGCTTGCAGTCAAAAATATCATTGTTGTCAATTTTGAGTTATTGGGGTTTTTGTGTTCTCCAACATCTTATCTTTCATATTGATAAAGGATAATCTTTGATATGGTCTCTAAATGGTCTTATAAGTGTTTTAAAATGAGCAGGTCAATGCATTTTCTTCAAATAGGCTAGACTTTAGACTGTATTTTCTCAAAATGGCCGACACTCACCCTACTAACTTTAAACTCTCATAACTCTGGAACAGAAAAAAGATACAAGAATTGTCCTTGTGTCATTAGAAAGAGAATAAATTGTCTGAAGTTTCCAACTGTATAATTTTCGCAGAATGGTCAGTTGGACACTTAATGTCCCTTTCGTGGTGCTGGGTCACATATATATCTGAAAGGACTTCATAAGGAAGAAAACATTCCTGTTGTTCGTTGCTTTTTTCTTTCTTTAAACATTGTGTCCTCCAATATCATAGAAAGCATCAGGAATTATTCATCATGTGGTAACTGAATTTCCTTGATTAATTTCCATGC
Source organism: Phymorhynchus buccinoides (assembly GCA_017654935.2). NCBI lineage: Eukaryota > Metazoa > Mollusca > Gastropoda > Neogastropoda > Raphitomidae > Phymorhynchus > Phymorhynchus buccinoides. Next base: position 59,316,810 of record CM065688.1, on the reverse strand, counting down.
AGTTCATCCATGTCCATTCTGAGACACCATCTAGGATTGAAAACGAAAACAATCCTCAATCCTCTTTCAGACACAAATGGGGCAATTCACTGCACTTGCTCTATAATCATGCTAAGTGGTGGTGGGTGATTATCGTACTGAATAAACCCCTACCTAAATGTCTTGAAGATCTTACATGAGAGCCCCTAAAACAAGAAAGGCTATATGCTGAAGTATGGTGCTGGTGATCTACACATTTAAACCTAGTCCAGAAAATGCTGAGAATGGCCTTGGGAAAATATAATAAACTATGTCCCCCATGAGGAAGGTGCATGGACAGGTCTGAGTAGGACGAATCAAGTATGCGGAAGTCCTCACAGAACGCAATTTAAGGTGACATTTCCCTCTCATCAAGTGACCATATCAAATAGCTTCAGACTATTGAAAATGCTTTTCCCATCATAAACTTGTGGGCAAGCACAGAGAGCTGTCAGAAGAATAGATCATGGTTGTCCTTTCACAATCTACAGTCCACAACCTCTGCTCCCTACCTCATCTCCTAAGCGTACCTCCACTTTTTCCATGTTACCCCCCCCCCCCCCCCTCCTGACTTTTTCTTTTTTTACCCTGAATGACCCAGGAAGACCCCTGGTGGACAGACCCCATGCCAAGCTCGACCTCTGTGACCCAGGATGGGGTCTGAGCAGGGGACAAGACATTTGGCCCTCACATCGCGGTGATAAATGGCCGTTCTTTCCCAATATTGTCTTCTTCCCTTGGCTGGGGGAATAATATACCAAGAACTGATATCCTTTGGTTGATGACTGGCAACGGTCCACTAGCTGCCACCCCCACCCCCCCTCCCAAGGCCTCCTGACATGCTAAATGTACTCTTTCCAACAAAAGCAGCCATCAAGATGAGCCTAACGCTGACCATTCAATACAGTTCATGATGTTGCCTTAGAGTCCCCGCCTGCTGAGCACAAAGAGTTCATATTGGGGACAGTAGCAATAAGATCAGCTTACTGAATCTATAATAGCCTACCAACAGCAAACTTGTGTATGCGTCTAAAATCGCTCAGTGGTCAAACATGTTGTGTGCTAGTGAGGGATAGATGTGAAGAACATTAACACAACATGACAGCACTCTGAATCTCCACAGCCAATTAGTAGCTTCATTTACCATCAATACAACATGATTAAGGAATAAATAAAAAGATATCTTGCAGAAGCAATTATTTTTCTAGATGTTATGTCTGTTTGAGTGAAAATTCTCTGAAAAATTGTCTGTGGACAGTCCATCCTGTATCTAAATTTTCTTCTTTTTTAAAAATCATTGCCAAATTATGATTATGTCTTTTGCCTATTATCTGTCTCTTGGACATAAGTAAATCTACATTCTTATTCAGACCAAAACATTTATTTGCTAATGATATTCATTCAGAATCCACTTATTCAGACGACCCTTTTACAACTTGTAGAAAGGTTTGCACAGTATCAGTGCTTTCTATTTTTTGTAAAATCCAAGCCGAGGATATCAGTACACTCAAAGAGTGACAGGCATTTAACATCAATGGTGTACGATACAAATCGACTTATCATAGGGGGGGTGGGGTGGGGGGGGGGGGGTGAGTTGACAAAAAAAAGAGCTATGGGTCTAATAATGATATGCTAAAAGAGGGCATGTCGGGTCACCTCAGTTTACATATCTGCTTTGTCTTTTATTCATGCACCCCCAGTAGTAGTCCCTACCCCAAACTCAAACCCTATCTCTTCTCCACTACCCCATCCCCCCTTATTGTTCCTAATGCCCCGGCCTTCAATGCTACACCCCCCCTTCCTCCCTACCTCCCCTGCCAGCTACCCCTCTTTCTTGATCACAAAACATTAGGCCCTTCAAAACCAGGACATTTATGCAGGTGGGCCTTACTCTTGTCATTTTTACTTAGCCCAGTCAAAGTGAGGGAGACGGAGAGAGAGAGTGAGACAGAGAGAGAGAGAGAGAACAATGAACAATGAACAACAATGAACAAATAGTGACATGGGCCAAATACAGTGATATGGGCCAAAGGCCTAATCATTAACCCTTTCACCGCCAATGTTGCATTTTAGCACCACAGTGATTTAACACCTATGTCACTAAAAGGCATCAAATTGGGGTCTATTATCCAAAGACCCTATTGTCTTAGTTTTGGGAAGTAAGGACAGACCTTATTTTATATATGTCACAGAACAATCCCCAATACTGCAGACTGATTTTGTTCTCTACCCAGGTAAATTTAATAGCAATTTTTGGCTGAAAAATGGTTGGCGGTGAAAGGGTTAAACAATTTGTTCATTTGTTCACACACAGAGAGACAGAGAGAGAGAGAGAGACAAAGAGAGAGGAGAATGAAGTCACTGAGAGATCAATGAGAAAAGAGACTCAGAGAGAAAAAGAGAAAGTAGAGAGAAGGGAATTTAATCAAGGCAAAAGAAACCAAAATTGGGGTGGTGGGGGTGGGGGGGGGTGCATTATGTGCATGCATGCTTGGTTGAATGCTTCAGAGCAAATGTGCAGGTCATCTTTTCTTCACGTTGGGAGTTATCTTAACAAATTCTGTGCTTCTGGTACGCAATCGCCCACACAAAATCTCTTCCTCATGATACTTCATTCCACTCAGTATACATAAAACTTTTTTTTTTAAAGGAATCAGTTTCATATTTGTTTGCTTCAAATTGCAATGCATTCGTCCAGACCCGAGTCTTCCAATATCCGATTATCAGCTGATAATGCCTGGCATGCTTAAAACAAATCCAAACTTTGGATCTCCCTGATATCTTACAACAGACTATAATTATAATAGCAACAAGGCATTCGGTAAGCAAATGGTGGCTAATGGTCAAGTTTGTCAGTAGTCTTGGCAACGGAACAACTCCACACTGTGTGTTTGTCAATCATGTCTGTAATCTCTAGAGATCCATTACTTCTCCAGAAAACATGTGAAATCAGTGGGTACAGTGGCTACATACTGCCAGCGACACATCTCCACTGTCTGATATCTCTAGAGATCCATTCCTTCTCCAGAAAACATGTGGAATCAGTGGGTACATACTGCCAGCGACACATCTCCACTGTCTGATATCTCTAGAGATCCATTACTTCTCCAGAAAACACGTGAAATCAGTGGGTACAGTGGCTACATACTGCCCACGACGCATCTCCACTGTCACCCAGATAGACTCTAGGATGGATGTCATTACATGAGTCTATTGACATCAGTGATGGCGTTTACTGGTAATCATCAGTAAAATACTGATTGCAGAACCAAAATACTGAGAGAAAAAATTACCCGTCAGTCCCGATAAATTTGTGCCAAGACTGATAAATAGGACTTTTGATATTGTGAATTTCAGTGTTTTTTACTGGGTTTTGTTTCCCTAGGACTGCTTTTGACAACGGTATTTGGGGGAATGGTCTAGGATGGGACCGGTTTTAAAAATTCCCAGCGCGATCACTGGACATGGATGATTCCACCAACTAATCTCCAAGGCAGCAGCACAACACTGCGATGTCTCCTGGGTAGAAAGTTGCAGTCATGCACAATTGTGACAAACGATGAAGAGCAGTCAAACTTCACAACAGATTTTCTATGGTGGTTGAAAGTCACCAACTGTTTCCTCTCCTCTCCCTTTCCACTACGATTACTGTTGTCAGTATTTTGTACATGATTATGGTATTGTGCTTGCGGAACATAATAATATTTATGTGTATTTTTTCCATATATTTCATTGTAAATTGATTTTTTTGTTTACAGTTTTTGCTTTTCATCTTGTTTGCTTCAGTTGTATTTCTTATTTATTTATGACGACAGGATGAAAAAAAGTTTTGTTTAGCTTATTCCTTTATCGTCATTAAAGATCATTTTGACTTGACTTGACACCTTGGAACGTTTTCAAGGTTTCGCCTTGCACACTATTACTTGAACCTTTTACTCTTTGATGTTTTATCTCCTCTTGCTAATAAAGCTTCAATTTCACACCCACATGTATTCTCTTACCTGCCCTTTTTTACCCTTTATTCCCCTTTACCTAACAGACAAGGGGCGTACACGCGCACACACACACTCTCTCTCTCTCAAACACATGTAAACATACTGTACATGAACACATGCAATACACACACAATAGTATGCACAAACACTCGCATGGGTGCATGCATGCACACACAGAGGGTGTGTTCAAAATGACTGGCAGCACACGAGCCACAAGAGCTGTTATCAGCTGGCACAGGTTTTGTCCACACTGTTTTCTCATTCCTCTGCTCCTAAGCTTTCAACACCACACCACTTCATAATCTGTATGATATACACCATGTACTGGAAAGCTATAGCAGCAGGCCACACACACACACACGCATACACACACACACACACACACACAACACACACACACACACACACACACACACACACACACACACATACACACACACACACACACACACACATTATGTGACAGGCAATCTGTAGGGTGTTAAAATGTTGAGCGTAATATAAAGACCCAAAAAACATTGGATACTGTAGAGATATTTAAACGATTGATGATTGTATGCATGACTTAAATTATACTGAAAACATCAATATTAAGAGGTTATTTTCTACTCTAGTGGTATTTAACGATAAACATGGTTTGGTTCTTTGGAATGCACCATATTTGTCAGACTATAAACAGCACCTTATTATTAGGCGTACCCCCCAAATTTGACAAAATTCAGGTTTTGTTATTATATTTTCTGACTTTATTGTTAGTTATATTATAAAGTTCAGGGGCCTCAGTCTGGGGAGAAAAAAATGTATCGCCTCATAGTCTGTAAAATATGGCAGATTACAAAAAAACATCGGCTAAGATTTCACTCATGTAGTAGAATGGAAAGAAAAAGGAAGAGTGGAAGCAGAAATCACACACACACACACACACACACATATGGAGAAGTCAAACTAAGGACAATCAAATGTCGAAAATTGATCTATGATAATTAATCCCGATGAAAGACACGGGAGAAGATAATGTTCCTTTGCCGTGTCCCTGGACATGGTGATTTGTTCCCGCTGATCCAATTCTCACCAAGTCATGATGATAGCCCAGGGAATAAAATTACAACCAGCGTGGGCCTTGGCACTTGTTCTTTACACACGTAATAAGTATGAACATGGGTACACAAAAAGGGGGAAAGTGGGGGAGAGAAAGACCTTCACGAACAACACACCCAAACAGTGTAAAGTCCCAAACAATGAATATGCAACATGGAAAAACAAATCAATCACACACATACGCTAATGTTAGCACACATACTGATACAGACAGACAGACACACACACACACATTTATGTAAACATGGAGGTATGCACGCAGATCACAGAACTCACACAATCAATCACTACCTAAATCTGAAAGATAACAAATCCCCTCCCCTTCACCTACTCTAATCAAACCTTGACACTGACGTTAGAAAAGATACACTGACTGAAGAAAAGCAGCCCATTTTGTGTTGTTCGGTGCAGTTCTGTGCCGTTAGTACATAACTAGGTTTCACTCACACAGACCCATCATTTATCGGCAGTGCAATTGTGTGCAGGAATCCATATTTTCTTCGGTGTTTCAAAAACCACAACCACAATTTTCACAGATTTCTTGCCTTTTGGCTAATAGATAGTCGATACACACAAATAAAAGATATCTATGCTTGTCATTGTCAGAACAGCAATACTAAATCAATCCTAGCAATCGCCGGTGTTTATCAGTGCCCCCTTGAACCACCCTGAAGCGGAATCCTGAAGCGCTTTACCAAACATTTTGCGCCCACTTCACAAACAAGACGTTTTACCACTCTTACCGGGCATTCTGACCATTTCTGTTCAAACACCAACAAGAATTTAAGGAAAAAGGAACGCTTAAAAAAAAGAAGTAAAAGCAAGAAAGACAACTGCAGCACAAGAACAGCAGTCATAATATAGAGTGAATATGGTGGGGTTTTACCCAAACAGAAGTAGAAAAGAAATGTTGAGAATTAATGCACAGGTTGGGCTACAAAATTAGAATAATTCTTGGCTCCTAACAAGAAATAGCCCAAATTCAGCATGTGTACAATTTCTCTTAACTTTAGCAGCAAGCATGTAGCCAGTTTCTCTTAACTTTAGCAGCAAGCAATAGCCAATTTCTCTTAACTTTAGCAGCAAGCATGAAGCCAGTTTATCTTAACTTTAGCAGCAAGCAATAGCCAATTTCTCTTAACTTTAGCAGCAAGCATCAGAAGCCAGTTTATCTTAACTTTAGCAGCAAGCATCAGAAGCCAGTTTATCTTAACTTTAGCAGCAAGCAATAGCCAATTTCTCTTAACTTTAGCAGCAAGCATGTAACCAGTTTCTCTTAACTTTAGCAGCAAGCATGTAGCTAGTTTCTCTTAACTTCTACAGCATTGTTAACACAGCATCTTAAAACGCTTAGAGCATACTTTACTAGCTTACAGAATATGCAACTAGTGCTTTGTAAATTTAAATGTTTGTGACCACCCTCCCTCTTATTTTTAAGCCTTCTTATTTTTTCAAATTTATTTGAATCCAGGTTTTCATTGTGACCTTTCCCAGACACAAGCTAATCATATTTTTAAAACACAGTGGAACCTTCCCTATTAAGACCTTCCCTATTAAGACTCCCTCTAAGATGTGACCCCAAAACTCTTCACCGATAATTTCCTCTTCATATCTGGACTACTGAGTGTCCACCTCCCTATTAATACCCCTCCCTGTTATGACTTTTTGGGGTTGATTTTTCAAGATTCCACTGTTGTAAAAATATAAAAGTAGGAACCCTGATTACTGTGCCAAATGAGGTCAGTAGTGAAGATAAGTTGGAAAAGGGGGGTGCCGATATTGTGATCTAACGGTGCAGGGAGCTATGGTTACAATCCAGTTAGAAAGAAGGGTGAGGAAAGGAAATCCTTGGCCAATGACCCCCCCCCCCCCCCCCCCCCCCCCCCCCCCCCCCCCCCCCCCCAGTCAGTCAGAATGCTGTTACCACTGTGACTCACCTGATATGGGGTCCAGAACTGTGCGCGGGGTCCTCTGTTCGGGCTTGATGTCTGAAACAAAGCACGCAATTACACTGTATTAACTCTCTGGCATTCGCATTTGCTACAGAAAAAAAACGTCTTGTTGTGTTCAGATTCTTTCACATATTTTCTGGAAAATGTCTTTTGAAGCACACAGAGCACCATACAGTCACCATGGCATCATTGCAAGGGAGAAGCTTCTTCATACTCATAGTGTGTCCATAGCAAGCAGTGTGATGGAAATGCCATCGGAGGGGTCTCACAGTGAGGGCAAGCTATGGGTGGTTTGGGGCCATTTGAATACACAGAGGCAACTTCCGGCTGGGCGGTTTGGGCTGGAATAAATGCAAGAGGGTTAAATCCAAATTAGATGGAATGGACCACTACGAACCCGCAACTTATTCCCAAACACACAGACTTACAGTAAGTTACACCCCCCAACCCTCTAACCAAAAAATAAGGTGGTAGAGTGGCTAAGACGTTCGCCTGCCAATTTCAATGCGTGAGCCACCCGGGTTCAATCCCGGCCTCGCCCTTTCTTTCTAGTCCTACGGGAAAATTGAACTGAACGTTGAGTCCTTCGGATGAGGACTTGAAGCTAGTCAAACCCGTGCGCTTTTTACGCACGCAAAAATCCCATGGCAGTTGAAAGTCGATAAGAGCAGGGGAAAATCCTTCTGCCTGGTATGACCATATCTATAGCTAGGCTTCCCCAATCTGCACCCTGCCACCCCACCCACCCCTAAAAAAAAATATATGGCGCTGCGCTTGCGGCAACTCTCTCCAGGTGGGAGCAGCCTGAATTTCACAGATACGTCTCTGTGACTAGAATATACCAAACACCAAATGGCAATCCTATGTCATTTTTGGTCCGAGTAAGGACTCCTACCCCATTCTCTGTTGATGGAGGGCTAATGTATCACAGTATGTATGCCATAGCTTCTGTACAGTGTTCTCTGTCTGTGCAATGTTCTTATACACCAATTTAATGTATCACAGTATGCATGCCATAGTTTCTGTACAGTGTTCTCTGTCTGTGCAATGTTCTTATACACCAATTTAATGTATCACAGTATGCATGCCATAGTTTCTGTACAGTTTTCTCTGTCTGTGCAATGTTCTTATACACCAATTTAATGTATCACAGTATGCATGCCATAGCTTTGTACTGTACTTATACACCAATTTAATGTTTTGCATCTGTCTGTGCAATGTTCTTATACACCAATTTAATGTATCACAGTATGCATGCCATAGTTTCTGTACAGTTTTCTGTCTGTGCAATGTTCTTATACACCAATTTAATGTATCACAGTATGCATGCCATAGTTTCTGTACGGTTTTCTGTCTGTGCAATGTTCTTATACACCAATTTAATGTTCTTATACACCAATTTAATGTATCACAGTATGTATGCCATAGTTTCTGTACAGTTTTCTCTGTGCAATGTTCTTATACAGCAATTTTGCACAGAATCACATATGTGATAGTGTTTGTGCTTAAAACAAATTTGATGGAACATATAGAGAAATGTTTGTAATGAATGACTTGTCATACTCAGCAAAACCCTTCGTTTTTTGTTTTGTTTTTAAAGGGCTTTATCACAATCTATGAGACAGCACGGCCATATAAATAACTCTGACCAACTCCATTGTTTGACATTATGTCAGCCCTGATAAGACTCCTCACACAAGTCAAAGTCAGGGGAAGTATTCAAACAACGCGAACCCAATTGAAATGAACGGGTTGTGCTTTTTGACCTACATAGGGAATCGACAGCGGCAAAGCCAATACACTTGACAAAAAAAGAAGATTTAAATGAAGGATGGGGGTGGTGGGGACAGAGGGGTAACAGGATTTCACGTTCTAGTTCTGTCAGGTTGACTGGGGGGTGTGGGGGTGGGTGTCAGTAAATCAAATCAGTGACTTGCAGTGATTTATCCCATGAGTGGTTTTAAAACACTGACTGGATTTTGATAACTGTACAGCACTGCTCTCTTTTCACTGTGTGAACGGAGCTGACGTTTTAATCTGAGCAGCTGATAAGAGACAAAAAGCTTTTCCGATCACCCTCACATGCGCCCCCCCCCCCCTCTCTCTCTTTCTCCCTCTCTCTCTCTTTCTCCCTCTCTCTCTTTTTCTCCCTCTCTCTCCCTCTCTCTTATTGCAAGAATAGGCATCGCCTAAAATCTTTATCCTTGTTAAATAGTTTTTCAGTGTTCTCTTCTTTCTTTTGAATTTCCTGAAAAACCTTTAATTTGTGAGCCATACAACTTTTTAGCTCATTTTTAATTTAGAATCTTGTTCAGTCCAGTGCCAAACTGCTTCCCTATTTCTAAGAAGCTGTGTAATCCTGTATACAGCACACACAGAATGCTGCACAAATGTTTGTCAAACTGGCTTTGGCAAAATCAATACCGGGACCAGACAGTACCATAGGCGAATATAAGTTTGCCCAAGACATCTCTACACTCCCACCAAATGCAAAGACATTCACTGTCAAGCACCCTGCCATGCATTTTGTTCTATAAGAACGGGACTACATTACAATGACGAGGGCTGTGCGTTTCTCTGCTGTCTGTATGTATGTGTGTGTGTGTGTGTGTGCATGTGTGCGACCAAATTGTGTGCTAGTCCATAGCACCTAAACCACTACACTGATCATAATAAAACATGGTACAATGATTCCTTTGGCCATGCAGATGCTGCCCATCATGTCAGATTCACAGAACGACAAGCCATATCTAAGTAATCCCACTGAGAAAATTTTTAATATTAAAAAAAGCATTGATTATTTAAAAGAGAATGGGTGGATTTAAACCAAAGTAAGTATGCTGATAAGGGGCTGTTTAATACTATTTTGTTGCAAAATATCTTATTTCTAAACAACGTTATACCAATACAGGAAATTATTAAGCACAAAAAATAGACAATGACCATAGAGTCCAAAATTAACTCCCCTGAGGGGGAGTATATGATTGTGTGTGGGCGTAGCTGGTAACTGGGACTACGTTTACATGGCGTTGCCCTCGTGTCACGCTTTTAGAGCTTTTGTCACTGTTTCTGTCGTTAAAGCAGTGCATGCACATTTCAACACTTGTAACCCCGATTAAAATGACGACTCTACTCCCTGTAACCACCAAATTAATGTGGGTAAACTGGGCCCCAAATGGGGTACTTTGTTAAACAAATTGTTAAAAAATAACTACTTGATGAATTGACTTCAAATGTTCAGGGTTTGTGTATAAATGAAACATGTTTAACTTGCAATGTTTTTTTTGTTATGTGATATTTTTTATTTTTTCATATTGCAATTTTAACTCTAAAATACATAACGAAGTGGGTGTACGGGGGCGGTTTTAGACGGCTTGGTAGGAGAAAGTAATGGATGTCATGGGCGGAATCAGGCTATAAGGGGCTTAAAAAGTTTAAAATAGTTACTCCCCTCTTCCCCATTTCTCTGTCTGCGCAGGACGTCAAAAAATACATGGCGCTAGAAGAGGTAACATGTGCAGCAAGAAAAGTAAGGAACCATTGTACAGATCCTCAACATCAAATCAATTTCTCACACAAGACATTCTTTTAAAAAAATACAAATAAACTTCCTAATCATATTGATAACTCAAACAAAACAGCCAAGTGTAAAACAAAAAACCCTTGGCAGACCCTTTTTTATACCATTTTGGACTTGATCACTTAAAAAGATTATTATTCCGTGGCTGAAGCGTAACTTTCAGATACTGTCAACGTCTCTTAGAACCCCATTGAGTAGACTTTTTTTTTAGCTTACACTGATGAGCCTGTTAAGCTGACAAAGCCTCGTTGATAGTGTGCCCACACCCGGACAGTAAACAGCTAAAGTAGGCCCTGTCTTGTACGCTGGAGTTCATCTACAATTATCTACATGTACTTAAAGACCCCCCACGTCATGTGTCACATTCCCTCTTATGCTAGGAAGATTTCTTAGGATTTCTTACCAGCTAAGATTTCGACACGTGACGTGGTGGGTCTTTAAGATGTGAGTGCGTACAAGTGTTAATTGTGTTATGTGTGTTGTGGTGTGTGTGTGTGTGTGTGTGTGTGTGTGTGCGTGTGTGTGTGTAAGTGCGTGTATACATGTGTGAGTTAGGTGCATCTGTGTGTCTGCGTGTCTTGTGTGCATGCTTACATCTTTACTTAATGATTATTAATATTATGATTATGTATGTTTGTGTTCTCTCTCTCTCTCTCTCTCTCTCTCTCTCTCTCTCTCTCTTGTTATTTGTTTCTCTCACTCTCTTTCTCCCCACCCTCTCTCTCTCTCCCTCCCACTCTCCCTCAGTCTTTGCCTGTTTATCTGTCTGTCTGTCTCTATGTGCATGAGGGGGGGGGGGGGGGGAGGGGGGAGAGTGTAGCAGGGGTGCTTGCTGTCTGCGTGTGCTTGAGTTTTGCGTGAATCTGATATTTTAATACTGGAACTGTGATCTTTTATTACAAACTGTTTAACTTTTTACATGCCACCACACACACATTTCCATTTTATTGGACGAATAAATATTGTGATTGCGATTGTAACTCTGCGTTAAGTGTGAGAGCATGCACATATGTGCATACATGAGTGTGCTGGCATGCACATGCATGCGTCAATGTGTGTGAGTGTTCCCCGACCTCTTCAAATCAATGACTGTGGGCGATCAATCAGCCGGCAATAAATCTTGGCAGGGCAGAAAGGGCCCCTTCCTACCATTCTCTTCTAAGCGCACAATGCCACAGATTTAATCCACTAACACAAGGAGAAGGGAGAAAGAAAATCACAAACGCATGTTTAAGAAACAAGAAAGAAAGAGCTAGTAAAACCTGCCAAAGTTCTCAATGAATTTGACCAAAAGGTGCACTTACCACACTAAAAGAAGAGAGGGGGGAAATCACGAACACACATTTTGAAAGAAGAAAGAAAGAAAGCACGAGCCAGTAAACCCTACAGTTCTCTCAAGGAATTTGACCAAAAGGTGCACTTAACACAAGATGAACAAATCATAAACACACATTTATAAAAAATTAAATAAAAAAAAGAACAAGCTGGTTATTCCTAGAAAAGTTCTCTCAGCAAGTTTGATCAATTTATAAAAAAAAATATATATATATATGTGCCAGTTCCTTTCTTGATTTGGTCATGGTTGACGAAGGCTTTGTTAAAAAATAATAAAAGCCGAAATGTTCCATTTTAACAACAAAAAGCTTTTTTGTTTTGTAGTTTCTTTGATTATAATATATATATATTATTAGTATGAAAGAAAAATCTCAGTGAATAGCCAGCTCCGTACCCCTACTCTATATTATTATATAGAATGGAAGATATTCACTCCTCCAGCCTAATCACACACCTAAAGTGCCTTTGACGTCGAGTTCAAGAGAATATTGCGTATGAATAAAACACGAACAGTCAGGGTGGTTTTGAATTTTACTTTCTTTTTTATTATTCTTGCCAAATTTTCGCTTTTTAAAAAAGCTTCTTCTGGGCACTGAAACAAACTCAGCGGTCCATTTTCAAAAACCAGCACGAAAGTCACACACACACACTCACACACACCAATCGCCACATCTACAGAGTAATAAAGCAGGGGAGAAAGGGAGAAGGAAAGAGAGAAGGAAAGGTAGCAGAGGAAAACAGGCAAAAAGCAGAGAGAGAGAGAGAGAGAGAGAGAGAGAGAGAGAGAGAGAGAGAGAGAGAGGGGGAGAGAGGAGAGAGAGAGAGAGAGAGAGAGAGAGAGAGAGAGAGAGAGAGAGAGAGAGAGAGAGAGAGAGAGAGAGAGAGAGAGAGAGAGAGAGAGAGAGACTTTATGTGAGAGAGAGAGACACACACAGAGAGAGAGAGAGAGAGAGAGACTAGAGAAAAGAGAGAGAGAGAGAGAGAAGAGAGAGAAAGAGACTAGAAAAGAGAAAAGAGAGAGAGAGAGAGAAGGGGGGGGGGGGGGGAGCAGAGAAAAGAGACTAGAAAAGAGACCACTTTATGACAGAATACAGAGAAACCAGCGAGAGAGAGAGAGCAGAGAGAGAGGAGGGGGGGGGGGGGGGGGGGGGGGGAGAGAAAAGAGACTAGAAAGAGACCAGCGAGAGAGAGAGAGAAGACCAGCGAGAGGGGGGGGGGGGGGGGGGGGAGCAGAGAAAAGAGACTAGAAAAGAGACCAGCGAGAGAGAGAAGGGGGGGGGGGGGGGGGAGAGGAGAGAGAAAAGAGACCAGAGAGAGAGAAGGGGGGGGGGGGGGGGGGGAGAGAGAAAAGAGACTAGAAAAGAGACCAGCGAGAGAGAGAAGGGGGGGGGGGGGGGGCAGAGCAGAGAAAAGAGACTAGAAAAGAGACCAGCGAGAGAGAGAGAGAGGGGGGGGGGGGGGAAGGGGGGGGGGGGGGGGAGCAGAGAAAAAGAGACTAGAAAAGAGACCAGCGAGAGAGAGAAGGGGGGGGGGGGGGGGAGCAGAGAAAAGAGACTAGAAAAGAGAGAGACCAAACGAATGTAGGCGTGCACACTCAAAGTCTGATCCTCAACTTTAAAAATCTGTGGAAGAAAAAAGATTAAGAAATAAAATATAGGAAACACACACACGCACACCACAGACCAAGACCTTTGCTTGCTCAAATTCAAAAGAAGTCATTTTCAAACAAAATAGCTAGGTCTAGAAAAGGCCAGACAAATAAAATTTTAAAAAAGAAATATAGACCCTAGCAGCTTTTAAATTAACAAATTTGCATAAACATGACTGAACATTTCAATTCCACTGATATTGTGATAAACAATCTCTCTTTTTACTCTCTACTGACAAAGTGGGCAATTGTGAACGAGACTGAAAAATGAAAAGTGCGTGTGTGCGTGTGTGCTGTACATGCATGCGTTGCAGTTAATAAAGGAGACAAAAGAGAAACACGCAAAATAAGAGATAAACACCAAAACACACACACACACACACACAGTCACACACACACACACACACACACACACACACACAGTATACATGGAGCTGTGAGTGAGAGTTGTGACAAAGACAGAAAGAAGCAAAGCAAACTGTGATCTCTCACACCAGCATGAAAATATGCAGAACTGCATAAAAAAAAAGTTACAAACACAGACACACACACACACATACAATGAAGTTGTCGTACCTCTAGCAAAGTCTGACATGTCGACAGTGCCGTTGAAGGAGTTGGTGCGTGAGTGGTTGACCATCTGGCGTCGTTGTTGGTACATCTTGCTATAGGAGCCTGCAAGCACCACACATCCATTGACATGCAACCAGTCTACAGGCACAAACTGACAGTTCGAAGCCACTTGATACACTAATAGAGCAATTCAACTACCGTATTTTACAGACTACAAGGCGCTCCTGATTATAAGGCGCACACCCAAATTTTACACAAAATTCAGATTTTGTTATTATAGTTTCTTACTATATTATCAGTCACATGATACGGCGCAGGGGTCTCAGTCTAGGAAAAATGTATCGCCTTATACAGTGGAACCTCCATTACAAGACCTCCAAAAATCATCCAAATGAGGTCTTATAAGGGAGGGGTCTTGAAGGGAGGTAATTTTAATACTTACAACGAAGGGCAATGTCTCAGAGAAGTAGGTCTTATGTGGGAGGGAGTCTTATAAGGGAGGTTCCACTGTAGTTCGTAAAATACGGTAACATTAGTATTCCCACCCAAAGAGGGAAATCCTAATTCAACAAGGGCATAAATTTCCGAATGTCCTCCGCCTCTTTTCCCCAACCACGGTTCTTCATTGGATTTTCTGCGGACTCCCCAACGAAGCCAAACATAAATAGCACGTGAATCAGACAACAAATGACTCCACGATATCACGACAATGAATGTTAGACCAACAAGACACTGAAATAACTGGAGAACAAAACATAAATAATTATGATAAATAGCACGTGAATCAGACAACAAATGACTCCACGATATCACGACACTGAATGCTAGACCAACAAGACACTGAAATAACTGGAGAACAAAACATAAATAGCACGTGAATCAGACAACAAATGACTCCACGATATCACAACAATGAATGTCAGACCAACAAGACACTGAAATAACTGGAGAACAAAACATAAATAGCACGTGAATCAGACAACAAATGACTCCACGATATCACAATGAATGTCAGACCAACAAGACACTGAAATAACTGGAGAACAAAACATAAATAGCACATGAATCAGACAACAAATGACTCCACGATATCACAATGAATGTCAGACCAACAAGACACTGCAATAACTGGAGAACAAAACATAAATAGCACGTGAATCAGACAACAAATGACTCCACGATATCACGACAATGAATGTCAGACCAACAAGACACTGAAATAACTGGAGAACAAAAACCGTGATAAAGCAATTGTTGAGCATCCAACGGGACTAGCTAAATAGCTACAAACAAGATGTAGAAAGCACTGATATAGTGTAGACATCTTCCGAGAAAAGTAACTTAGCTTCCCAATTTGCTACAGCCTTGACAGCCATGCACTACATGATGTAGGCTCTTCTGAAGATCTAGTTGGTCTTCGGTTGTTTTGCATTGACTGATGAGAGATTATGGTCAGATTCAAACTGAAAGCTGGTCTGAAGTGAAAGTTCAAGCATGGAACTGGAAGTCAAAATACAAAGCGCGCAAACTATTATTTTCTAATTTGCCTAAAGATGCGTGATAATCGCTACTGACGATAGCAACAGTCGGAGCTCAAAATGTTTTTTTAAATTTGTTTTATACAAAGCCAAAAGTTAGGAGCAAAATTCAAATAAATGAAAGTGAGTTTTGACCAGTGGTATCCAAGTTTACAACCGTGTCAAGATGACAGGGTCTTCACACACTGTGACACAGGCAAGAGGTTAACAACAATTACAGTACAAGATCACAGAGTGTGAGGATAAAAATAGCATCATGCAAAAATATTTCCGATAAGTAATAAAGCCACCGCACAGCACACAAAAGAAATGTCCAGCTCCTAAGCCCTTGATAAGAGGACCACAGCAATTGTGAAGACTGTGGGGGGAAACCGGGGCAAAACATACCTCCTTACAGTCAGAGCAAGACACTTTCTCCTCTCCTTAACTCTTCTAGCGACATGTATTTGTTGACCTTGGCTGTCAGTCGCATCTCAACCGACAAGAGGGGGGTAACTTTTTTATTTTTGGAGTGTACATATGCATTGCGGCGGAAAAATCAATGACATAAGCTCTAAAAATAGACAAACACATGGCAGGGTGCTTGGCAGTGAATGTCTTCCTATTTGATGGGAGTGTAGAGTGATGTAGTGGGCGAATGTCGCCCATGGTAGTTGAAGAGTGAAAACCATCAACACAAATTGTGTACTGAACTGTAACTGCTAAAGGCCCCACATAACATTATCATAAACAAATTGTGCACTGAACTGTAAATGTTAAAGGCCCCACATAACATTATCATAAACAAATTGTGCACTGAACTTTAACTGCTAAAGGCCCCACATAACATTATCATAAACAAATTGTGCATTGAACTATAACTGCTAAAGGCCCCACATAACATTATCATAAACAAATTGTGCATTGAACTATAACTGCTAAAGGCCCCACATAACATTATCATAAACAAATTGTGTACTGAACTGTAACTGCTAAAGGCCCCACATAACATTTTCAGAAACAAATTGTGTACTGAAGTGTAAATGTTAAAGGCCCCACATAACATTTTCAGAAACAAATTGTGTACTGAAGTGTAAATGCTAAAGGCCCCACATAACATTATCATAAACAAATTGTGTATTGAACTGTAACTGCTAAAGGCCCCACATAACATTATCATAAACAAATTGTGTACTGAACTGTAACTGCTAAAGGGCCCACATATTATCGGAAAAAAACGGTTAACTCAAACACACTGGATAACTCACAATAAGTTTTGGGTCCCAGTTTAATCATCTTTATGTTGAAAAGTCTTTTTAACTCAAAATATTGGCTATCTCAAAATAAAATTTAAATTCCTCCAATTTTGAGCTTTTAGTGACTTTTACTGTATTATCCCAGCCAAGAAAGTGGCAGATTACAAAATCTCATTGGCTTGAGGTTCAAAACCTTTTTTCTAAGTTAAAGTTTACGAGTGGACATTTGAACATTTTACCCCAAACCACCCTATACTTTGACACGTGACGAATTGTAGGTGGTCAAACACTGGCAGTGATTAAATAGAAGACTGGACACAACATGTGTAACTGAATGACAGACACTGACCAGTCCAGCTATGGTCTCTATGGACCCTGGCCACCCACTATGACGTCAAACAGACAGCAGTGGGGGGCTAAACATATATTCCTTCTCATATAAAAAGAATAAAGTGAAATCATGGGGTACATGGATGAAGGAGATAGTGCTTGGAGGAGAGTGACAAAGAGAGACTTAGTGCTTGGTCTGCATGCTTTATTAAAGTTCTTGTCCGTTCGTACTTGCAGTCTTTGAAGAAAACCAAACCAAATAAAAATGAAATAAACCATGAATTGCTACTGCTAGCCTTTTTAGTTTTTCAACCAGACTGTATTCATAAGCATGGGGGGGAGGGGGGGGGGATGCATGTGTGTGTGTGTGTGTACAAAACCAAAATATTCAGAGCTCTTGCCCAGGGTGGAACTTTTGAATAATTTAACAAACCCAGCTTGCTTCTAGGGTAAGGCTTTAGGTCAGAAGCTGACAGAGATTGGACATTCACCGTCCATGATTGGCAATCTTTCTATGAAAAACATCTCCAAACTCCCATGCATACATCTCACTGTGCTGACAGGAAAGGACTTGGGTCCTGTGCATTGCTATTATGATTAGCATTAGACAGTTGCCAAAGTTGGAGTCTTGTCAGCCATGGCACATTGAATGCCTTGGAATGAAATAAAAAGACAGATCAGAGAGAATGAAGAAGAAAAGAAAAAAGGAGTAGGAGGGGCTGAGTAGGGAAAAGAAGAGACCATCAACAACAACAACAACAACAAGAAGACCTATGACAACAAGAAGACCTATGACAACAACAACAAGACCTATGACAACAACAAGACCTATGACAACAATAACAACAAGACCTATGACAACAATAACAACAAGACCTATGACAACAACAACAAGACCTATGACAACAACAACAAGACCTATGACAACAATAACAACAAGACCTATGACAACAATAACAACAAGACCTATGACAAGACCTATGACAACAACAACAAGACCTATGACAACAACAACAAGACATATGACAACAACAACAAGACCTATGACAACAACAAGACCTATGACAACAAGACATATGACAACAACAACAAGACCTATGACAACAACAACAACAAGACCTATGACAACAACAACAACAAGACCTATGACAACAACAACAGACAATAAAAACAAGAACACAACAAGAAGAGTGTTTAGTGAGCCACCTGAAGATTCGTTGTTGTCGTCGTTCTGCAGTCCCAGACTGTCGAGCGTGGTGCGGCGCTTGGGCCCCGTCTTCCTGTAGTCTCCAGTGCCGCCCCCTTCCTCCATCCACATGGGGCGGGGCTTGGGGGGGGTCACCTCCTCCGTGATACACTGCCACACATCATAAGAGTACATCAGTACACAGACAAACACTATTCTAAGACTGAATAGTATTGCACTATACGGTCACATATCACAGAGAATATATATATACAGTATTATTCTACACTGTCACATATAACACTGAGCATTCAATTAACAGTAAGTCAAATGAATCCAAATAGTGAATTCATATTCTTGTTCCAAATGACTCATAAAGTTCTTCATTTAATAAGACAAGTAGTTACCGACAATTCAACAAATACAGATAGATACATATATATCTGCACACACACATACACACACACACAAAGTGACACATGTGCAAAGACACAGATTGTCCCAAGGACTTCGCATAAAATTGCATTTCAACAC
>CM065688.1:59248374-59297288 GCA_017654935.2 Phymorhynchus buccinoides | reverse complement strand
CAACCCAACCTTGAGAAGAAACCCCGCTGAACCTTGACCCGTGACCTTGCCCTAGTCAACCTTGACGGCATCCTGCTGCACCTTGATGTTGGGGTTGTTCATCGGGTCAAGGAGGGGTCGTCATCCTGTGACCTTGACCCTGTCCTAGTCGACATTGATGGCATCTTGCTGCACCTTGATGTTGGGGTTGTTCATGGGGTCAAAGAAGGGGGTCGTCATCCTGTGACCTTGACCCTGCCCTAGTCGACATTGATGACGTCTTGCTGCACCTTGATGTTGGGGTTGTTCATGGGGTCAAAGAAGGGGGTCGTCGTCCTGTGACCTTGACCCTGCCCTAGTCGACATTGATGACGTCTTGCTGCACCTTGATGTTGGGGTTGTTCATGGGGTCAAGGAAGGGGTCATCGTCGGCGGCGTGTCTGCCCAGCTGGGAGAAGACGATGACCAGGGTGACGAAAGCGACGATGCCGATCACCAGCACCATGAAGAAACGGTTGCGCACCGCGTTGGGGTCGCGCTGCTTGCTGCCGTCTCTGGACCTGACGTGTGGAGTAGAAATAACACAATGTTCAGTATTAACACAGTTTAAAAATGTATAAGAGTAAGAAAAGGTACCTGTGGTACTAGGTACTTTTCCTTACCCTTATATATTTTATATGTTTTAAGCTGTGTTAACACTATTGTGACTGATGCTGCCATTACCTATTCACTATTGTGACTGATGCTGCCATTACCTATTTGCAGTGCAGGCCTGAGCCTGCCATTGGACAGCTCATGGACATCGGGTGCTTGAAAACAAACCTATATAGCTAAGCTAACTAATGTCCTATTAATACTAAACGTTGCATACTTACTGAAAGAAGGCTGCTAAGTTTATCTGTGTACTTTTTAAGTTGATAAGTTCAACGTTTTATACATGCCGTCTTGACAAAGGAGAATAATTTATTGTTTACTTGCATTTTTCATTCATGTCTGCCGTCAAATCGCCGATCGAAGACAAATAAATTGAAGAAACGGAAGTGCTTTAACGAGGGAAACAACTGGCAGGATGAAAGTATTCTGTGGTAAAAAGTTATACATGAGTTTTGTACCTTATACCGTGAAGCGACTCTAGCCACGACCCAGTTGTGTATGATGTTCAGTGGAAGCGACTACAGTTGCGACCCGTCGCCAATGTGTTAAGGCACAGCAGTCATTCTTTAGTTTACTTCAGTATTAACAACTTCTTCAGTGATAATGATGACCAGCACCATGAAGCAACGACTGCGAACTGCGTTGGGATCAGGCTGATTGCCGCCATCTCGCGACCTGACGTGTCAGTGCTAACAACTTCTTCAGTGATAATGATGACCAGCACCATGAAGCAACGACTGCGAACTGCGTTGGGATCAGGCTGATTGCCGCCATCTCGCGACCTGACGTGTCAGTGCTAACAACTTCTTCAGTGATAATGATGACCAGCACCATGAAGCAACGACTGCGAACTGCGTTGGGATCAGGCTGATTGCCGCCATCTCGCGACCTGACGTGTCAGTGCTAACAACTTCTTCAGTGATAATGATGACCAGCACCATGAAGCAACGACTGCGAACTGCGTTGGGATCAGGCTGATTGCCGCCATCTCGCGACCTGACGTGTCAGTGCTAACAACTTCTTCAGTGATAATGATGACCAGCACCATGAAGCAACGACTGCGAACTGCGTTGGGATCAGGCTGATTGCCGCCATCTCGCGACCTGACGTGTCAGTGCTAACAACTTCTTCAGTGATAATGATGACCAGCACCATGAAGCAACGACTGCGAACTGCGTTGGGATCAGGCTGCTTACCACCATCTCGCGACCTGACGTGTCAGTGCTAACAACTTCCTCAGTGATAATGATGACCAGCACCATGAAGCAACGACTGCGAACTGCGTTGGGATCAGGCTGCTTACCGCCATCTCGCGACCTGACGTGTCAGTGCTAACAACTTCTTCAGTGATAATGATGACCAGCACCATGAAGCAACGACTGCGAACTGCGTTGGGATCAGGCTGCTTACCACCATCTCGCGACCTGACGTGTCAGTGCTAACAACTTCTTCAGTGATAATGATGACCAGCACCATGAAGCAACGACTGCGAACTGCGTTGGGATCAGGCTGCTTACCGCCATCTCGCGACCTGACGTGTCGGTGCTAACAACTTCCTCAGTGTTCATTTTTAACTCTTCTACTCTTCTAGCGCCATGTATTGTTTGACGTTCTTGGTGGTCTTGGTTGCATCTCAATCGACAAGAGGGGAGTAACTATTTTATCCGAGTGTGCATGCATTGCTTTGGTGGAAGAAACAGTCACATGCATTGCTTTGGTGGAAGAAACAGTCACATGCATTGCTTTGGTGGAAGAAACAGTCACATAAGCTCTGAAAGCAGACAAACACCTGGCAGGGTACTTGGCAGTGAATATCTTTGCATTTGGTGGGAGTGTAGAGTGATGTCTTGGTACTACAAGAGTTTAAGCACATAGAGATTAAAGGTATGTGCTGTACAAATTTTCTTAATAAAAAAATAGTCACTGCACATGTGTGTCCCCGACGCCTTCAACTCCCATATGACACTCTGGGTTTCAGACCAGCAATGGAGCAGATTTTCACCTCATAGCAACATACTTTCTTTTTTTAAATGTTAAAAAATTATAAAGAGCGAACCCCTGAAATACCTTAAACGTTCTGACTTCTTCCTTCTTTTTTTTTAAGCCTCTTGTCAGGAACTCATGCCTATATCAAACTACACAGTCTGAAGATGACATATGCATGGGTGAAACTCTCCAAAATGAAAAAAAACCTGAAAGGCAGGGATCTAGGGACCCATGGCCCCGGCAGGGTACAGGGGCAGAGTCCTGTCGGACGATTCAGGGGGGCAACATATGAGAGAGATAACGAGACAGACAGACAGTTAAAATGACAGAGACAGTTTGAGTCTGATAAGCCTTGTAAAATTATTACATTTCCTTTGTAAACTTCCAAGATAGAACAACCAAGTTCAAAACGCCCCAAATCGCTTGTGGTCAATTTTTATTTTTGTGAATGAATTTTTTAAAAACCTGAAGTTCAGTTTCTGGTAAAATTAAAATACTGAAATCAGTGTACAACTGAAAGAGCAGCACCCATGCATGTGAATGGATGATTTTAGTTAATATAACTATCTATTCTATCTATATACTTACCGTTTCACTACGAATGAGTTATCTCTTCCAATTTGGAGCTAATGCCAATTACCAAAGACCAAAAAAGTCTTAGTCTTCACAAGACTAACTTACTTCCCTTGGTCTGGTTTAGCAATACCACTGAGCTGCTGTGGATCCCCTTCCTGACGTCACTTCCGGGGAGCCAACTTTGAATCATGATAAATTTTTTTGACTAATCGACTCGCAACGATGTTTTCGTCGGAGGGAGGTGGGTGGGAACCTTTGATCGTAGTGAAACGGTAAAGTATATAGATAGAATAGATAGTTATATTAAACTAAAATCATCCAATCTATTCTATCATGTTACCGTTTCACTACGAATGAGTTGTTTCCCAACGAGGAGGTGGGTAAGAAAAAACATTGTTGAATTTTTAACTTTCCAACAAAGAGCAAACATTTCATACCCATTATATCCAAAAAGCGGGATTACCCAGGGTATCCCCGTGATAGCACCGGAAGCATCCGTATGAACATATAATTTCATTCCCCCAACAGGCATATACATATATATGCATCCCAACAAACAATAACAACATAAATTACCGTTAGACCAAGGAGACAGGGGTCTGTGCCAGCACCAGCTTCCTGATGCCGTAGGTATCATTTTGTCTCCTGGCGGAGAAATGTCGTAGATAGAAGTTCAAGAACGTGGTCTCTGACTTCCAGTAGGCGGCCTCCAAGACGCTGGATAAGGCCACACCCTTGATCATGGCCAAGGAGGAGCTGATAGCCCGAATTTCATGGGCTCTCAGGGGTTTTGGGGCAAGGATTTGTCAGCGTTTGAGTATGCTAATTTTATAGCATCTATCAGCCACCTAGAAATGGTGGATTTCGAAATGTCTTTCATGTATTTGTCATTCAGTGAAACGAACAGGCGTCGTTTGTGCCCTCGGAACTGAGAAGTTCTCTTCAAGTATAACCGAAGGGCTCTAACTGGACATAGGAATCTGTCGGTGTCATCAGGAGCCAGAATGGTGCAAAGACTCTGAACTGTCACTGAAGGAGAGGACGCCTGAGCGGACTGGTTCTTAGCACGAAACTCCGGAAGAAAAGACAGTGTCATGGATTGATCCGAAGAATTGAACTCAATATCCGAACCTAGACCGCTAAGAGCATGGACGCCACTAACCCGCCTAGCCGTAGCTAAAGACAATAGAAAAACTGTCTTGTATGTCAACAACTTGAAAGACAACGATGCTAAAGGTTCACATTGATCCCGAAGAAAGGACAGAACAACGAACAAATCCCACTGAGGAAGGCGAACGCCCGAGGAC
Organism: Phymorhynchus buccinoides; assembly: GCA_017654935.2. Lineage (NCBI taxonomy): Eukaryota > Metazoa > Mollusca > Gastropoda > Neogastropoda > Raphitomidae > Phymorhynchus > Phymorhynchus buccinoides. Next base: position 59,292,786 of record CM065688.1, on the reverse strand, counting down.
ACAGACTTGTTGCGGACTGCATCAATCAGATGTGAAAGTTCAATAGCTAAGGAAAAAGAAGGATTTCTCTTGCCCGTAGCTACCGTTATAGTATGCACAACAGAAGCCTTGTATCCATTTAACGTCTGAGCGGATAAGCCGCGGTTCTGGTGGAGGTGAGCCAAAAACTGAGTAAACTCCGGACCGGAAGGATCTAACGGAGAAATGCCATGGGACAAACAGAAACCATACCATGAGGCCCACCGTATGTCATATAGTTTGTTAGTACTCTGTCGTCTCGCCTTGAGTACTAAGTCCACAGTTTGTTCTGAGAGTCCGCGTGCTCGCAGGCCTGACCGCATAGTAGCCATGCGGTCAGCTGAAACAGTTGGGGGTTGGCGTGGCCGACTCCCGTGCGTGGCTGAAGCAGAGTGTCTTTTGTGAGACGAAGAGGGACGCTTGGAACGTGTGAGAGGCTGGTGAGCTCCGGGAACCAAGGGCTGGTCTCCCAGAATGGGGCGATGATGATCAGCCGGGGTAGATCGCGGCTGTATTTCTCGAGTACCTTGGGTAGGAGAGACGTTGGAGGGTATGCATACGCCGACATTCCTGTCCAGGGCATCGAGAAGGCGTTGCGCGCTAGTGCCTGAGGGTCCCTCATAGGTGATACGTAGACCGGCAGCCTGCAGTTGAACCTCGTGGCGAACAGGTCCACGTGCGGTTTCCCCCAGAGGGACCACAGTGGGAGGAGAGACTGATGTGCAATAGTCCATTCCGTGGGTAGGATCTGGCCCTTTCTGCTGAGCTGGTCCGCTAAAACGTTCAGTTTTCCCGGGACATACTCCACCGACAGGGAGATTTGTTTGGCTTGAGCCCACAGAAGGATCTCCTCCGCTTTTCTCGAGAGAGCAGGCGATCGTGTTCCACCTTGACGGCGCAGGTAAGACAGGGCTGTCGTATTGTCGCCGCAAACGGTGACCCACTTGCCGGTGAGACAAACTGCAAACGACTTGAGGGCCCTCGCCACCGCTTCCAATTCCAGCAGATTGATGTGAAAGAGTGTCTCTGCGAGAGTCCACTTGCCTGAAGCCTCCCTGTCGTCGAGGTGTGCACCCCAACCAGTTTTGGAAGCGTCCGTGTGAAGGAACAGTTGTTGCTGAAGAGGTCTGATAGGAACCGTTTGGTTGACCCAGGCACGGTCTGTCCACTGTTCGGTTGCCTCTAGAAACCAGTCCCCTAGCATCACTTGGTGTTCCAGCTGAAGGCGAGAGATCTTTCTCTGAGCCAGCAAGCGTTGCAGTGGCCGTTTGTGGACCCGAGCCAGAGGAAGAAGGTCCGCTACTGATTCCATCAGTCCGAGTAGACGGAGTAACTGGCGGGCAGAAGCTGAGGTTTTCTGTCTGAGGGCAGTGACCGACTCCACGAGGGCTAGAATCCTGCTGTCTGACGGCCGAACGGTGAATTGGACGGTGTCGAAAGACATGCCCAGGTAGTTGAAAGAGGTTGATGGAGTCAGATCCGATTTGATGTCGTGGATACGAAACCCCAGAGAAGCGGACAGTTGAACCAGGGTTTCCGTTTGACTCAAGCAGAGTGCGCGAGAGGACGCCAGTAGAAGCCAGTCGTCCAGGTAGACGCGAAGGCGGATGGATTGTGCCCTGGCAATCCGCACAAGTTCCTTGGTGACTCTCGTAAAAATCCAAGGGGCTGGCGACAGGCCGAAGGGCAGGGCCACAAACTGGAACGTCTGTTGCCTCCAGACAAAGCGAAGGAACTTCTGCCGCGACGGGTGAATGCCCACATGGAAATATGCGTCGCGCAGGTCGATGGATGTAGCCCAATCGTTCTGAAGAATGGACAGACGGATGGAAGCGGCTGTCTCCATCTTGAACTTGTCCGTACGGATGTACTTGTTCAGAGGGGAAAGGTCCAAGACAGGGCGAAACTCTCCGTTCTTTTTGGGGACTACAAACAGGCGAGAGTAGAACCCCGAGTCCACCGGGGCCACTGGAATGATGGCTCCCTTCTGCTGTAGAGAGGCGACTTCTTTGTCGAGAGCTTCGAATTTTGCCCGGTCTTGGGGTGCTGGGAAGGAGATTGGGTGAGAGGACAGGGGAGGTTCCTGAGTAAACTGGAACCTGTAGCCTGCCCGCACGACCTGAAGGATCCAAGTATTTTCGACCAAACGTTCCCATGAAGGAAGGCATTCCCACAGAGAACCAACGCTTGTATCGGCCGAAAAACCTGGACCCTCCACAGATCGAGCGGGCTTTAATGAAAAGGCTGTTTCCGCCCCGAGAACGCGGTACGGCTGAATCGGGGCGGACCCGAAGCAGCCGATCCACGTCCTGAGAACGAGGAACCACGGGCTGAAGAGGGGGGAGTGGGCTGGAAAGCGGGACGGTGGCGCTGACCTGAAGACTGGTTGTAGGGGAAGCGAGAAACACGACCCCTAGAAGACATCATCCTGGAGGGAGTGTGACTGGCTGGCTTGAACTCTGTGCGTGCGCGCTTAGGTTGAGGAGCGGCAAAACTCTGACTCGCAGCCTTACGAGCCCACATCATGAGCTGTTCCTGAGAGAGATCGTTCCTCCGTTTCTTGGAGCCTTCCAGAACGTCCTTGACCGTGTTCGGGTGGAAGGTGGTGGAAGGATGGGACGGGCAGGAACGTAGAGTGGAGCGTTCTTCGAGGTCCAGTCGGAGTTTACAAGCCCGGACCACAGAGTCTCTGTAAGTAGCAGCCAGTTGAACCCTGGTGCTAGAAGCCACTGACGAAATCGAGTTTACTGCTTTGTTGAGCGAAGCCAAACAAACACCCAATGCCTGTTCATCTATGGACTCAAGCAGGCTGAAATCTTCTGGTTTAGCCGTTGTGGTGGAGCCCACTATCTGGGACAGAGTCTGCAGCATGGAGGTAGCGAGAGAAGCGGCTCGGAGAACAGCGTAAGACGATCTTTCCAAGTTGTTAAACGAGGACTGTGAGAAAGAGACCGTCGTCGATTGTCCTCTCTGTGGCCTAAAATCCAGAGATTGTTTCTCTTGAGGAGACACACTCGAGTGCGAAGGCACAGGCACAAAGGTACTGGATAGCTGAAACGGGGGGAAGAAGTCTTTCTTCAGGAATGTCCCCGCACGAGAAGGAATTGGGTCCGGTTGACGTGGAGGGGGACCGTCGTCCTCCTCGGTCAGAATCTGAGGCTGAGTCCAGAGAATAGAGTCGGCACGTCGAAGCTCTTGGCGAATAAACGGCGAAGTGTGAAGAGCCAGTCTTGCTTCTTTCGGAGCCTGTAATTCTCCGAAAAACTGTGGCTGTTCCTTGCTGGAATTCGACTCAGAAAGAGGCATCGGTTTGATGTCCTGACAGTATGGACGGAGAATATCCAAGTATCCTTGGTAGTTCCCGGTAGAAGGAACTGGTTCCACTTGTACAGGGGGCTCAGAACAGAAGCTGCCCTGCTCCACCCGTGAGAAACGATCAACGTCCTGATCTGTTTCGTCACCAGGGTGTTGATGATCGGAAAATCTCTCGCGCATGACCCGACGAACTTCGTCTCTCACTGCTGAGTCAAATTCGCTGTCATCCTCGGAGTAAGGCGGAAGAAAATCATCTTCGACAGGAGAAACATGTAGACCCAGGCCAGAGTTCCTAGAGGGAAGCCCATGCGGAGTTTCATCCGTTGAAAATCTCTCCGTAGCAGAGACTGTTCTGCGCCGTGACAGCATAGTTCGTTCTGACGGGTCAACGGACGTTGTCCGTATGCGGTCCGTGCCGACAGTGCCCACGGGCACGGTGCTACCGGTACGGGTAGCAGTTTCTAGTGTCACGTGACCGTGTTTCATTGGTTCACGGATGACGGAGCCGTTATCTGCCTCGCCCCACGGGCGGCCGGAGTCCCCATGACGGGTACCGGTTTGGGACCGCACATGACCGGACTTCTTCCAGCCCCGCGCCATGCTGCCGCTCCCGGACAAACCGGGCGGACTTACAGGTCTAGAGTTACGAATTTGCCAGTTTCTGGGAGAATCCATCCGTGGAATCACACACTCACGTGAACGGGAGTCGTAGACCGGTACCGTGTCCGTCCGTGTCCGTTCCCGACGGTCAGAGAAGTGTCCGTCGAGATTTTCATCCATTGGGAAGATCGGTATGCCGGTCTTCCTCTCCAAACTGGCCAGTTGGTCCGTCGAGTAAGAGGTTGAAACAGCCGTTTCAAATCCGTCGAAACTTCGAGAATGGTAAGGCACTCTGTCTCTGAGGTTCTCATCCGCCAAACTTGGCGGTTCATCCAATGGTACTGAGTCACAGTCAAGTTTTGTACTTGTCCTAGTCGTGGTGGGCCTCATTGAACCACCTGACATCGAAACCAAAGAAGAGGACGGGACCAAAACTAAACCCTTGTTCTGTAATTCTGCCAGCATATCGGAGACTAAAGTAGAGGAATCTACTAAAGAAATGACATGTTCCGTCTGCTCCACAGACGGCACCGACACAGCAGAAGTACTAGAAGAAGAATGAGTGGGAAGGAGGGGGGGAGGGGGGGGCACTTTCTTCTTCGAAGACGAAGAAGAAGAAGACGACCTAGACTTAGAACTAGACTCTTTCTTCGAACTAGAACTAGAACTAGGGGTAGGGGTAGAAAGGAACTTCCCTTTCTCATCCCTAGACTGCTTAGACGACGAAGTAGAAGCAGAAGGCACAGAAGTGACACCGATGTCCGACATGTTAACAACGAGGGCACAAAACCGGTGTCAAACAACAATCAAATAATTTTCCTTTAACCAAAATTCGATCCCAAAAATCAAATTAAAATTATACACTGACAATACCTGTTACCCAAGGGGCAAAAGGGAACACAAAGAAGGTAGAATGGCAAGGAAAATAGCTTGAAAATGAATTAAATTTGCAGAGCAAAAAAGAACATGGCAGCTCCAATTGGAATTTTTTTATTATGATTCAAAGTTGGCTCCCCGGAAGTGACGTCAGGAAGGGGATCCACAGCAGCTCAGTGGTATTGCTAAACCAGACCAAGGGAAGTAAGTTAGTCTTGTGAAGACTAAGACTTTTTTGGTCTTTGGTAATTGGCATTAGCTCCAAATTGGAAGAGATAACTCATTCGTAGTGAAACGGTAACATGATAGAATAGATTTACAGTTTGCTAAAAAGGCAGAAGAAAGAGCATATAGTCAGTCTGAGGATATTCCAGTTGCCTTGCTCATTAGAGCTGATTTAAATGATTAACCTTTACATTACCAAGCACTGAAACTGAAAGTTGTTCCACTCACTTGAACCATCGAGCCAGCCACTGGAGGGCGGGTCGCCGCTTGTATTTATCTTCGTCGTGGTCATGTGACTGGTTGAACAGTCCGTCGTCTTTGGTCGAGTCAAACAGTTTGCGCGGATCTGTAGACACAGAGACAATACCACGTGGAACAACAAAGACGGTGAAGCTATATTAAAAAAACAAGCTCAAATTCAAAATTACTGAACAATGGAACCTCCCTTATAAAACCCCCTATTATAAGACTCCCTCCCACTTAAGACCCACTTCTTTGAGACATTACCTTTGTTTGTAAGTATCAAAATTACCTCCCTTATACAACTCCCTCCCATTTAAGACCTCATTTTGGATTATTTTTGAAGGTCTTATAAGGGAGGTTCCACTGCATCCCATAAGATAAATTAAAACTTATATATAATAAAAGATGCAATTTCAGCTTGATAAATAAAACATACACAAAAATATAAGTTCAAACTCAAAGCATGCTCAAGATACAAACGAAACAAATCCTTACAAATCAAATAGTTATGAATCTGCAAATCAAAAACAGACTAATGTGTTGAAGTCGGTAAGGGAAAGAATTTAATTAACACCTGCTCACAATCACTTGCATTTTGAGGGGGGGGAGAAACAACATTAAAAAATGTCCTTCATAGCCATAGTGTTCAGTCAGTTATCCATTTTCTCAGCTCTAATAATGGGAATTTATATAGTGCTCTTTCTCACATGAGCTCAGTGTGCTTTACATTGATAACAAGAACATTAAAGGCAAACAAATAATGAATCATTAGAAAGTAATTTTTTTTTAAAGGAGTTTTGGCCATTCATAATCCTCCTTTCTTTCAAAAAAAGGCTTGGAAGTCATAATTTTATTTGATGCTAGTTTTGCGTATGTCCCAAATTTTGTTGTAGAAAACTTTTATAATACTGCAGTAAATCACAGACAAACACACTGTTTTTCCAAAACGCGTCTGTAACACCATCAGAACGCAAACTAGAAAAGCCACCAAACTACACCAACACTCACTGGAGAACTGGCGCGCAGACGTCCCCTCATCCACGGTGATCACACTGTGAGGCCCTCCTCCCCCCTGCTGCATCCCCCCAGGCCCCGAGGGGGTGGGGGTAGGGGTGGCGGAGTAGGGGGGCACCTGGGCGCTTGGGCGCGTCACTCCGCCGGAAGTGGTGGTGGAGGGCAGAGGGTGATCCCCCTTGAGCGGCGTGCTGGTCATGGGGGCGACACTGGCCTTGTCTGTCGAAGGGGCTGGGGGAGGGGGGAGGTCGGGTTCGTCAATCTGAAGCAGGCATATGTGGTATCTTAGCGTCAAAACAAAAAGAAAAGAACAATTCATTGTCTAACGTACAAGCTGTTATTTACAGTACAATCCAATGTTCAGCTTCAAGCTAACTTCGAAAACTAGTCAAAGTCATGGGAATCAGTATGTTCTGGAGAGCTGTCAATGGACGGACGTGGTGGTGCCCTCGGAAGAGGATCTCACTCATGCTGGCTCCATGACTACACATTGTCATCAGTAGGGAGCTTAGTAGGTGGCATCCTGCATATGTTAGCTCAGAATAGACTCCACTGAACTCCAGAGGCGACTCAGCAGCAATGCAGTGTCTCCTCTGGTGGTTGCCTCCTGATGGCCTAACAGTAACACAGACTCGCTCTCTTGGATTGTCAGCTGATTTCGGCTTCTGTGACCTAACCAACCAGGGTATAGCTGCCAGTTGGGAATCAGAATGAGCGGTGTGGGAGCAACGCCACTGTACAGCCCAGAAGATGGGACAGAAAGGAAACAAAATCTAAAACAAAGAAAGTAAAGAAGTTATTGTTTGTGTGCATCAGAGACAGCAGTTTCTTCTTCTTCTTCAGCGTTCCAGCTGAGTCATGCCCTAGATGTCCAGTCCGGTGTTGTTGATGAAGTTGGTGGTTGTCTCCAGGTCTTGCTTGGTACCCCACAGCTTTCCAGCCAGCGTAGCTCCGTTTGGCCAGTGCTGGGTCCGTGCTTCTTGATACAGGGGGCAGGACTGCAGGATGTGCTTGGGGGGGTTTGTGGGCCTGTCCCACACGGGCAGTCAGGTGTGTGTGTGTGTGACAGCCCAAGGCGGTACATGTGGGCACGCAGTCGGCAGTGACCAGTCCGTAGTCGAAATATAGTGGTCTGCTGTTGACGCTGTAGGTGGGGCATCTGATCATCAGATGGGTGATTGTGTTGATCATTCCAGAGTCTTTTCTGTTGTCTTTTTACCAGAGAGAGAGCAGCAGTTTGTGACTAATTCGTCATACTAATGACCACTAATGACCATTACTAATGACCCTACAAACACACCAGGGGCAGTCCCACTGAGTTACAATGATTAGTCTACAACATCATACCATTACTGACCACTGATGACCACTACTAATGACCCTACAAACACACCAGGGGCGGTCCCAGGCCTGAGTTACAGTGGTTAGTCTACAACATCATACCATTACTGACCACTAATGTCGTAATGACTATTACTAATGACCCTACAAACACACCAGGGGCAGTCCCAGGCCGGCCCTGGCCCAGTTGACTTGCTGCAGCAGCGTCCTCATGGCCTCGGCCACGGGCGTGGCCAGGTTGGCCGGAGGGAAGACGCACGTGCTGCAGGTGGGGCAGGTGTAGCCGGCAGGTGCCGTGTTGGGGGGCAGCTGCTGACAGTGGCCGTTCAGGCACCGCCAGTGAAACACGTCTGTCAACACGGAAAATGACAACACCACAGGAGTGATCAATATGAAGAAACGTCTCTACTCCCAGGACTGAACGGTCATAACTAATATGATCATAGGAGTAAATTGTCATGTTTTATAAGAAAATTGCTTACCTCAGAATTGAAGAATGGTCCATTCTTCTCTGACAGTATTTGAGGGGTTCAGAGGATGCTGCTTACTGGTGGGGCCAAGGGGTTAAAAGCCTTGCGAGTAACAGCAGGCATGCTGATGGAGGAAAAGCACTTTTCTCTGGAAATATTTCATGGTTTCAGGAGATGTTGTCTCTTGGTGTAATCAATGGCTTAAAATCCCTTTATGGTGATCAGGGGGAAACTGCTCTTGAAGATGAATTCATACAACTATTCAAACTTCGGGAAAGGGCATCTCCTCAAGTTTAAAACCCCTTCTGACATTTGATTTTGCTGCATTCACTTTTCTCTGAAATCAGAGAATTCTCTGAAAATTACCATGCCTGAACAGGGAACAATGCCTCTTGAACTGTTGAAGCTAAACACATTAAACATTTTAAAATATTAGAAAAACTCCTCATGTTTTATACTTTTAAATCTTTGAACATTATTAATTTCTTGAGTCTTAGTACTTTTACTTTTTTTTTCTGAAATCAGTGAATTCACGGAGAAGTAAGAAGTACCAATAATACTTAGACAAGCTTGCAATAAGGCCAACAACAACAAAAAGTTTGTTTCCGGTTTCCCGACCCACCCTAATTTTTTGCTGCCGACCCTACTTTTTTTGTGATGCATAAAGAGAAGAAAAAAAAATGAAATTAATTTGAGCAGACGATGCAAGGGAAACAACCAATGCACTCGGCACAGTCAAGGACCGTTACTCGCGCAGACTTTTGTGACCCTACATTCGCCGACCAATGAAGTAATTTTGTGGGGGAAAAGTGTTAGCCGGACCGGGAATCGAACCCGAGACCTCCCGAACACCAGACGGGTGCTCTACCAACTGAGCTATCCAGGCCGACAACCCGGTCCCTGATATTAATCCTAATATCAGTCACTACACTCTTCCACGCGATTGCAGTTTCAATGCCAAATGTGATCACGCAGACACACTTAAGTCAATAAATACGTTCCCATCAGCGTATACATTATTACATATAATATTAGACGTCTTCCAGCATGTGCAGTTTGCCTACATTTTCTTCAACTTGTTAAGATTACTCAGTTGGTTACTTTTTTCAGTAAGTATAGTTTGGTAATATTTTCTTTATTGATTTGCAGAGACTTTGCTCTTGGCTTTGTTTTCGGCTTTTTGTGAAAGGAATAAGAATATAAAGAAGTCATTCACGCCATGCATCTCATCTGTTGTTTGAACGATCGAGCTTCCCACTTCCCCTCTACTCCTCTTTGTCCCTCAACTGTTTTCCTGCTTCCTTTGTCCATTCACAAAAGATCGAAGATAAAATCCACATCCCTCAAAGCAGTCACCCCCAACATACAACACTCAGACACAAGTCTGTCGCTGTCTCTCTCCTTCACTCTATCTCCCTTTCATTTCTCCCTCTCCTCCTTCTCTCCCTCCTTTGCACTTGAGACTTGCTGAATACAAGTAAATAGAAATATAAAACATCATAAGTGCAAAAGTATACTCTGTTTTGTTTTCTTGAAATGGATAAGTATATTCACACACATAGACCGAACACAAATGTTTAACATTTAAAAAAAAAAAGCCTACCTACCTACCCTATTTTTAAACCCCAAACAGACTTCTTTTTTTTTGGGGGGGTGGGCCTAAACAGAACAATCAATTTAGTAGAAACCCCACGCTACCCAGCCCAACTTTACCGCCCCGCACAACCAGAACCACCCTGTTCTTGGACTACGAGGAAATGTATCAATTTACCGTAACAGGTGAGACGTATGCACTCCCCGCATTCCTCGTCGTTCAGCGGTCGGTCACACAGCGTACAGGCCGGGTTGTAGTCGCTGTCCTGGAGCCACTGCAGGTACGACTTGACGATGCACTGAAACCACACAATTAGACAATGCAGTGAAGAATGTAGAGTGGCACAGTGGTAGCGCGTTCGCTTCGTGTCAAGTAAACCCGAGTTCGAACCTGGGTACAGGGGATTTTTCCTCTCACTTTGCACTAGGCCTTGCGGTCTGAACGTGGAGTCTTTTGGATGAGACGATAAACCGAGGTCCCGTGTGCTCATGCACTTTGACTTAGCACACGTTAAACCCAGTGGCAACGAAAGAGTTGTTATTTTGGTCAAAATTTACCCCCTTCCCTTCCTTCCTCATCAGTCACACATAAAGCGCAAGCAACATTTTTTTTCTAAAATGGGTGGCGCGCCCCTGGCTGCGACGCGCTCTCCAGGTGGGAGCAACCCGAATTTCACAGAGACGCCTCTGTGACTATAATGTACCTAACCTAACCTAACCTGAAATCACACCTGCAGTGATTAGTTGTAGACAATTCACTGAAAAATGAAATCACACAAACATGCAGTTATTCCTCTTCAACCGCGCTAGGTGCAATGTGCAGCAGGCTAGTAGTCTTTTAGTCCGTAAAATAATATGTATATAAAAATAAGTTTACCATAACAGGTGAGACTTGACGATGCACTGAAATCACACAAACACCATGCAGTTATTTCCCTTTCTCTAAATTTATATCAAAAGATATATGATAAGGACTTCAGAGAATCATTTAAATAGGTGTACTTCTGTGTTTCTTAGTTCTTTCATGCTATACAAATAACCTTACAATTTGAATCTGTGTTGCTAAAAATTGGGGACTTTACTGGCTTTACTTTACTTGCCTCCAGAATCGATCCCACCATCTTTATATCTACTAATGTCCTGCATGTGTCTGTTTTAGACCGGAGCACGGTAAACAGATATAAATTCACACTTCTTAGTTTGTTTCTTCTCTTCTTCTGCCAATGATGTCCACCTGCCGTAACCGGCAATAACTGACATATTTCTCACGATTATAATAACCATCTTCCACCCATCTCCCCGTAAAACAGGTCAAATTCTAGACAAACATCACTAAAGCTGGATAAGGATATGTCTCCTTCTTTCTGACTGGGGATGTTTATTGTGCCCCATGCACAGGATGCATGCTTTGTGAGTTTGTGTCATCCATTTCACCGGCACAACACCGCCTACTCCTACTCCTACTGAATAGTGGAATGGGCTTTAACATGTGCGCAAGATCTTGGGTGTGCGTTCGCACATGGGACCTCAGTTTAAGACCTCATCCGATAGACCAGGAAATAGTCCTGGGCAAAGTATCTTTCCCAAGGACACAATGTCACCGCGAATGGAGCTGGGTTTGAACCAGCACACTCGCAAACCCACTGGATTACGAGCGGTGATTCTAACCAACTACACTGGTTACGAAAAGAGTGTATGACAGCATACATGTATGTATCTTCTTCTTCTTCTTCTTCTGTGGTGGCGACCAACTTCTATTTACAGAAGTAAATGTACGCACTTAGGGGTGTAACCAAAGGAGAAGAAACTAGAAAGAAGGAAACAGAGAGGAGAAACGAAACAAAAATGCCTCAGGAGCCTGCAGATCTTAGTTCAGCTCTTCCTTGCCCTACGGTTGTTGAAGTTATTCACATTCTTGTTGTTTAGTGAAGCAGATTTAAGACAATTAAGTCCAATTTAAAAACAGAAACAAAGACATAAAAAAAATTTGTGGAAAAAGTGTGAACCATAGCATTGGCCTTTTCGCAGTATCTAGGCAAGACCAATCCGGCTACCGTAGCGGTCCCCGGGGCCAAACCCCGACCGGCACAGCTCCTGCCCTTCATTTACTACTTTACCTATGGCCCCTAACTCCCTAATTTATTCTTTTTCGGTGGATGACAGCTCTGAGGATGCAGGCTCTCCTCCAGGGGCTGAGGTGCTGGTTCATCTGAGGTGGCGCTGCAGCCTGACTTCGAATGAATCCAAGGATGGTGCTGCAGCGATGTCTTCTGGGAGGCTGTTCCAAACTGGAGTAGTGTGGGGGAAGAAAGTTCCCTGCCGGTACTGTGTTCGGTGCACTCTAAGTCTAATGAGTAATGTCATCTATCTTCTTTGGATTAAATTGATCATTCTGGCATCCTTAGGGAAAAAAAAGACTGAAAAAAGGGGGGTCGGTTCCATCTGATACAGGGCCTAAGCTGCTGCATGGACATAGAGGTGTTCGGGTTTAGTGACCCAGCCAGCTCGCACCCGCTGCTCTGGTCTGAGTGTGATGCTGCGTCCTGGAAACAGGGTGTGGAGGGGTTGAGTGAGCCGGGTAGCGGGGGGGGGCTGATGGGCTTATTGATGATCCCCTTGCACCGCTGACCCACTGGCGGTAGCAGCAGAGGTTGTCCTGTCGCAGATCATTCCACTCCATGATGGTCCTTGGGAGGAAAGCATTTGATTGATACTTAGTGCGGCATTGAAATCTTTTAAATTGTAGGCCATGGCCACGTCGCTGCCGAGGTGGGAGAGACTCCAGCTTGGATTGGAGGCTGGGGCAGTGCACAGCGCCGGTGCTGATCTTGTGCAGCATGGAGAGCCTGGTCCTCTGCCGTCTGCTCTCCAGAGAGTCCCAGCCCAGGTTCTCCAGCATATTCTTACTTTCAACATGCTTCATCACTGGACCCACTGACCAAGCATCAGCGAAGTGATGATTCTATTGTACAAAAATCGCAATGTTATACGTGTGCACAAATGTGATTGTGTGTGTGTGTGTGTGCGTGCATGTGATTGATGGCTTCATAGGTAAAGCAACAACGTCAAGGGTTCATGGATTTTTCATTTTTGCTAAAAACTTACTTTCTCATGATTGGCAACAAGGCAATGCTCACATACGTTGACCCTGTGCTCAAAACAAAACAGATTAGTAACCTTTCGTTTGGGGCATTTACACAAACCCATGGTTAACGTTCAAGCACGTTAGAAAAGACTGATTTGAAAGAAAATTGAAACACCGGTAATTTGTATCAGACGAACTTTTCAGGCCGACGCCATGTTTACAGCGTGTACATATCGTGAAATCTCGTGATACTGTCTACTCTCTAAAGCTGTTGAAGGCAAAACTATTTGTGTCTTTCACTATATATATGATTAAATATCTCGAGTTTAGCATCTGTCTTTATTAGTGTATAATATTAAACGACTTTTGATTTCAAAAGTGTTTGCTTTCCACAAACTATACTTTCAAATCCAAATATATTTTTGAAGAGATTATACTGGAGATCAAAATGGCAGCTTACATGCCCGAAAGCATGCCATCTGGAAACCAAAACAAAACATCATGGTTTGGGAACGTCCAGCTTCCCAAACCAGTAGATTGCAGTCAGGCGATTTTCCCGACGCGGACTCAATGTGGTATGTTATTCATAATCGGATCAAAGTGCTGAGAGACCTTAGTTTCTTTTGGCAGCACTGAAATCAGTGAAAATAAAATGGTCTGAAAGTAGATAATAAGTTTAATTTATTATCTCCCTTGAATGTTGCATTATATATTATTAATTATTTCCGCAACACTTCAAAAATGAAAATGTCCGTGTTCCCACAGCGGCCACTTTGAAATAAAGACGATTTCTTTCTGCTTGTGCAAAGAAAATTAAATTAGTATAAGTATTGTTCTAATCTACCGTAATTCAAGAGAGGTAACTCACCGGTAAACTTAGCGTTCACTTTGAAAGCTGTCGGCTCAGAATTTAAGCCTTCAGCAATGTTTAAATGAAGGGATGGAAATTGGTCAATCCTTTTTGTAAATCTTGTCATGTACGGAAAATTTCAGTTGTCTGCTGTCATCACAGCTTGACAGCTAACGATCACAAAAAAATGGCTTCGCTTTGGGCAGCGGTTTGTTTACATTTTTATAAGAAGAGTGACTTCCCTTTCTTATCGGTGGACTGACGTCGATTGGAAATGGCTGGGCCTAGCTGCACGAGTCATCGGTAAACTGAAATTTAGCGTTTATTCTAAGCATTATTTTGCTTCACAGGAATAATCTTATACTTACGTTTGCTTCGACGCTATAAACGTAAGTATATATCATAATGCACAATGTATCCGATCGTGTGTTTTTGAAACTTTATTTTAGTCTGTTCGAAAGATGATTGTCTGCACAGGGCGATCTCATTCTCCCGTTCGCGACGTGATGTGACGTGAAAGAAACCATTCCTAAAGTGGAAATAGATTTGTTGCTCAATTCATAGATAATTTTTAATGCAGAAACCAATATTAAAGTTCTCAAATCTGCTACACATAATTTCCACAACCCGCACTCTATCTGTGAATGCTCCCTTTTTGTAAATCAATTGAGTTCTGTCGAACTTTCAATCGCCTTGATGCCCGGAAGAAAGCAGTGTCACAAGCTTTTCTATATGAGTCATGAATGAAAAAATAGAACAATACTTCCAAAAACCGCGCCTCCTTTTGCAAATTATTGACAGACAACACATCTTTACTCCAAGTTAACTATTTTTCTCCAATTGTATCAGCATTACAATGGGAATCGCTTAAATATTTTTTTCCGTGGACATCCCTACTGAAAGTGAATGTCTACAAATGGGATTTCTGGAAAAGAATTGTCTATTGTTGCCCAGATGATCAGCTCAGAAACAGGAGGGGTATGGGTTGGGTGGTTAGGGGTGGTGGTGGAGGTAAAAAGGGCCAGGAGGGGAGGGGGTGGGAAGATGCAAGACGACCTCAAGAAGCTTGAAGCATGGGCCGAAGAATGGGGCATGAGATTCAGTGCCAAGAAATGTTTCATCCAGAGTACACGACAGAGATCGTCCTTCTACTACCAGCTGAATGATCACATCCTGTGCAAAGTCGTCAAGGGTTTCTTCCCTGGCATTGAAGCAGAGAAATATGTAACACCAGTCAAAAATAAGCGCCTCATCAAACCAACAAGGCATGAAGATCAGGAGAGCAAGAACCTAGTCGAACACCTGGCTAGGATTAGGAAGAATGACCGATGCTTCACCATCCAGCCGGCAAAAACAGCAACACTGAAGAACAGCTTTTTTCCCAGAACCATCCGGGATTGGAACAACTTAGAGGGTTCAGGGTTAGACAGACAAAAAGGCAAAGACAAGTGGGCAGGGCAAACTTTGACAGGAGTAAGACGGAGAGGCAGAGAGAAAGAGAGAGGGGGGGGGGTGCAGGAGGGAGAGAGAGAGAGACAGAGGGGAAGGGAGGGAGAGAGAGAGAGGACAGGTAGACAGAGTGTAAGGAAACAAAGAGAACATAATAAGAAATAATAAGAAAAAAGCACTAAAAACCTTAAGCAATATACATTCACATTTCTAAGATAAAAGCACTAAAACCATTTCTAAGATAAAAGTTCTAAGACTTTAAGCAATACAAAAGGTGGACAAATGTTTTTACCTGCTCCCCAGTTTGAACCATCTGCCCATGGTTTTCTAGAGGCACATGTTCACATCACAGTCAATCACATCGTCCTCCATTTTGCCAAAGACCGTTGAAAGCGACTGGATAAGTGTGTTTCATTCTGATTGGATAGTGCATATGCATATATATTCTTTAGCCAATTCTTGCTCGATAGCCTTCATACGGCAATCGGTTGTGGCCGGAAATTATGCTTTTGAAATGTCAGACTGCTTGCAAGTCGCAGTTTTCAATTTCTGCAATCGTATCGTTACTGATGAAAAATGTTCTAGTGAGATTTTTTATTATCAAACTGCGATTGCCCAAGGGGCAGGTTGTCAAGTTTACCACCTGCCCAAGACTTAGGATTACCTGCCCCGGGCAGGCTTGGCTGGCTGTGACATAATTTGTAGATTGTGTTGTTGCTTATGGGGCCTTCAGACCTCAACTGTAGCAGTATTAACAAGATTCAAACTGCGATTGCCCAAGGGGCAGGTTGTGAAGTTTACCACCTGCCCCAGACTTAGGATTACCTGCCCCGGGCAGGCTTGGCTGGCTGTGACATAATTTGTAGATTGTGTTGTTGCTTATGGGGCCTTCAGACCTCCACTGTAACAGTATTAACAAGAATCAAACTGTTATTGTGGATGTTTAACAGGAGAAGTGGAGAGGCATAGATCATAAAATTACTTGGCATAGATGTAGTATCTATCCACATTTAGGACCATAGCTAAGGGAGATGATTTCATGACAGAAAAGAGCAAGACAGGTGGCTCTGAAGATTTCTGTCAATAGATTATCTTCTCTTTCGGGCGAAAATGTGGATTTTGCCGTTTTATCTCCCTGAGTTCCTTCTCCTCTTCATCATCATCCACTTCATGTCATTATCATTGTTCACATCATCATCGTCGTCGTCATGATTTTCATCGTCATCACTGATGTGTACCTATGGGTTTCAGAGGTGCTGCATAGCGCCCGACAGACGCTGTCAGAGTGCAGCCAAGTGTTACAGCATCACCAGTTGTCCACAGAGTTCTTTGTGCTGAACCGACTGCTCTACATGAAACACGGACAGCTGAGGAGAGAGAAGTCATTCCAGGGCCTCAAAATGGTAACCACTGACCTGTTTACGTCTCACATTGTGAGCAGCATTCTACTCAATACAGTGGAATACTCTTAACACAAAACTGGATAACATGAAAGATTGGTTAACGCACAAACATCTGTTTGAACTGACAAAACCCCTCTTTAGTATTACTTAATGCTTAGCACAAAATACTGGTTTACACACACAAAGAAATTGTTGTCCCCTGAATTCCGTGTTAAGTGTACTCCACTGTAAATTATTTGGACCTCTGCTACTCTTTAACTCTTCTCAAGACATCACTCTACACTCCCACCAAATGCAAAGCCATTCACTGCCAAGCACACTGCCATGTGTTTGTCTATTTTTAGAGCTTTTGTCACTGTTTCTGCCATTAAAGCAATGCATGCGCACTCGACGGAAAAAAGTTATGCTTCTCTCTTCAACGGCTCTTGTCGGTTGATGTGCAAGAACGTTAAACAATGAATGTGACGTGGTTAGTGTACTGGAGAACCAGGCCTGTAACAGGCTTCCCGCCTTCTGTATCCAGGACAGGGTTCTTTTAGCATGGGGTTTAAGGGCACCATTTTCTGCCCCAATGCCTAGATGACTAGTAAAAGCAAAGTAATTGAACGTTTTTGTAACTGTCATTTGGAAATTGTTAATATTACAAGGGGAAACATTGTGGGAGTCTTAATCTTACATACATTTCCTAGAAACTAAATTTGTATGTTTCATTGTGTGTGTGTGTGATTTCAGATCAGAATCCGACTACGCAAGTTTTTCTCTCTGGGCTTGGAGAAAAGTATAAATGAGATGAAGTCGTACTTTGAAGAGTAAGTCAGAGTTGATGGATGGCTTTGTAGATTTCTGAAATGACCCTGGTGTGTACATGTGGTCAACCAATAGATGTAGTTCATTGCATATTTGATTGTGTTGGTACAAAACATCATTTTCAGCCATTTTATGATAAGATTTCTTCATCAAATCTTCCGTTAACAATGTCCAGTGTTTTTCATCCTAATAAACAAAACGGATGGGTCTTGCTTGCTGGCCGTTCGGCTGATTAAATCTCACCCTATCGGAAGATTTCTTTTTATTTGCTTCTTTAGTCGTTAACTTAAATCATATATTCCCTTAAAATCAGTTTAGATTGAGCATTCATTATTCTTGTAAGACACAGCTTTGTAAGCTGTTCGACCCTTATAAGTAAGTTTAAATAGCCTCGTTCTGAATTTTTCAAATTTCTTTGCATACTTTTCATACTTATAAATTGTTTTGTTTTGTTTTGTTTCTTGTTTGTGTGCATACATTTGTGTGTGTACATGCATGCGTTTGTGCGTGCATGCGTGTGGGTGTGTTTGTAGGGTGTGTTTTGTGATTTTTAAGAGTGTCCTTTTATTTTTAATGTCAGTACAACTTTTATAGTTAATCTGACAATAAATTGGTTCCAGTCCAGTCCAGAATGAATGAATCTTTACTTTAACGTGTGTTCACTTTACAATGATATTACATGAACAGAGTTAACCCTTTCGCCGCCAGCCATTTTTCAGCCAAAAGGAAACAAATTGTCAGCAATATTGTGAATTCCTCTGTGACATGTATAACATTAGGTCTATACTTACCTCCCAAAATTAAGAAAATAGGGTCTTTGGAATAACAGGCCCTGATTTGATGCCTTTTAGTGACATGGGTGTCAAACCATTGTGGTGCATAAATGTGACATTGGATAACGGGCCCTGATTTGATGCCTTTTAGTGACATGGGTGTCAAACCATTGTGGTGCATAAAAGCGACATTGGATAACGGGCCCTGATTTGATGCCTTTTAGTGACATGGGTGTCAAACCATTGTGGTGCATAAATGCGACATTGGATAACGGGCCCTGATTTGATGCCTTTTAGTGACATGGGTGTCAAACCATTGTGGTGCATAAATGCGACATTGAATAACGGGCCCTGATTTGATGCCTTTTAGTGACATGGGTGTCAAACCATTGTGGTGCATAAAAGCGACATTGAATAACGGGCCCTGATTTGATGCCTTTTAGTGACATGGGTGTCAAACCATTGTGGTGCATAAAATGCGACATTGAATAACGGGCCCTGATTTGATGCCTTTTAGTGAAATGGGTGTCAAACCATTGTGGTGCATAAAAGCGACATTGGATAACAGGCCCTGATTTGATGCCTTTTAGTGACATGGGTGTCAAACCATTGTGGTGCATAAATGTGACATTGGATAACGGGCCCTGATTTGATGCCTTTTAGTGAAATGGGTGTCAAAACCATTGTGGTGCATAAAAGCGACATTGGATAACAGGCCCTGATTTGATGCCTTTTAGTGACATGGGGGTTAAAACATTGTGGTGCATAAATGTGACATTGGATAACGGGCCCTGATTTGATGCCTTTTAGTGAAATGGGTGTCAAACCATTGTGGTGCATAAATGTGACATTGGATAACGGGCCCTGATTTGATGCCTTTTAGTGACATGGGTGTCAAACCATTGTGGTGCATAAATGTGACATTGGATAACGGGCCCTGATTTGATGCCTTTTAGTGACATGGGTGTCAAACCATTGTGGTGCATAAATGTGACATTGGATAACGGGCCCTGATTTGATGCCTTTTAGTGACATGGGTGTCAAACCATTGTGGTGCATAAATGTGACATTGGATAACGGGCCCTGATTTGATGCCTTTTAGTGACATGGGTGTCAAACCATTGTGGTGCATAAATGTGACATTGGATAACGGGCCCTGATTTGATGCCTTTTAGTGACATGGGTGTCAAACCATTGTGGTGCATAAATGTGACATTGGATAACGGGCCCTGATTTGATGCCTTTTAGTGACATGGGTGTCAAACCATTGTGGTGCATAAATGTGACATTGGATAACGGGCCCTGATTTGATGCCTTTTAGTGACATGGGTGTCAAACCATTGTGGTGCATAAATGTGACATTGGATAACAGGCCCTGATTTGATGCCTTTTAGTGACATGGGTGTCAAACCATTGTGGTGCATAAATGCGACATTGAATAACGGGCCCTGATTTGATGCCTTTCAGTGACATGGGTGTCAAACCATTGTGGTGCATAAATGTGACATTGAATAACGGGCCCTGATTTGATGCCTGTCAGTGACATGGGTGTCAAACCATTGTGGTGCATAAAAGCGACATTGGTGGTGAAAGGGCCCTGATTTGATGCCTGTTAGTGACATGGGTGTCAAACCATTGTGGTGCATAAAAGCGACATTGGTGGTGAAAGGGCCCTGATTTGATGCCTGTTAGTGACATGGGTGTCAAACCATTGTGGTGCATAAAAGCGACATTGGTGGTGAAAGGGCCCTGATTTGATGCCTGTTAGTGACATGGGTGTCAAACCATTGTGGTGCATAAAAAGCGACATTGGTGGTGAAAGGGCCCTGATTTGATGCCTGTTAGTGACATGGGTGTCAAACCATTGTGGTGCATAAAAGCGACATTGGATAACAGGCCCTGATTTGATGCCTTTTAGTGACATGGGTGTCAAAACCATTGTGGTGCATAAATGCAACATTGGATAACAGGCCCTGATTTGATGCCTGTCAGTGACATGGGTGTCAAACCATTGTGGTGCATAAATGCGACATTGGATAACAGGCCCTGATTTGATGCCTGTTAGTGACATGGGTGTCAAACCATTGTGGTGCATAAATGCAACATTGGATAACAGGCCCTGATTTGATGCCTTTTAGTGACATGGGTGTCAAACCATTGTGGTGCATAAATGCAACATTGGATAACAGGCCCTGATTTGATGCCTGTCAGTGACATGGGTGTCAAACCATTGTGGTGCATTGATGTGACATTGGATAATGGGCCCTGATTTGATGCCTTTTAGTGACATGGGTGTCAAACCATTGTGGTGCATAAATGTGACATTGGATAACAGGCCCTGATTTGATGCCTGTCAGTGACATGGGTGTTGAACCATTGTGGTGCATAAAAGCGACATTGGATAACAGGCCCTGATTTGATGCCTTTTAGTGACATGGGTGTTAAACCATTGTGGTGCATAAATGTGACATTGGATAACGGGCCCTGATTTGATGCCTTTTAGTGACATGGGTGTTAAACCATTGTGGTGCATAAAAGCGACATTGGTGGTGAAAGGGCCCTGATTTGATGCCTGTCAGTGACATGGGTGTCAAACCATTGTGGTGCATAAATGTGACATTGGATAACAGGCCCTGACTTGATGCCTTTCAGTGACATGGGTGTCAAACCATTGTGGTGCATAAATGTGACATTGGATAACAGGCCCTGATTTGATGCCTGTCAGTGACATGGGTGTCAAACCATTGTGGTGCATAAATGTGACATTGGATAACAGGCCCTGATTTGATGCCTGTCAGTGACATGGGTGTCAAACCATTGTGGTGCATAAATGTGACATTGGATAACAGGCCCTGATTTGATGCCTTTTAGTGACATGGGTGTCAAACCATTGTGGTGCATAAATGTGACATTGGATAACAGGCCCTGATTTGATGCCTTTTAGTGACATGGGTGTCAAACCATTGTGGTGCATAAATGCGACATTGGATACCAGGCCCTGATTTGATGCCTTTCAGTGACATGGGTGTCAAACCATTGTGGTGCATTAATGTGACATTGAATAACGGGCCCTGATTTGATGCCTTTCAGTGACATGGGTGTCAAACCATTGTGGTGCATTAATGTGACATTGAATAACGGGCCCTGATTTGATGCCTTTCAGTGACATGGGTGTCAAACCATTGTGGTGCATAAATGTGACATTGGATAACAGGCCCTGATTTGATGCCTTTCAGTGACATGGGTGTCAAACCATTGTGGTGCATTAATGTGACATTGAATAACGGGCCCTGATTTGATGCCTTTCAGTGACATGGGTGTCAAACCATTGTGGTGCATAAAAGCGACATTGGTGGTGGAAGGGTTAAAATCAACAACAAAAAGTCAGAGTAAGTCGGTGAAAACCAACCAAACAAACAAAAATCCACATGTGCTTATGGGATTGTTTTCTATTTCTGCCTCCCTGTCTGTCTGTCTTTCTGTCTGTCTCTGTGTCACTGTGTGCGTCTTCTCTGTGCCATCCTCAGCACCTCCTTCATCTTTGTGTACAAAGGCCCATGGCTGATGTTCAAGGAGCACTCAGGCTCTCTGTGTCACTGTGTGCGTCTTCTCTGTGCCATCCTCAGCACCTCCTTCATCTTTGTGTACAAAGGCCCATGGCTGATGTTCAAGGAGCACTCAGGCTCAGGTTCTCTGTGTCACTGTGTGCGTCTTCTCTGTGCCATCCTCAGCACCTCCTTCATCTTTGTGTACAAAGGCCCATGGCTGATGTTCAAGGAGCACTCAGGCTCAGGCTCTCTGTGTCACTGTGTGCGTCTTCTCTGTGCCATCCTCAGCACCTCCTTCATCTTTGTGTACAAAGGCCCATGGCTGATGTTCAAGGAGCACTCAGGCTCTCTGTGTCACTGTGTGCGTCTTCTCTGTGCCATCCTCAGCACCTCCTTCATCTTTGTGTTCAAAGGCCCATGGCTGATGTTCAAGGAGCACTCAGGCTCTCTGTGTCACTGTGTGCGTCTTCTCTGTGCCATCCTCAGCACCTCCTTCATCTTTGTGTACAAAGGCCCATGGCTGATGTTCAAGGAGCACTCAGGCTCAGGCTCTCTGTGTCACTGTGTGCGTCTTCTCTGTGCCATCCTCAGCACCTCCTTCATCTTTGTGTTCAAAGGCCCATGGCTGATGTTCAAGGAGCACTCAGGCTCTCTGTGTCACTGTGTGCGTCTTCTCTGTGCCATCCTCAGCACCTCCTTCATCTTTGTGTACAAAGGCCCATGGCTGATGTTCAAGGAGCACTCAGGCTCTCTGTGTCACTGTGTGCGTCTTCTCTGTGCCATCCTCAGCACCTCCTTCATCTTTGTGTACAAAGGCCCATGGCTGATGTTCAAGGAGCACTCAGGCTCAGGCTCTCTGTGTCACTGTGTGCGTCTTCTCTGTGCCATCCTCAGCACCTCCTTCATCTTTGTGTACAAAGGCCCATGGCTGATGTTCAAGGAGCACTCAGGCTCTCTGTGTCACTGTGTGCGTCTTCTCTGTGCCATCCTCAGCACCTCCTTCATCTTTGTGTACAAAGGCCCATGGCTGATGTTCAAGGAGCACTCAGGCTCTCTGTGTCACTGTGTGCGTCTTCTCTGTGCCATCCTCAGCACCTCCTTCATCTTTGTGTACAAAGGCCCATGGCTGATGTTCAAGGAGCACTCAGGCTCAGGCTCTCTGTGTCACTGTGTGCGTCTTCTCTGTGCCATCCTCAGCACCTCCTTCATCTTTGTGTTCAAAGGCCCATGGCTGATGTTCAAGGAGCACTCAGGCTCTCTGTGTCACTGTGTGCGTCTTCTCTGTGCCATCCTCAGCACCTCCTTCATCTTTGTGTACAAAGGCCCATGGCTGATGTTCAAGGAGCACTCAGGCTCTCTGTGTCACTGTGTGCGTCTTCTCTGTGCCATCCTCAGCACCTCCTTCATCTTTGTGTACAAAGGCCCATGGCTGATGTTCAAGGAGCACTCAGGCTCAGGCTCTCTGTGTCACTGTGTGCGTCTTCTCTGTGCCATCCTCAGCACCTCCTTCATCTTTGTGTACAAAGGCCCATGGCTGATGTTCAAGGAGCACTCAGGCTCAGGCTCTCTGTCTCTTTTGGCTGGCTGTCTGTTTCTCCTCCTCTCAGCTCTCTCTCTTCTCTCTCATCCTGTCGTTCTCCGTTATGAAGAGGAGGATGTTGATGATGATGATGGCAATGTTTCAGCCATAATTCAAGATGTAAATCAGGGTCTACCTTCCCTCACAACCCATGTGGGAGTATGATGATGATGACGCTGACGATGATAATGATGATGATGACGATTGATGGCATTGTTTCAGGCAGTATAATGATGACAGCAGTGATGACGACATTGATGATGATAACAATGATGACGACATTGATGACAACAATGTTTCAGAGCCATTGTTCAGGAAGGTATCAGGGTCTACCTCCCCTCACGGCCCATGTGGGAACATGATGATGATGACGACATTGATGACGATTGATGGCATTGTTTCAGAGCCATTGTTCAGGAAGGTATCAGGGTCTACCTCCCCTCACGGCCCATGTGGGAACATGACGACATTGATGACGATTGATGGCATTGTTTCAGAGCCATTGTTCAGGAAGGTATCAGGGTCTACCTCCCCTCACGGCCCATGTGGGAATACCTGCTGACTCAGCTGTGGACCTCTGCCGACCTTCTCCTCAACACAGTCAGTCGATGTGCGGTCGGCGCTCTGTATCCTTGACGTAAGGGCAAATAGTAAAGTGAGGCTGAAAGCTGTGCACTAAATGTTTTTTCTACATTAGTGGAAACACTTTCTTTTGTTAGGGTGCCTGACTGTCTGTTTATCCGTCTGAAACCAATACAAGGAATACAAGGCGCATCTTAATGTGTAAGGTGTTTTTCTTACAATAATATTACTATATAATTGCCCATATTATTAGGCATAATGGGTCTCAGTTTGGAAGAAAAAAAGTATCGCCTTATAGTCTGTAAAATATGGCACAAGGTAATAAAAATAATAACATTACAAGAATGTAAATTGGATTATCATGTGGAAGTGTATTGAAGAAATTTAGCCGTCATTTGAAATCAAGAACTATTTTATGCAATCATGAAGTATCCCCTTTTTTGTATGTAGCATAATTATACACTTGTATAAAGTTATGGTTCAAACCTGAAAGTGAAATTTAGCAAATGGATAGGGTGCTTGTTTGGCTTGAAAAAAACGTGCCATTTTTGTTTCTCCGAATATGAGCATCTAGTCAATTTTAATAAAAAATATGTTGTTTTTTAACACAATGACTCCCAACCATTCGAACCGGGAATCGATCCCAGTTCCCGAGAGATGGGAATTAACTCTGAACGTCACACCAAATCTTTTCATTACAAAAAATGAAAAATCACCCAGAATAAAGTCTAACTCGCATTTCATTTCTGAAAGATGCATATTGAATAGCAATGATGATATTATTATTCCAAAAGTAACACACTGTCACACAACAAACCATGAATTGGAATAAAAAATCCGTAATGGCGCTCCGAGCATCGCGCCGAGTCAATACTGCGTCACGTCACGTGGAAAGAAGGAAAAACATTTGGGGTCACCTCGAAAAATCCGTTCAAAAAGACTAGTGGGTCCTTTCCCTTGCTGTAAGAACCAAAAATGGACCAGCGAGACTGAGGTAAAGGAAGAACTAACTTAGTATATTGCATTGTGGGTAGGGAGAAAGTGAAAGTGAACGTACTAGACCTGGTGTTCAGCGGGCGCAATTGGCACATACGGGCTGCATGAGTTGACAAAATTCTGGCACATTTGGCGTTTGTGTCCTAGAGAGGGTTAAAGAAAAATATGGCTCCCACCTGGAGAGCGCGTCGCAGCCAAAGGCGCGACCCATATTTTTTAAAATTTTGCATGCAATTTGTGTTTGACTGATGAGGAAGGAGGGGGTTGGGGGATGGGTAAATGTTGACCAAATGACAACTTTTTCGTTGCCACTGGGTTTAATGTATGCTACGTGCATGGGCACACAATACCTTGGTTTATCATCTCATCCGAAAGACTCCATGTTCAGACCGTAAGGCCTGGTGCAGAGTGAGAGGAAAAATCCCCTATACCCAGGTTCGAACTCAGGTTTACTTGTATACAAGACGAACACGTTACCTCTGTGCCACTCTACACCTGTGTATGTGTGTGTGTGTGTGTGTATGTGTCATCCGTGTGTGTTATTGCGTTCTTGTTTGAATGCGTTATGAATGCTAACGTGTGTGTGCGCTTTGATTTGATATCTATCAAGATTCAGCGCCGTATAAATACTGTATGTTGTTATGTGTCTGTGTACTCGGTTGGCTTTAAGCAAATTAAAACTAGCGTTGTTCTTTGGAAGAGTTGTGCACTGTGTCAGTGCTTTCCAGTTAATCACTTGTGTTATTTTCAGAGCTATATTTCTCATGATTTGTGTGACCTTGACTGAGTGCAGTCATGTTTTTCGACATCTCAAGGCAGGAATGTTGATTCCCACCAACACTGTTTTTCTGGCCATGATCAGCCGAATTTGGTGAGTTTGTGTGTGTGTGTGTGTGTGTGTGTAGACTGTAGGTGGTGGGGTTGTTGGAATGTTGTTAACCACCAATACGATGTTTCTGACTGTGATTAGCAGAATTTGGTGAGTTTTGTGTATGTGTGTGCGTGCGTGCACACGCGCGAACGTGTCTTAGTCTGCTTGTCTGTCAGTCAGTTTGTCTATAAAGCATGCACAAGCACACATACACTGATGCACACACCACAGGCACACTCATACTCACAGACACACATGTAGATGTGCATGCATGCACAAAACACACACACACATAAATGTCAGTCATTTACTGACTCACTGTCAAAGAGCAACAGAGCTCTTTAAGAATTCAGGTATTGACTGTTATAAATGATGGATCGACTCCATTAACACTATCCTGTTTATTAAATGATTACTGTGTCCTTGATTCAATTTGTAAATGTTTATTAGGTAGTTCAATTAGTATTGATCTTTAACCTTGTTCTTTATCGTTTATATTCTTTAAGTGAAGATAAACTTTATTACGTATTATATTCTTACATATTCTCACTTACAGACACATCTACTCACAACTCAGCCACACCAAAAACACACCGCAATATAATTTTGTCTGAATCATTTTTAGTGGAAGGACGTTAAACTGAAGAACACACACACACATACACACACATACACACACACACACACATACACACACACACATTCAACTCCCACACTCTTGCACACACATACACACACACACTCGCACACATACAGAAACACACATATACACGCACGCACACACACACACGCGCGCACACACACACACACGCTTGCGTACACACACTAGGCCTTACGATCTGAACATAGTCTTTCGGATGAGACGATAAACCGAGGTCCCGTGTGCCCATGCACTTAGCACACGTTAATCCCAGTGGCAACGAAAAAGTTGTCATTTGGTCAAAATTTACCCACCCCCCTTTCCTTCCTCATCAGTCACATAAAAATCGCATGCAAAAAAAAAAAAGAGTGACGCACCTCTGGCTGCGACGCGCTCTCCAGGTTGGAGTTACCCGAATTTCACAGAGACGCCTCTGTGACCATAAAGTACCTAATACCTAATGCATACACACACACAAACACACACACTCTCTCTCTCTCTCATGCGTGCACTCGCACACAATGCACTTTGCACAGCACAGCACACTGGCATGTTTATCCACAATTCAAGTTCTTGTAGAAAAAGACGTCCTATTGAAATACAACAGCAGACTCTTCAAACTGTTTCGTTATGTGTTTTGTCAGGTCCTGCTGTCCTATTGAAATACAGCAGCAGACTATCCAAACTGTTTCGTTATGTGTTTTGTCAGGTCCTGCTGCCCTATTGAAATACAACAGCAGACTCTTCAAACTGTTTCGTTATGTGTTTTGTCAGGTCCTGCTGCCCTATTGAAATACAACAGCAGACTCTTCAAACTGTTTCGTTATGTGTTTTGTCAGGTCCTGCTGCCCTATTGAAATACAACAGCAGACTCTTCAAACTGTTTCGTTATGTGTTTTGTCAGGTCCTGCTGCCCTATTGAAATACAACAGCAGACTATCCAAGCTGTTTCGTTATGTGTTTTGTCAGGTCCTGCTGCCCTATTGAACTACAACAGCAGACTATCCAAACTGTTTCGTTATGTGTTTTGTCAGGTCCTGCTGCCCTATTGAACTACAACAGCAGACTATCCAAGCTGTTTCGTTATGTGTTTTGTCAGGTCCTGCTGCCCTATTGAACTACAACAGCAGACTATCCAAGCTGTTTCGTTATGTTTTGTCAGGTCCTGCTGCCCTATTGAACTACAACAGCAGACTATCCAAACTGTTTCGTTATGTGTTTTGTCAGGTCCTGCTGCCCTATTGAACTACAACAGCAGACTATCCAAGCTGTTTCGTTATGTGTTTTGTCAGGTCCTGCTGCCCTATTGAACTACAACAGCAGACTATCCAAGCTGTTTCGTTATGTGTTTTGTCAGGTCCTGCTGTCCTATTGAACTACAGCAGCAGACTATCCAAGCTGTTTCGTTATGTGTTTTGTCAGGTCCTGCTGCCCTATTGAACTACAACAGCAGACTATCCAAGCTGTTTCGTTATGTGTTTTGTCAGGTCCTGCTGTCAAAGCCTATGTCTGGAGATCCAGTCTTGGTACCAGTCTTTGGTGTCTGTGACCGTCATTTTGAAGCCCACTGAGTTTCCTTGGGTAAGTCAGTTGGTCTCCTTCCTCTTCATCGATCGCTCGGACAGTTTCCTGTCAATTATGAGCGCAGATGCGTCATGCTGCCGTTATGCGCCTGACTAAGAAACAGTTAGGCCCAGCATGTCCGTCTTCGGCTGGAGAAAATCTTTGTGAGAGTTTCTTGACATAAGGCAGGAGAAAGGACCAGTTAGGCAGAAAAGTAGCTGATGACAGTAAGCAAAAGGAAAAGGCAGAGTCAAAGAGAGTGACAGATTAGGGGAAGTTACAAGCACATAACTTCCAGAAGGTGGGGGAACTATTTGTTTGAAAGACCCCCCCCCCCCCCCCCCCCGCCAGTATCCCCATGGGGGGGAGTAAATTGGTCTGATATAATTTTGTGTTCTTTTATTAGTTTTAAGGCTTCCCTCAAGAACACTGTATTCAAATCCTACCTGCATTTAATTTCTACTGATTTTCTTCTTGCTACCATTTGTGTGTGCGTGCGTGCGTGTGGATCTCTGTGTGTGTGTGCGCGCATGCGCACCTGTGAGACATGTGTAACGGATGTTTTGCGATTTATTTAATGTATGTTGCTTAATATTATTAATTTATTTATTATGTAAGCGCTTAGGGTTTTGTTTAAGATTAAACGCGATAAATGATTAAGATTATGATTATGATTATTATGTGCATGCGCCCTTATTGTGAATGACACCTTCTTGGGCGTGTTTAGAAGTGATTTATGACTAACTTATTATCCTTGAACAGCTGCCGGAGGCGTGCTGTCTTCCAGAGGACCTGGGTGTTTGGCTCAAACAACGTGGCTACAACACTGGAATGGACAGGTTAGTGAGGATGAGGATGATGATGGTGTCATTCATATCTTTCTTGCAGTCATTCACTGCATCATTCACTGATTCACATGCAGACACATTTACATGAACCATTCTGCTACAGGGAGAAAATCACAGAGAAAAAGCTTTCTGAGATCGATGGGCCTTGGGCTGGGTTTTGAAACCAGGCAGGGTTGGCTGGTGATGGAGATGGACAGGGAGAGAGTGGGGGCGTAAAAACTGAAGCTACGCTAGCCAACAGACTTTAAATTAATTTTGGGTACCTTTAGCGGCATTGCATTGGAAGATCGGAGTGAGCGAGAAGGAGTGTATGTGTGGAGAGCATTAGAGAGGTAAGGCGGAAGGGTTTGCTGAAAATGATGGAAGGCAAGGACTGCAACTTTATACTGTTGGTGAAACTGGACTGGGAGCCAGTGCAGCTCTCTTAGGAAGGGTTTCCTACAGCATGCATCAGTTTACCTCATTGACAACTCCTCCAAGAAAGTCTAATGATAAAACAGGAACACTTTGACAGTTCGTGTTTAGTTTAATCAACAATACATTGTGGGTGTTATGCTGAAGGATGCATGAACAGTGATGATGATTTCAGGGAAGGCAGCCTCGATGACAATGACAGCGCATTATCATCACTGATGACACAATACCAGCTGTTTGCCAAGAAGGGTGAGGAGGGAGAGGAAGATGATGAAGATGACGGAGAAGATGAAAACGAACAAGCAGGATTACCATCATCATGGGACCACTCTGTGAATCCTGTGTGGATGAGGCAGGAGCACATGGGAGGTGGGTGCAACCTATGTCATGTCCATATCCTTTTCTTCTCTTCCATGTTTCTCATTTCAACAACATTCTTTCAAACTGAAATACCGTATTTTTCGGACTACTATCAGGTGCACCTGATAATAAGGCGCACCCCCAAAAATGAACACTATTCAGATTTTGTAATTTTCTTACTATATTATCAGTCACATTATAAGGTGCAGGGGTCTCAGTCTGGGGAAAAAGTATCGCCTTATAGTCACATTATAAGGTGCAGGGGTCTCAGTCTGGGGGAAAAGTGTCGCCTTATAGTCACATTATAAGGTGCAGGGGTCTCAGTCTGGGGAAAAAGTATCGCCTTATAGTCACATTATAAGGTGCAGGGGTCTCAGTCTGGGGGAAAAGTGTCGCCTTATAGTCACATTATAAGGTGCAGGGGTCTCAGTCTGGGGAAAAAGTATGGCCTTATAGTCCAAAAAATATGGTACTTATTTCCTTTCTCCCACATATCCCCACCCTTCCTACTGTATGCATCCAGTAGATGCCTCTTTGATCTCGTCCACATATCCCCACCCTTCCTACTGTATGCATACAGTAGATGCCTCTTTGATCTCGTTCACATATCCCCACCCTTCCTACTGTGTGCATACAGTAGATGCCTCTTTGATCTCGTTCACATATCCCCACCCTTCCTACTGTATGCATACAGTAGATGCCTCTTTGATCTCGTTCACATATCCCCACCCTTCCTACTGTGTGCATACAGTAGATGCCTCTTTGATCTCGTTCACATATCCCCACCCTTCCTACTGTATGCATACAGTAGATGCCTCTTTGATCTCGTTCACATATCCCCACCCTTCCTACTGTATGCATACAGTAGATGCCTCTTTGATCTCGTTCACATATCCCCACCCTTCCTACTGTATGCATACAGTAGATGCCTCTTTGATCTCGTTCACATATCGCCACCCTTCCTACTGTATGCATCCAGTAGATGCCTCTTTGATCTCGTTCACATATCCCCACCCTTCCTACTGTATGCATACAGTAGATGCCTCTTTGATCTCGTTCACATATCCCCACCCTTCCTACTGTATGCATACAGTAGATGCCTCTTTGATCTCGTTCACGCATACTCACCCTCAAGATCTCTCCGTTCCTCTTCCAACCATTTTTCTGACTTCTTTCTTGTCCTGTTTTCTGCCTTAAAACTATGTTCCCCACATTACATTGTGTGTGAGTGCATGTGCGCAAAGACTTCAAGGGAAGTAATTCCTTTTATTCTCTCCAAAGTGCAATTATTTCCCTTGTAAAGAAATTACAATAATATCCAGATAATTTGAGAAACTTATATTGGAACTCGCAAAAGCTCTTTATGTGTGTGTGATTTCAAGATGCAGTCAAACCTCTATTTTAAGACTAATAAAAAAGCCAGGAAAAATCAGTCTTCAATTAGAGGGGTCTTATAGCAAAAATAGTTTTTATAGCAGGATAGAACATCCACGCCAAAAACTGGTCTTAAATAAGAGGAGGTCTTTTAATAGAGGGTTTATAATAGGGGTTTGACTGTAATGGACTTTATACAAATGGAGATATAAAATGTTTCATGAATTGTTTAAATCTCCAGTCACATATTGTCCTTGTGAATTGATCAGATTGGATGAGAGTTGGATGGAATGTTCTGTAGCCACCTGCTGTGTGAACTGTTTGCAGAGAGGGTGGAGCGTGTTCCCAGGAACACAGGGAATGTGCAGCAAGGCCCTTCCTTACTGCAACAACATGGTCAGTGTCACAATCACAAGGAGTTGTAATATGAGGGAAAAATATAGGCGTGTGTGTGCGCGCGCATGCGCGTGTATGTTTTTGTGTGTTTCAGGCATCAGAATTGTCAGACAAAGAATTTCAGACAGAGGATTGGCTTCTACTGTCAGAGGTTTTGACTTTAAATTGGGTGTTGTCTTTTCTGTTCAATAGCTTTATGAAATGGTTTCTCGCTGCATAAAGCCAGACCTGTTTACCCCCTACACAAGTCTTGAGTAGTCTGGATAGCTGAAATGAGTAGTTTTGGTGCAACATGTGTAGTTTTATTCATTAAACCATCAAATAATGTTAACTGAAATGAGTAGTAATCAAGAATTAAAGAGCACTATTTTTAGTTTTGAATAGTAGTAGAGGTCCAAATTGAGTAGAATACTACTCGAAAAGAGTAGAGTAAACAGGTCTGCATGCAGCCTTTGTGGTGATGCTGTGAACTGATTTTAGTGTTGTCCCTCTGCAGTCTGGGGCCTTGGTGGCCCTTTTGCCACGGCTTTCAGAGGGTTGGACTTCAGACTGTTCTGATGCCTCGTGTTTATGTTTGTATATCTGTAAACAAAGTTTAAACTAATCCCC
The DNA here is from genome assembly GCA_017654935.2 of Phymorhynchus buccinoides. NCBI lineage: Eukaryota > Metazoa > Mollusca > Gastropoda > Neogastropoda > Raphitomidae > Phymorhynchus > Phymorhynchus buccinoides. Next base: position 59,260,944 of record CM065688.1, on the reverse strand, counting down.
TTGGAGCTTACGGAGAGAAGCCTGACAGTGGGTGGAGGCCTTGTGCCTCCATTCGGGGAGCTGGTCGACCCCACCCCCTCCACCAGTCCCTCCCCGTGGGGATGCTGGGGAGTTTTGTATAAATAGTTCCCCTACCTTCTGGAAGTTCTGTGCTTGTAGTTTTTTTATAATATGTCCCTCTCTTTGACTCTGCCTTTTCCCTTCGCTTTCTCTCATCTACTCTCTTTCTCTCTTACTGGCCCATTCTCCTGCCTTTTTTCTATTAAAAAACCTTTTAACTTTTTCCTTTTTATAATTTTTGACATGCCAGCTTTTTTGTTGTTCACTGGCGTCTAAGCGTGAGACCTTACGCTTTTGAGTGGGCACCCGTAGTCCATTCTGCCGCAATGCATGTTTGCCTACATGGCCGTTAAAAAAAATATAGTTTAGCTCCTGTCTTTTTTTACAGGAGTGAGCCAAAAAGCAAGTTTGTTTCTTTTTCAGTTCTTCCTACAAGCAGCAGCAAAACCAGCGTGAAGGAGAAAATCCAGACAGCCTCCTCTATCCCCGACCTTCAACGCATCCTGAAAAAATTCCGGAAGAATTCCCCCCCAATTTGCGGCACCAGCAAAAAACTGCAGAAGTGTTTCCAATGTCTGTCTGAGCTTCAGTCGAAATCCCACGAGTTAGAGCAGCGGGGAAAGAAAACGGACAAACTGTGTGCGATGGGTAGAAAGAGAGTGATGACGTTCTTTAAGTTTGTGTCTTCAAAAGTGAAACATCAAAGTCAGAAGAATGGCGTGGAGCAGACGAAGAAAGTGAAGAAGAAAGAGACGAAAAAGAAGAAAGCTGCTGAAAGGATGAAGAAGAACAGTGTTGAAAAGACGAAAACTGGTGGAAAAGAAAGTGGAAAGAGAGCGATTGAACAGGGAGAGACTGAGAGTAGAAAGAAGAGGAAGAACAAGAACAAACCGGTGAACAGTGACAGTTGCAGGGGAAAAAGGGGGGTGAAAGAGAGGAAGAACAAAGTGCGGAAAGTGTGACTGGAGTGATGAAGAGGAGGGGGGTGAGAAGGGGAAAGAGATAGAGAGAGCTTGTGCCTTTGTAGTAAGTTCTGTACGATGCGTGTGTGTGTGTTCTTATGCATTTATTGTCATTTTTGTATCACTTCATTCTGTTTTGTGCTTCACATGTGCGTATTATCAGTTATATAGTTTCCATGTGGATGCAATCATCGGTTTGGGTTTGAAGAAGAAAATGTGTAAATGGTTGATATGCAGAACTCTTGAATGTGCAATCCTTGCAACTAAATTTTGTGATGAATTTTTTTGATTAAAAGAGATGCAAGACTGTTCTTTCAGTCATATTATCTACACAAGTTTTCCTTGACTGTGTGTGTGTGCATGTGTTGTGTGTGTGCATGACAGACTGAAAGAATGTTGAGGAAACAAATTAAGGGATGGGAAAAGTATAGAGGGAGAAAGTCGAAAAGAAGACGAGACAGACTCATAGAGCACGCAACAACAGGAACAATACTAACACACAGTGACACACACACTCGTGTGCACGCACACGCACACACATTTCAAGTCAGGTCTTCCTCTTTGTGATGGTAGTTTTATTCAATGAATGTCTTTTTGCTCTCCTTTTTACCCTTTACATTATAAACCATTCGGTCACACACATACACAGATTGCCTGACAGTTTGTGTGAGGAAAAAAAAGATTGACATGTGCAAATGCAAAATCTCAAAGAGGCATTTTAGGAATGTTTGTTGACAATAACAATCATCATCATTATGACAATAGCAATAAAAGTAATGAAATCTAGTGTGTGCCCTTGATACATTCTAGCCAAAGTCAAGGGTATTTGTATGACCACGGGAGCTGTCAATGGACGGACGTATTGACGCCTTCCGTGGAGGACCTCACTCACGCTGGCTCCGCGACTAAGACCATTATTGTCATCAGTAGGGGCTTAGTAGGTGGTGTCCTGCGTATGTTAGCTCAGAACAGGCTCCACTGAACTTGAAATGACTCTGCAACAGTGCAGTGTCTTCTCTGGTGACTGTCTCTGACAACCTAAGACATTTACTCACTGTGTACTGCTGGTTTCAGATTCTGCGACTTTTATTAGTTTTAACATGGCGGAGTGTGACTGTGGGTTAGATTGACTCTGAGTCTGAATGAGCCTGGGAGCAATGCCATTGGAAGGCCAGGAAAATGGGAGAGAAAAAGTAACATTATATGAATAAGAATATTGAAATAGTGACTAAAATAATCATAAAAGTAATCAATGGGATGATGATTTTGGTGATTTTTTTTTAGTAAAGAATACACAGAGAGGCAGTCATCTAGAGCATTCCCTCACCATAACATGGAGCTCTATGCACTTTACAGGTGAGCAAGCATACAAAACAAATAGAACCAACGTTGTCATAAAAAAAATGTTGATACAACACAATGTGTGCAAAGTTGAAAAAAAATACTTTGTACAAAACATCCTCCCTGGATGAAAGATTCAACTTTCAATCATTGTGTAGATGGGAGGTGAAACATTGTGAAGGAAAAGATTCTACCAAGTTTAAAAAAAATCCTATTCCATGCATATTAGCTATTACAGAACTGTCGTAATATATGTTTAAGCGCAAGAAATGACGCTATGAGCATGAAGGAATTGTACTAACGTGCATACTTTTCAACTATTTTACGAGTCTGCCTTCAGAGAGAAAAGGAAGCACACACGCTACAAGAAGAAAGTGATTTATGATTATAATAATCTGCACTGAATTATGAAACAGTGAGCTCATTAACAAAACAACCGACTGTTAAATTCAAATAAAAACTTGACACCAAAGAAGAAAGAAAGTGATTTATGATTCTTAATAATCTGCACTGAATTATAAAACAGTGAGCTCATTCACAAAACAATCGACTTTTAAATAAAATGAAAACTTGACTCCAAAACTAATGAAATTATTTAAACAAAGCTTAACAAAAATTCCACATGTTTATTTTATTAGCGAGTGGTAATACAACTGGCGAATCGTCAACTATATTTCATAGTTCTTGTCAGGCCATTCCTGTGTGAGTGACTCAAAACTAGGTATTTTAAAACGGTGAAAATGTCTGATAAAACATGTTTATTGCATGTGTAGCATGCATGTGCATGCACACACGCACTGACATACACACACTCGCACACACAAATTCATCTTTAGACTGTCTTCACAACTTCTTCCCTAGTTCTAAAATGTTCTATAGAAAAAAACCACATGTTAGATGTTTTGCACGAAAGTACTGGTATGGCTGTACAGGACCCACAACCCACAACCCACAACCCACACACATTTGTGGTAAAGTTCATACTATAAAAAAAATGCTCCAAACACATGCACATACAACAAAACTACATTCAGTTATAACTAAAAACGCAAGCCCTAATTGTGTAATTGTTCCTAATGGTATGCTCCTATTCCACAATTTATACCTGTATATTTGTAGGAAAATATAGAAGTCATACTTTTGTATATAAACACACACACCGAAACGATAACAAATTTGCATAAACAAGTCAAAGAATGTGGAAAAAGCCAATTATAGATTTTAGGATGACCAAGTGATATGAAAAACAAATCTCTCTCTCTCTCTCTCTCTCTCTCTCCCTCTCATTATCTTCACACTTTCTTCAGTCATTGTAACGCTTTCCTAAACTTGAAATATATGTCGTGGGCAACAACTATGAACAAAGCAACAATGAAGAGGCATGCCCTATGCGTTGTGTTGAACACAGTCGTAACAACTATGAACAAAACAACAATAAAGAGGCATGCCCTATGCGTTGTGTTGAACACAGTCGTAACAACTATGAACAAAACAATAAAGAGGCATGCCCTATGCGTTGTGTTGAACACAGTCGTAACAACTATGAACAAAACAACAATAAAGAGGCATGCCCTATGCGTTGTGTTGAACACAGTCGTAACAACTATGAACAAAACAACAATAAAGAGGCATGCCCTATGCGTTGTGTTGAACACAGTCGTAACAACTATGAACAAAACAATAAAGAGGCATGCCCTATGCGTTGTGTTGAACACAGTCGTAACAACTATGAACAAAACAACAATAAAGAGGCATGCCCTATGCGTTGTGTTGAACACAGTCGTAACAACTTACGCATAACGCGAATTTGCAACGAAAGAAAATACAGTTTCTCATAAGCTTACAGTTTGAAACTATTCACATCCAAGATAGCATTGCCAAATAAACGCTTGTAAACTAACACGATGCTGATGGTTGTGGTGGTGGTGTACTGTGTTTGTGCGAGTGTGTGTATATATATATCACATTATATGTGTGTGTGTGGGTATGAGTGTGTAGCGCACACGTGTTTGGATTTTATTCCCGCATACACATTTTTGTGTTGCACAATATTTAATAAAAGCATTTTGATGAATATGATTACACTTTTGTCTTTGTGTTGCCCTGCCCCCATCCAACCCCTCTTCCTACATCCAGGCATTGATCTTAACTCTTCACCTACACGGCCCTCACATACACCTACATATGACTTGTGAAGTATGATTGGTTGGTGGTTTCGGTGCCGAGCGGACGTTAAACTCAACTCTCATTCATTCAGCCACCCCCAGCCCCCACCACTCCCCCAAAACATAAATATTTCGTTTTTGCTAATTGTCATTTGTTAATTTTGTAAGCATGTACAAAATCAAATAATGTCAAAAGACTCCCTTCCCACCTTCACTTCTCAGAAACTTCGGACTGGGACTTAAAACTAGTCTGACCCGTGTGCACGCTTTACGCACACAAAAAAATCCCACGGCAGTTAAAAGTCGGTAAGAGCAGGGAGACTTGAATCCCGCTGCCTGGCATTTTACGACCAAATTCATAGCAAGGTTTCCCAGCTCTGCCCCCACCCCATCTTCATCCTGCCACCCCCCCCCCCCCACCCCCCAAAAAAAAAGGCGCCTCGCTCCCGAGTTTCACAGAGATAAGTCTTTGTGACTAGAATATACCAAATACCAAGTGCTTAATTATGTCACGTAACACCTGCAACAATAAAAACAAGAATGTCAGTCACCCATGGCTTTTAGATGCATCGTGGGCAGCTTAATTTAATTAATTTTGTTTCATTTTTAAAAACAATCCATACAAAAAGAGCCAAAAAAAGAAAAGAAAATGGGTTATCCAATTCAAATGATCAAAATGGCGGCAATTGTGGCCTTTTCAGGACAGACACTTTGTATTTGTATTTAACAAACAAACAAACAAAGCCCAGCCTTGCTAGGTTCTCACGAATGACACCGGAAAGCTCCAACATGTTGTAAGAAGGCGAGGATTCTAAGACTGAACTAAGTTGAACCAACGGTACAAATAATTAAACATGATAAGCTCATCAAACATTATTGACACGTGAAACATGTTGACATGTTGATCCCCGTGTTGGCGATTTGAAAAACGTTGACACATGAATGCTTTGTGGAATATATCATGGTCCTCTTCATCCCTATTCCAACTCGACCCCCCCCCCCCCCCACCATTTTGTGTGTGAAAAAGATCAAGTTTCTTTCAGAAATAACCACTGGCAGCAAATCCGACGCCTGCGCTTGGTTTAACCCTCCCCGCCATTGCACCCATACTTTTACATTTTGCCTCATCATTCCGAAACTGTTCATACAATCTTGCTGAAGTTTTATGACTTTGTCAATGAACGATCTGAACATATGCAGCAAAAACAGCGAGCATTTTTGTTGAAAAACAAGCGAGTAAATAAACACTAAACTCGTCGTTTATCTGACACGATTCAGGAGCCGGAGAGTGATCAAGATTCAATCCCTTTTAAAAAAAAATAATTGTTCGACGAGCAAAGAAAACAAAACAAATGTTTCATGAATTTACAGATTCCCCTTTCGGCTAATAATATTTTATTAGACGAACAATTTTTTTTTTAAACGAACAAAGTTTTCACGAATTTCCAGATTCGGCATAAACATAGAAGATAAATTGCAACAATGATCTTCTCATGTTCTGACAAGGCCACAACGTCATGTACATACACATTTCATTTAGCTCCACCCTTAGTTCAAACAAAAACACCTCCATAGGCATTGGGGCAATGACAACATTGTACTTGTATTTTAGCTTCCATGTCTCAAACTGAGCTCATAGTAGTATCGCACAATGTAAAGTACAGAAAGCGGTAGTTTTTGTTAGTAACTCATCACACTTTAACCCTTTCACCGTCAAAGTCACACTTTAGCACCATAGTGATTTAACACCTATGTCACTAAAAGGCATCACATTGGGGTCTATTATCCAAATACCCTATTGTCTTAGTTTTGGGAAGTAAGGATAGACCTTATTTTATATATGTCACAGAAGAATCCCCAATACTGCAGATGGATTTTATTCTCTGCCCAGGTAAACTGAATGGACATTTGTGGCTGAAATATGGCTGGCGGTGAAAGGGTTACAGTCTAAAAGAATTTATTCGCCACCTAGTGGTGTTACTTTGGAAACACCGTTACACCCTGCTTCGTCCTCACGAAACCCCCAACACCGAACGTTTACAGGAAGCAAACGACCTTATGTCGCCAAGAGGCAACACACCCGAGGGAATCCTGCGCTACTACTGAACCGTTTAGGTAAAGTTCAGTCATAACCTACGTGTACCTAAAATGTGACCCGCCACCACAAAATGAGTCGTGTTGTCCCTGGAGTCACTTTTGAGTTATTAACAAATCATTATTCCGCATTGAAAGAGCTTTCCAACGAAGCAAACATTTTGTAAATTGTTTTGACTATTTGTAGCAAAGTTATGAAGATTTGAAGTCGTATACTCGGGGAATCGGTAAAATGAGAAAAAGGCAACCAAAAAGTTTCAAAATGAATGTTCAGAAATGGAAAAGTACTCGTTCAGGTCTCTCTGCAAAGTGAACGAAGATTTTCCATGTGAACTAGAAAATGTAGCCTATAATAAAAGCATATACCGGGAAAGAGTAGTTCAAAAAATGCCAGGGAAAATATAATGAAGCATATGTCAGGGAAAGTCTATTCAAAGCATGCAAGGAATGTCTAATAAAAAGAAAAACATAATACTGGGGAATGCATAGTATTGGTGAAGAGTCTCTGTTCTCAAAGAGGGTTGGTTTTTGGGGTGTGTTGATTTTGCTGTCCCTTCTTCTAGACTATGCAGTGGCGTTGCTCCCACGCTGCTCATAATCCGAGTCCCAACTCTCAGCCACAACCCTGGTTTGTCAGTCAGTCCAAGGGGAGCGAATCTATGTTAGACCGTCAGGAGGCAACCACACCGAGGAGACACTGCACTTCTGCTGAGTCACTTCGGTGGAGTTCAGTGGAGCCTGTACAGGACGCCACCTACTAAGCCCCCTGCTGACGACACTATTCACTTAGTCGCGGAGCTAGCTTGAGTGAAGTCCTCCTCCGAGGGCGCCACCACGACCAGTCCACCGACAGCTCCCCAGAACACACTGATCCCCATGACTTTGACCCGAAAGCACCAAGGGCATAGCTGGGATGGACAATGGAAACCAGGGTCACCACGAGAGCAGGACATTCAAGGCCACAAAGATTGAGATCATTTTAAAATGTTGATGGTTGATGTGCATGAGGAGGCTGGCTGTGATGGTGATGATGCTATGGACGTCATGACCACGTGACGGGGCTGTACTCTACGCTGCCAAAGACAGTTGCTCATCAGGGCTCAATGCCTTAATGTACTCACAGAGAATCATAGGGATTGGAGAACTATTCTCATCATTTCTGATTTCTTCGTGTTTTCAAATCTAACAGATAATGCATGTAAATGGAGAATTCCCAATGCGGAAGCTGTCACAAAGTTACTGAAGTTTTTGCCGGGAACTTTCTTACTGATTCCATACACCAGTGGGTGTATAACGAACTAGCAGCATGTGTCAGAGAAAGTGTGTGTACAATATACAGGGAATACAACGACAAAGAACAGAAGGGAATGTACCTATAATGATTGAAGTGGTCTCAATTCTTAAAGCATGGTTTTACTGTAATGATTGAAGTGTCTACATTCTCAAGGACAAATAATTGTTAAGGCTCAAAAATGCCTTAATGTACACACAGTGCATATATTATCAGGAATGAGAACTATTCTAACAATTTCTGATTTCTTCATAAACCAGCCCACTCAATACTCTACTGTACATCTTCAACCACACTCTACAATAATAAAGGTACATGCAACGTATTATGTAAAATAAACAAATAAACAAATGTTCATAGAATGTCCCCTTCATATAACAGAGTATATTACATAATGCATACACAATGGTGAGACGTGCATTCAGACTGTACAGAATAATTAGTTACCAGGGCTATAAAGGTACTGCCGCAGTAAATAATAGGCCCTAGTATGTGAATCTTCTCATTGTTATGCTAAACGAGAACCCATAAAGACACATACGACCTTAATGATTAAAGGCTTAGTCCAAGTTGCCCTTAATCTTTGGAATATACCAAGAATTGCACAGATGGAGTCATTGAAGCCTGTCGCGGCACGCACGTTTCTAATCCTTCACATAGCAGACTCTGTAAATGTTAGAGGTCTTTTCTGCCAGAATCGTTTCTATTCTTCATAAATGGAGCACGCACCTCCTACAGTACAGTTCACTTTTCGATCAGCTGAGAGAGAGAGAGGAGAGAGAGAGAGAGAGAGAGAGAGAGAGAGAGAGAGAGAGAGAGAGAGAGAGAGAGAGAAGAGAGAGAGAAAAACTGGCCAGACCCCGTCCCGTTGTCCCAGAAGTTGTACGGCAGCCTTGGGGATCCGTGGCGTTCTGCTGCCTTCGCTTTGAAGGCTGGAGTGTCCGTCTACAGCTAATCGAGGACGTTCGCGAAGAAGCTTCCTTCCTAGATGCAGGAATCCGAGCAGATACTGGCACATTTCGGGGCCCTCAGTGTTCCTGTCTTCCTGGTATTATTAACTCCTTCTTTCTTTTTCTTCTTTTGTGATCCCGGGCCACACCCAAAACTCGCCAATAATTCTAGTTCTGAGGGCGAAGTGTATCACCCTCTTTAGCCCCTCTGTGGATCCCACAGCTTCTGTTGGAGCTCCACCCCTTCCACCCAGGTCTGGTGTCCGATGTCATGGTAAGTGGGGCACTCGTGGAGGATGCGATGTAGACAATTCATTCATTCAAAACGATCCGTACGGATGTTTTTATTCATGACCCAAAAGAAATATTCGTAAGCCTCTTAACTCTTAAGCCGGGACCATACTCGCCCTGGCCCAGTTTCCAATTGAGGGTGACCAGAGGACTATTCTGCATCCTTTACGTCTCCAGTTCCTTCACACAAAGGGATACAGTACACACAGGTATACAAACAATTTGTCAGTGTAATTATTCCCAAGCCTCTCCATATTATTACATAGATCATGCTCAGATCGTATTCACCTTGCCCCAGTTTACAAATCAGGAAACAGGATATCCAGAGGACTAACTCTCATCCTTTACATCTCCTAAACCCCCCCCCCCCCCCCCCCCCCCCGAGAAAAAATTGAGATGTTAACCACACTATATTATTCCTAACCCTCTTCATATATACCGGAGTCATACTCGTTCTGCCCCAGATTCCATTTCGGGATGTCCAGGTGACTATTCTGCATCATTTACGCCCCCAGTTGTTTCACACAAAGGGATAAAATACACACAGATATATAAAGAATTTGTCAGTGTAATTATCCTCAAGCCTCTAGGGTCAGTCTCGTCCTGCCCCAGTGTCCAATTCAGGTTGACCAGAGGACTATTTTCCATTCTTTCGCCTCCCAGTTCCTTCACACAGCATGATACAGGGACATACAGATTGTTAATAATGATAATAATAATTATCCACAACCTCCTCATATACCGGGGTCGTACTCGTCCTGGCCCAGTTTCCTATTGAGGATGGCCAGGGGGCCCACCCCTCCCTGGAAACCCCCGTTGTTGTTGTTTGTGGATCGTGCATTCTGGGCCGTCTCCCACAGCTGCTTCTGCATCATGGCCAGGGAGATCTTGTTGGCCTGCAGGAAGTCCTTCATGGAGATCATCTCCCCGGAGTTTCTCCGGTACTCCGAGTCAGAGTCATCGTTGGCATCCGTGACAGTGACGGTGGGGGTTTTAGCCCCGCGATGCACGTGCCCCGGAGTGATGGCGTTTCTGCGCGTGATGCCGGGCACCGAGGAACACCTGCACGTGCACTCGCAGTTCAACCTCCTTAGCAACCAGTTCAGAAACTGTTTGATGACGATGGAGGTGACGTTGAAGAGGCTGTAGATACAACAACAACCCAGCACGATAAAGATGAAGTTTCCTAACCGGTAAAAATACACGTTGGGGTAACTGGAGCGTTGGCTGACCACATAGTCTCCAAAACCGATCGTGGCAAAAGTGACGAAACAGAAATAAATCGCTTCGAAGTAGGTCCAGTCTTCTACGGGCATGTACATGGACGAGGCACTGACGGCCACGATGGTGGCTCCCAGCAGCAGAATCAACATGACCCAGTATACCGAAGGCTTCCACGAGTCCAGCTGATCGTCCTCTGATCCCTGGGATCCCCTGCGGTTCCTGGGGTCTTTGGGGACGCCCTTTCTGCGCTGTCCTCGCTCGTGGATGGCCCTGAGGATGTAGGCCAGGAAGGTGATGATCCTCTCCAGAAACAGGTTGAAGAACAGGATGGCCCCGGCGCACCCGAAGAACCCGTAGAAGATGAGCACGATCTTGCCGCCCACTGTCCTGGGCGTGGTCATGCCGAAGCCTGCAGGGAACAGACACACAAAAGATGAACATATGAACACTAGGAGAGAGAGAGGGAGAGAGGAGAGAGAGAGAGAGAGAGAGAGAGAGAGAGAGAGAGAGAGAGAGACAGACAGACAGACAGACAGACAGACAGACAGACAGACAGACAGACAGACAGACAAACATACAACAGACAGACAGACAGAGAGACAGACAAACGTCAGACAGAGACAGACCAGATAGACAGACAGAGCAGACAGACCGAGAGAGACAGAGAGAGAGAGAGACAGGAGACAGACAGACCGAGAGAGAGACAGAGAGAGAGAGAGAGAGAGAGACAGACAAACAGACAGAGGCAAACAGTTGCGTGTGTGTGTGGTGCCGTGGCGGGGGGGGGGGGGGGGGTGGGGGGGGGGGAGGGGGGGGGGGGGGGGGGCGGGGGCGGGGGGGGGGGGGGGGGGGTAGGAGGGGTGGTGGGTGGGGGGGCGTGGTGGGGGGGGGGGGGGGGGGGGGGGGGGGGGGGGTGGGGGGGGGGGGGGGGGGGGGGGGGGGGGGGGGGGGGGGGGGGGTGGGGGGGGGGGGGGGGGGGGTGTGGGGGGGGGGGGGGGGTGGGGGGGGGGGGGGTGGGGGGGGGGGGGGGGGGGGGGGGGGGGGGAGGGGGGGTGGCATGTTGACTCCTGGACATGATAGAGACACACAAAAGAACCATAGTTACAATGATGTAGATGATGTTTGGACATGTGAAGGAGGGAGAGAGAGAACGAACGAACGAACGAAATGTTATTTATTCAGGGTAATGAGATAAGCTAATTAATTACAGCTTTTTTTCACTCAGCCCTGAGGCAAACAACAAGAAAGCAACAAATAAATAAATTTAAGAACAAGAAGGGGGGGGGGGGGGGGGGGTGGGGGGGGGGGGGGGGGGGGGGGGGGGGGGGGCTGGGGGGGGGGGGGGGGGGGGGGGGGGGGGGGGGGGGGGGGGGGGGGGGGGGTGGGGGGGGGGGAGGGGGTGGGGGGGGGGGGGGGGGGGGGGGGGGGGGGGGGGGGGGGGGGGGGGGGGGGGGGGGGGGGGGGGAGGGGGGGGGGGGGGGGGGGGGGGGGGGGGGGGGGGGGGGGGGGGGGGGGGGGGGTGGGGGGGGGGGGGGGGGGGGGGGGGGGGGGGGGGGGGGGGGGGGGGGGGGGGGGGTGGGGGGGGGGAGAGGGGGGGGGGGGGGGGGGGGGGGGGGGGGGGCGGGGGGGGGGGGGGGGGGGGGGGGGGGGGGGGGGGGGGGGGGGGGGGGGGGGGGGGGGGGGGGGGGGGGGGGGGGGGGGGGGGGGGAAGGGGGGGGGGGGGGGGGGGGGGGGGGGGTGGGGGGGGGGGGGGGTGGGGGGGGGGGGGGGGGGGGGGGGGGGGGGGGGGGGGGGGGGGTGGGGGGGGGGGGGGGGGGGGGGGGGGGGGGGGTGGGGGGGGGGGGGGGGGGGGGGGGGGGGGGGGGGGGGGGGGGGGGGGGGGGGGGGGGGGGGGGGGGGCTAGGGGGCGGGGGGGGGGGGGGGGGCCTACCAAGAAACATACAATCATAAAAATTTAAAAAATAGTAAAAAAAAATATAAAAACAAATCACAAGACCTTTATTTACATATTATATACATAAACCGCAAGGGGAGATGGGAATGGAATTTTGAAAAAAGGATACTGTAAAATGGTGACTACTTACTTACTCGAGAAAACAAACACGGTGCTTATAGCGAGAGAAATGAGATTATGACAACAATTAATTTCAACATTGAAATTGGTTAAACTAATAACAAAACATAACATTCCT